>CM038720.1:11187961-11770461 GCA_021613375.1 Megaleporinus macrocephalus
TTTCTGCGAGATCGATATGTCAAGAAAATGTCATCTGTCTGTGGGTTGAGTAACCAAAGCCCTCAACAGGAGTAGCATAACAAACAAAGACTGCCAAAAAAGCACAAAAGCAGCTTGAGTGGGAAATCCGAAAGGGGAAATCTAAGTCTAAATATGAAATAACACCGCTTTGCATTCAATTTGACTTTGGATGATATGCGGCCAGTAACGCGGCCTGACAGCCTGCGAACTGAAGAATGGCTACGCAGCTATTATCCTGAACCAGCACTCTGTACTGTGTAATACATTACTCTCCGAAGTCTGGACGCACTTCTGGGAAGAGGAAATGTAAAATTCTATACATAAATGATTTGCAGCAACAGTGAAAGGCTCTAGTGAGATCAGGGTCCAGTTGGAGCTAGGTGAGTTCACATATCATGCTAAAAAACCATTCCCAATGATATCTGCAATAATGTGAGCTTTTAGATAATGTGGATTTCTCCTAAATGCACAGCGAAATGGTCATTAGCATGGACATAAGTGGTTTCACCCTTTTAGCTCTGGGAGAGGGGAAAAAATCAATCAGGGGAAGTGAGCCTAAATCTATATCGTTATGGGTTTTATATTCTCCACAAACTAGTCATCAATCTGACACAGAACTAATGCTCCTGCAATGGGTTTCACAAAAAGGGGGGGAGGACTGCGTAGCAGAGAAGAGATCACACACCGGATAAATCTTGCATCTAGAACCCCAAGGTCGCTTTTCACTATCTCACGAACATTAGAAATACACGAGTCGTACGGACGGATCGATCCCGCTGATCAATAGGGTCGTTAATACGGCTCTCATTTACATGCGGACGTTACCAAAATGAAATCGGCATAATTAATTGGTCTTCTTAATGCCATCAGTGCGATTCCAAGTGTACTTTTAATCAATCTCCTTTTGATCTCTATAATTCAACAACTTGAGCATGCTCAAAACTTGACCTTGGGTGGATTCACTCATCAATAATAAGAAACCAAAAGTTTAAGCAGAAAACTCCCTGTTTTTTAGTATTACTGTTTTACACCTGAAGCTCTCACCATGCGCGCTAAGCACAAGCAATGATGCACGACTTAACACATTTCAAGAAAGTTGGGACAGCTTCGTGTTCACCACTGTGTTCATCACACTCTTCTTTTAACAACACTCTGGAAGCGTGTGGGAACTGAGCAGACGACTGCTGTAAATTTGAAAGTGAGATATTGTTTGTAGCTGCTTAACAGTTATGACTATGAGTCGTATTAGTTTTTCGTTTCTTAAAGCACCAAAACTCTTCAGTGGGGGAAAGGTTTAGTTTAGCACCCCGACTCTTTTACTACACAGCCATGATGGTTTTGGGAAGTGTTCGTAATTCCATCCATCCCCTGCCGCTTAATCCGGGGTCACAGGGAGGGCTGGAGCCAATCACACTGTCATAGTGCGAAGGCGGGGTACACCATGGACAGTTCGCCAGTCCATTGCATGGCCAATAGTCACTCACGCACTCACACCTACGGGCAATTTAGAGTGACCAATCAACCTATCATGCATGTCTTTGGACATGTAAGAGGAAACCGGAGTACCTGGAGGAAACCCACTCAAGCTAACCCCACACAGAACGGTTTGGACCAGGAAACGAACCCAGATCGTCTTGCTGTGAGGCGACAGTGCTAACCACTACACCACCGAGCCGCCGTGCAGTTATTTTCACTTCAGAATGCTTCTTTTTGGTACTTATTAACAGGTTATTTATCTTTTTTTTGGTTGTAATATACTTCCAGTGTATATATCAACATGAAATTTACCCATTTTTTTGCCCATCCTCTGGCAAGGGAAGTTCAGCTGGCAAACCTTATGCAAGTCTTTCAAATTTAAAATCTTTTATACATTTAGAATCATGCAAGCTCCTTTACTATCTTTTTAAACAATTATAATCTAAGTTTTAAGTTAATATGGCTGCATGTTTGGGTTTCATTAAACTACCAATTTCAGTTACTCCTTTCTGAACAGTTAATTCTCCTCTTATATGTCCCAGTTCACCAGTCTAGCCATGTTTCCTTCAAAGATGTGCAACGCCCCAGTACCACTTGTAGAAATGAAGCCCCATATCACGATGCTCCCAATTTTGTACTTCACTGTAGGGGCATTAGGGTAATTGTACAAATAATATTTCAAACATGACAAGCTGTACTTTGGTTTTGTCTGACCAAATGTGTCTAAATGCTTGTATGTTAACTTTACAGGAGTTTTTATAGAAGTTTTTTTGTGGAAAGTAGGAACAGAGATGACTGAGGTGCAGTTCATTGCTTACTGTTCCCTGCGTAACTTTTCAGGCTGTCTGCTGGATTCTCTCTTGCATTCCTAATCATTAGTCTGAGCGACATCTTGCATGGTGCACCTGTCCAGGAACCATTACTTGTGGTTCCATGAACTTTCCACTTGCATGTTATTGAAGCAATTACACTGACAGGGATGTTTAAGGTGTTTGCTTGGGCTCCATAGCTTTTTTCTATGTCAGTGTTTTTTTTAATAATGTTGTCCCTGAGAACTTTAGGAAGCTCCTTCACTGTAACTACTACTTTTTGTGTGAAATCTTCCCAGCCATTATCACTTGCTTTTGTAATGGCATGTAACATTTTTATATAATACTTGTTTCCCCTTGTACCTGGCCCTTATTTATTTCTCATAAAACTGTGTAGATCTGCCAAAATAAACGGGCTGATTGCCAATCACATTCCTGCAACAGAAATTGATGCTATCTTGGTCAATTTTGATTGTGCATCTTTCCTCTCGCCTTCATCTTCTCAACCATTCCTCAGACTCCTCCAGAGCAAGACCAGCATGTGTGCAAATTCTGTTTCCAAGGCATATATTTTAAACTGAGTTTGTTATTGTCAAAGACAGTTTATTACGGAGCTAATTTTGTGCTAAAAAACAAACAAACAATAAAATCCAATGTCCTATCCATATTTATTAATCTAGCAAATGCTCAGGGTGCTGTGTCACCATTTGTAAATATATATTTAGAAAACTGTTTACTAATTAAATTTATTTGTTGAATAAAGCTGTACCACCTTCTGGGTTTATAGCTGCTAGCACTTACTACCCTAGCAAATGGGATAACTAGGCAAGCTTTGTAGCCTTTTAAATTGTAATTAAATTGTGTATTAACCTTGCTTCTGGCAACCTAAAGTTCGGCATGTTTCAATTATTTCAAGTTTGAACTATTCCTTGCCTTAAAATATGATCTCGTCAACTGGATCAGAACCGTTATGGCAGAAAATCGTTGAACGTAGAGCTGACATAAACATTGAAAAGCGGAAAATACCACCATGTACTGTCAGTTATAAGTCACTGCTGCTGCAACATAGTTGATAGCTCGTCATGTTTAATCACTACACAGGAATAACGTCTACATATCATGGTTGGCTGTAAAGGTCTAGTTATTGCTAGAGGACCCTGCAAGACTAGCTATTGCTAGCCGCTCAAGGTGGTACAGCTTTGTTCACTTATAAACAACTAAGTTTAAAACATTGCCCATAGTGTTGGATATGTCAGTACATCACTGCCCTCACGACAGCACTCTGTGTCTCGCCATGCTGGGCGCTGTTCATGCTGAGTGACTGCGTGGTCAGAAGACCTGTCACTCCAAATGTCAGCTTGAAGAAGCTACACTTCTACATCGCTTTACACTCTGTACCACATTAACACATTTTTGGGTTGAAATTTTCTAAACACTATCACAAGTTTTAGACAAGGTATTACAACCTGATCCATTATTGATAATTCTAGAGACATCTGGGGAGATGCTGACACTTAGAAAACCCCAACAGCAGCTAGTATTCTATGCCCTTATTGTAGCCAAGAAAATTATATTAAGGGCCTAGAAAGGTACTGAGGTCCCATCTGCTAAAGTATTGTTAAAAGAAATGATAAAACTTCTACACCTGGAGGAAATAAGAAAATAAGATTCATCCTAAATAATAGATGTGGACAATTCTATAATATTTGGAACCCCCTTTTACAGTATTTGGAAAGTACTAATTATAAAGGCAATGTGACATCAGAATAAATAAAGTTATGACTTGGGTGGAAGTCCCAGGGGTTGTGGGGGCTGGTATTGGGTGGGCGATGGGGCGGTGTATAGGTGTTTGTGTGGTGTCTGTTTTTTTTTATTAATTTGTGGGGTTTGTTTTTGTATGTTTGTTTTTTAGTTTTTGTTTTCTTTCTTGGTATATGGAAAATTTGGAAAACATTTTGAATATATTCATATAGCAGATTGTTTTATGTTATCCTGCTTATTAAATAGATTAAATAAGAAGACCTGTCACTCCAAAACAGTTAACCAACAGGTTATCGCAGTTGAATGTGCTGTTTTAAGAGCTGATGCCAGTGAAAATGTGAAAAGTCAAAAGCAATAGAAAAATTTCAAAAGCAAAAGTGATTCAACAAGTAAAAATATCAGCAAAATCAGCAAATAGAAAAATAAGTATGAGTAATACATTCATATCTGAATGAGTGAAAATAAGAAATAATTAAAAAAAATTACTCTCATTATTCATATTTTGGACATTTATAAACTTAATATTTTGCTTTAGTACTTTATTTGAAACTTTTAGCACAAAAGTAATTTAAAAAGTATCTTTTTTCCTAATCTGCACAGATTGCATGCTGACTCAGTGCATGCTCTCATTTTTGCATGCGTCCTGAAGAAAACTGGCAGACTACCATTAGCGTGGCCTGGCCGGCCCAGGAGGGAATGGCTGTGGGGTAGGGGGTGAGGGGGATTAGCAGATAAACACACAGTAAACACTAGGGGGAAAAGATATCAAACTTTAACCAACTATGGAGAGGCCTGAGCAGCAATGTTTTAAATCTCTTCCGGCCTCTCCAGCCCTTGAATATATAATAAACGCAAAGCAGTGGAGGTCTGTTGGCTCAGCATGACATGCAGTTTTTGCTTAATGCAGCTGGAAAAAAAACAATTTAAATAATGCTTCTCCGCCCACAGAAAAATCTCCATCCCAAACACAGTTGGTTTTGATTTTTTTCCATTTTTCTTGTTCTTTTTTTTTTTTTACCTTTTTTTCCTGAGGAGTTTGCAAGGAGGAAAACAATAAAGATTAATGGCATGATTACAAAGCACTAACACAGATAGAGCAAAGTTTTTTCCCTACTTTTTTCCAGAGTTTTTAACATTGGCGGAGTGCAGAAGAGGTAACGTAAAATATTCGCCTGCTTGTCAACACTTATAATTGGCTTCCTCGGAACAAAAAAAAAAAAAGTGAAAAAAAAACAAGTGTGTGCTGGTACAACGGTTCCTCAGTCGCTGAATCTTGTACTTTTAAATTAGAGCCCAGATCATAGTAATCAAAGACGCTCAGCAATTCTGAAACTTTTCTATAAGTACATTATAATCACTTACCATTATTTTAAATATAGCTCCTGAATGGTGGGTCTGTGACGAGGGTAATTACTTTCTGTAATGCTTCGTGGGTTGAGCTGTGATTTAACACTCATGCGTTCTATATTTACTCCCTGTGGTCGGCATGGCTGAACAAAGCTGCATATTGTTTTTTTCTGGCTGAGGATCATTTCTCCCACTCCAGCATCCATAGATCTGCCCTCCTATGGGCTGTTATGTGAGTGTTGTAAAGAGTCAATGAGAGGAGAACGAATTAGAGCACCAGAGGGAGGCAAAAGAGTGAAAGAGTAGAGGTAGAAAGAGTATGCAGGGCTTAGCGGGGGGACCTGTGTATGTAGTACAAACACACCCTTCTTACTTGTGTGCGAAACCTAAAGCAGGGTTATACAGTTTCCAAGAATGTGCGGAAGATGAGGATCTAGGAGGAGGTTTGAAGGCCAGCACTCACTCTGCATGCAAAGGCCGTCCGTACAGTTCTTGGACTGGAGCACCATGCCCTCGCAGTCCTTGCCTCCGTTTTTGGGGGCGGGCGCGCCGCACTCTCTTCTCCTCCAGTGGGTACATTCTGTTCCGCATGTTGACCACTTGCTCCATTCCGTCCACAAGCCGTCCACTGCAAATATGACAAGAAAGAGAGCGGCAATGATGTAGCCAAAACCACACTCATCTTTCAATCATCGCTGTGATACGAAAGCATAGCAGGTTTTTTTCTGCCATCTGAGGACACCAGCTGCCCTTTATATTTATTTAATGAAAAATGCACCAGCAGAGACGGTCTGAAATGATCTGAAATAAAAATGTATTAATGCGGTCGACAGGACATGTATTTATTTTCTCTCTTTTTTAAAACATACATTTTTAAAAGAACACATTTTGAACAAAAATTTTAACCAGAGTTCCCGTATAAGAAAGGATTTTGACCCTACTACTTTATTATGCATGAAAACAAAGGGGCAGATTTTTTCAGCTATGTAATTCACTGGCTTTGAACAGTACTACATTTACAGGGCTCAATAGGAATGCTAGCTTATAGCCTTAGAAAAGTCTAACTAAAAAACTGCAAACTAATTAACCAGTCAAGGTTCATGATTTAATAAAGATCTGTTGGTCATGGCAGTAAATGTAAAAGAGCTAAACCATTAGATTTATTGCATGCTTCACTGTTGCAGCACAGAATTAGTTGATACCTGACTCAACTACATTCGCAATCCTTGCACCATGTGGCTTTAACTGCCTCTGGCATTGCAGGTGCATTGTAAATCACAACATCAGCAAGGTTTAAAATTTTAAAAGTTTAAAATTAAAAATGTCAGCCAACACTCTCGGCTTCAAAACAGCTTTTTTACATTTTAAAATTAGTTGCATTACTAAAAACACTGTATGTAGAACACATTGTATGTAGAATATTGTATTATTATTATTATTATTATTATTATTATTATTATTATTATTATTATTATTATTAATAATAATAATATATTATACTATAGAGCACCATAAATATAAAACTAGCAAGATGTTACAGTAATAAATGGCTGTCCAGTAAAGAGACAAACTTAAAAGAACTGCTGGTACAAAGACATGCTGTGGGCTAGTTGAATAAAAGACAGGGACACAAATAAAAAGAAACATTCAGGTCATTCCTAAGGGCTTACACGTTGTGGGGAAAATCTGATTGCTGAATTAAACAACCTTTCTGACCAACAAGAGAAGCAAAAAAAGTTTGTACTCAAGAGTTTTCTGACATCTCAAATTAGGAGCACTGGTGGTCCATGGCAAAAAGCCTACTGCAGAACTGCATCGCTACGTTAAAGTTAGAAATTATTTTTTTCCTTCTGCTATAAAAGTACTATTTGTAATTTGTGGGTTTACTTCCAGCGGTAACAATATACAGTACTGTTTAAAAGTTTGGAATCAAAGTTTTCAACAATATAAGACTAATTAGGTTGCAGATAAATGTAAAATTATAAAAGTATTCTAATATCCTACATTTGATTTTAAATCATTCTGGATCTAGAATCTAGACAGAGCTGTAAAGGTTTCTAATATGTCTGAAAAAACTGTATAACATCAAGAATAAGGTTCTAATAAAAGTTATTACATTTTTACAAAATTATTACAAAAGTACAGATTATATATAAAGGCAGATAACTAAACATTACTTAAACAATTACAGTGTATTATTTATCACTTAAAACATTCTTGTACACAGGATCTTGGAAATGCTGAATAAAACTAAAATACCTTCTGGGTGAACAGTTTGTAATAGATATTAACAGAAATAAAAGTTCTTATATAGAAGTTACTGTTCAATATAAAATAAACTGTTAATACAGCAGATGATTACAAATTTGAAACGGCAGTGTATAACTCTCAGTGCTTTGGAGGAGTATTAAATCAGAGTTTGTATTCGCAAACCACAGAGCAAAAGTGCTGATCTAAGAGTTATTGTTGCGACCAAAACCACTAAAATGGTACTGAGTTCAATACACTCAAATATGTTCCACATGCGCAAATCATATTACATCAACATATTCTTGCCAAAAACAAGTAATGTGAAAGACGTATTGTACTTTAATGTACAAATTTTCAATGAACTACAGTAGAGATGAAATCGGAGTCTAGTTCAGCAATATTCATCAAAAGTTTGGTGAACAACATCTGAAATGGACAGGAACTTCCACATATGTGATGCTCATTGGAAATGATACCTGGACACAATGGGTTGCAAGCCAGTTTTTGGATTGCCTGGCCTTCACATATGGCTCCTCCGTTAAGGGGTGCTGGGTTGGTGCAGCTGCGAGTCCTCTTCTGGAAACCCCTTCCACAGCGACTGTTACACGCCGACCATTCGGTCCACGTCGACCAGCCTCCGTTCACTAGTGCCGGGAAAAACAAAAGCCAGAAGTTTATTTTTATGGAGTTTAAATGCTTGGGGAAGAGGGGGGATCAAAGAGTCATTTGAAATAAGCTGAGACGTCCATTCGCTATTCATTATGCATCTTTTTCTTTGATGAGAACAGAGAGGGAAGCACTAAAGGACTGAGTATGTTTTTCCACTGCGGTGGCTATTTTTCATACAACTGCTGTGGCTCCAGAGACAATGGCAAAATCCGTCCCTCCCTGCTCTCTATGACAGAGCACAACTCAAGAGGCTGGGGCTGGGAAAGAGATTGTGGCTTTGGACAACTTATGGCTTCTTCTCGCAGCGTGAGAAGTGATGCGCTTTTGGGCAAACCATGGAATGAGCGACTTGAAGGAAGCAAAGCAGAGCGGTTTCTTGTTAAATCCTGGGGTTTCCACCCCCTCGCGCTTGCTCTATTTTTCGCTCTCTCCGTCTTTGTCTATCTACACAAGGCTTCTTCTGAAGCTCCTTCTTGTGGCTGTGCTGGAACTTTTGCGAGTCTGATGGGCCCTCCCGCTGTTCATGGTCTAATCAGAAGATGCGGCCCTTATCTCGTCCAGGCTGAGCTGCGTTCTCCCCGGACCTTCCGCGGCTGCGGCCGTGTGACGCAAGCGCTCCAGAAGGACGGATTGTGGAGCATTCTTTGGAGGATGAGCCGACTTCAAAGCTCCTTCCTCTCCACTCTGTCCTAATGGGCTGCAGTTTAGAGCTAAATGGGCAGGCTAAAGGATTGTGACCCCCGTCCCCCCTAAAAAATCCGGCCCGGATTTCATTGCGGCTTTTTGCAATTGCTTCTCTTGGACTTACTTAAGCCACACATGGTGAAACCCATGAAACCTCCCCCCGCCTTTTCGTAATGTTTTTTTTTTTTTTCCTCCCTTTTCCTAGCAATAACAAAGAAAAGGCATAATGGTAATGGAGGGGAAAGAACTTAAAATAATGGAGCTGCGCTAATCCCTGAGCTTTCAGGGCGGCACGAGTGATTTAAAGCCCGGCTCAGGCTTCAGACAGGAAGTGAACAGTCAGAGATTGCAGTGAAACTTGACCCTGGTGACATCACCTGCTCCTATGGGCCTATGACCGATGGAAAAGGGAGTAAGGACGAATTTTTGCAGGCAGATTTGTGACCCTAATTATGTATAGTACAGTATAGTACCATGTTTTGTTTCCTGCTAAATGATCTTATGAATAATTTTACAAAGTCAATACAATGTAAAATATGTTTTAAGGCTCTACCATTTGTGAACAATGTGACTTAAAGTGGAGCGAGTCTGGGGTTACTTGCTGGAAACAGTTGCTGGAGAAGTTGGGCAAATCAATGCCAATACAATTCATTCAATATAATTGTAGCTGTTGAGACCAGACTTGTTTACCAAACCAAAGACATCAAAAACATGCATCAATGTAAACAACATTTATAAAACAAGGCAAATGGTAATAAAGGCTGTGTTGTATGAATTAAAAATATTTGCATTCATTTAAATGACGTGGTTTATCAAACATTTATTAAATGTTTGCAATTAATATGTGTGTAAAATAATAAGTGTGTTAAAACTAGCACCTCCGTGTGAAGGTCGTACATTAGCCTGGTTAGCTTTCACTGTTCCCTACATGTTTCAAAAACGATGCTTTATTATAGGCACCATGAGAGTAATGGAAAATAATACAGGTGTGAACTTTGTACTGGAGAAAGGTCAGGCAGCGGTGAAAATTTAGCAATGGGTGCGGGAACATGAGAAATTGACCGAAAGCATGTTGTGCTTGTATCTGTTTAATTTACATTGTGCAACATGCATTCGGATGTGAGCAGAGCAGAAGCTGGCCGACTTCTTTCCTCACTAATGTAAAGGTCACACAGTCTATAATATACTAATAACTATATCGCTACCTTCTTCTTATTTATATGTTCGAGTACTAGCCATAAGATCACCCATTATGGTTTTACATTAAACATAGACCCTCTTTTTTGGTTCTAAGGCGGTCTTGTTTGGTTAATGAGCATTTGTGAATATTAATATCTGGTCTGCAGACACACAAATAAAGAGCAGTTGTATGAGGAGTCATTCATGAGCAGCACACTCACTCTCCCTTCGGATGAAAATTTAGGTGGTGGCTTCCGCGCCGTTGCTACTGTCTCTCAGAGGTATTGTCTCTCCAAAGTATTCTCTTTCCTCCGGTTGCAATTCCACCAGGCTGATCTCATCTCCCCCTTCACTCCCGGCCGATTGCAAAGGACAGCCCTCCTCCAGTCACCTTAATCTGGCGCTCGGGTAATTTTTTTTTCCCAGACTGGGAAGCAATTCTACTAAATCCCAAAATGAGGAAAGGGAGTCGATTCATTACTGGGAGGGAGAACGAGAACAACTAGTGGTAGGGTTTAAGCAGGGTTAGGATTTGATAGGAAGGAAAAACCAGCCATGATGGCAGCAGGTGGGAGGCTTTCACTTGTTGGGGATATCTTTTTTTTTTCACTGAGAGAGTTTTTCTTCCCCTCCCTTTTCACAGAGTTGCAGCTACTGTGCTTTGACTTTCCATCATATCAGCCCATCAGTGCAAACGCCGGGTCGTGTTCGGCGGAGGATTTCCCCCGTGTTACTCCTTCAAGACTTTGAGAATTGTCTTAGAGCATCAGCGGGGGTCCTACTTAAAATGGTTCCAGCTTGTCAGCACATCTAGCGCCTTTTAAGAAGAAACGTCTTCCTGCTCTGGGGAGCTTTAAGGCGAGAGCAGACTTGAATAAACCTTACAAGGAGATGGACTAAGGTTAGAAGAAAGCTACTGCGACTCAATCCCAGAGTAGTGAGAAGCACAGGAGTCTGTCCAAGCCTCTAATCACATACTAGCAGACTTGACAACTGAATTCAGGCCACTGCCTCCATTATCTTCATATCAAAGTTAAAATGATCATATAAGAGATATCAGCACATCACTTCAGTTAAGATATCAGCACATCACTTAAGTTCACATTAAACAGTTACAAGGAATACATGTCAAGTTGTACGGAAATGTGAAGTGGGTGCCATAAGGTCAACATTACCATAGACTATAACAGTGGCTGTGGTACTTCTCCTCTTGGCCACGATGTTCTTGGCTACGCAGGTGTAGTTGGCAGTGTCGGACAGACGGGCCTGTTTGATGATCAAGTTGTGGTCAATGGTGATGTAGAAGTTACGGTCGTCTGCAGGGTCAATGACCTCTTCATTCTTAAGCCACTCCACCTGCGGATACAAAACAGCCAAAAGGCTCTCCGTCATTGCCGGCTCCTGCTACAACAAACACATTCTCCGATGGAGATGTTCAGGAAATCGTGCCTACAGAAATCAAAGTGAAGTGTTCAGTGACACTCCTCACAGTTCCCGCTTACCGCTCCTCACAGTTCCCGCTTACATTTCAATGAATCAAAATAACAGCGGGCGTGTTTATGTCTGCAAAGACCGAAGTTCCATAAAACGTCAATACCTATCATGTTCTCTTTTTATTCGACCCAGAACAAAGCAATGCAGCCCTGTCCGACAAGCTGTGAAGGAAATACGGTGTTATTCTTGGAGCTTAAAGCCTCCTTGACCTCTCCTTATGAGTTTCCTATTTCCCAATGATGCCGATATTGGACCTGAGGTCATATCTGGAGAATGTGTAACTGTTTGGAAGCTTTATTTGACCATAAATCGGGCTGATTTTTTTGTCCTGCTCAGCCCTGGGGAGGCAGCACCACAGACTGTGGCCAGTCAATACTGCGGTAGACGCAGCAGTGTGTCTGCGATGGCTGAGATCCATGGTGAGCTGCTAACGTGCTCTGCTATCATATGTCTGGAGGCTGCTTGGCCTGACTTCTAAGGTGTTTGTAGAGGGAGGCAGTGAAAACCAGTGAGGTGTCCAAACTGCTGACCATTACGGGTCATGGCTGGCTCTCAATATTGTTGTGCTTTAGAGAGCAGGGGATAGCTGGGAACAGTAAAAGCTTTCAGACAGTACAATACATTTATCTTTTTTTTCTTTTTTTCTGAGGGAAAGAGGCAGATAGTGGGGAGAAAACGAGGGAGAGAGCATCTGATTCAGCCAAGCAAGGTCATTCCAGTGTGCTGACAGTTTAATAAGAATGTTTTTACTGACTTATAAAACTAACGTAAACACCTCAAAACACATCGCTAGGGCTCTTTTGGGACTTTTTAGTGCCACTCTACATCTCAAGGATTTTCCAAAGACAACAGACGAACTGTCTGATTCTCTCACAGTAGGGCTAGCAGTACAAATCTTTTCAGCTATCATGCACATCAAGCTATAAGCATCAATGTCAAACACATGGATACAGGAAAACTAGGAAGGGCGTCAAACCGATGTTACTGAGATGGACAACCAAAAACGCACGTATTCCTCTTCTGGGAATAGCACTGACGTTTGAATAAACAACACAAAGTGAGAAAAAGTCACGGTAAGATTAAAAGCATGACTAAAAAAGGAGAAATGCTGAGTCGACAGCAGTGAGTGTGCAACACAGCGTGTTTTTAAGAGTCTCTACTATTCGTGTGGAAAGACAATGAGTGCTGTGCTCGTCTACAAGCCGCCGCCTGTCTTTCACTGTGAGCAAAATTCGATCAGGCTGATTCACTGCTGGCTGTACTTGATTCACTCGGACACTAAAAATACCATTCTGCTTGATAGCTTCCTCAAGTCATTAAAGGGATCAGCTTATCATAAGAGCAAACTATTGCATATGATCTGCAATTTTCAATTTTATAGTTTCCCATTATTGTTTATAAATTTTTAATAGGTCTGCCTGTGCCTGCGTCTTTGTGCACGCGTGTGCACCGTTTTGCAGGGCTGGCTGATGGAAAAGACTGGACGTGCAGTCATGTGACGTTGCAATGTGCTGTTGTAATCTGTGATACCCGATACACTCTTGCCTTCCCTTGATATTGGGCTCCACACCAACCCCCATGGGCTCCTCCATTTCTGTGTAAGGCGCTCTACATCTACTGACCATAAAGACTGCATAAGCTTTAGGACACGTGTCATGCTGCTTTATGTTAGGTGGTCAATATGTCCAAAACAAAGCAGTGCAATACTTGATATTGATTTCGTATGTGTCTCAGGTTATTTAGGCTTTCTGTGGCGCAAACAAGTTGGAATGAAAAAACGCAGCAGAGAGACAGTAGTACATTTTCATATGAGCAATAAATACATTTGTAAATATATTTTTCACGGTTAACTATATTTTAACTTTTGCTAATATTGTTCTTAACCTTTTTCAGGGTTGAAAATATTTCACGACACCCTCTCATGCTTCATTCCTCCTCTTATGGGCCAACCCAACCGCGCCTAAATACATGTACATTTAGCACTAAATCTATCATGTAGCTCAATCACGACCCTCTCTTCATAATGAGTTTATCTAAATAGATTCATAATCTTTTTCTTGGCGGAGGTGAATACGAGTGGACCTGATCTGAGGTGCTTTTAGAGGGAACACATAGTTCAGTATATCAGATGGCGCTTGCTGTTTGCATAGTTCATTTTTTGCAACTATGAGTGAGTAGCAACAACATATTGACCGAGTACTGGCTGTCGGTTTGGTATTTTTCAGAAAAGAGACACAGAAGGCTTTTTTCTGCTGGCTGACGCTTCTGAAGTTTATGCAGGGTAAGGTTTCGCCTCAGCGTGAAGATAATTTACTACTATAATTTTTGGGGGGTTTAAGTGATTTAAGTGATAAGGCCAGCCAGTCTGTGTTTAATAAGGTAGGTATCTTTGTAGCACCACCACCAGGACACCAAGCAGCTCTCAATTTCCAGGTAAGGAAACCCTGGACAAGTGTGTTTCAGGTGTTTACATAACCCACACAAGGTGGGCTTAAGGCTTTAAGAAAAATTATTACTTATTATTAAATTTATTACTTTATTAATGAAGTACCAGTTACTAATTCTAAGTCCAGAGCGTGGCTTTAACATACGACTGTTTGAAGATGGTGGAAAAACTCCTGTTATAGCCATCTGGTCAGCTCTAGCTTTGAGCAAGAGGGGCCGATTCTCTCTTCAATAAACAGAAGTATGACTAACAGACAGAACTGAAAAAGAGAGAGATTTGACAGGGTGCATAAACGTCATCATGCAAAATGTAAGGCCAAGAATCTATAGGACTTGGACTGGAAGTGGAGGTGGCGCTTCAGGTATGGTCTTCCTTCCAAACTCTAGTTTTTCCGTATCTCAGCATTTGTTGTTGTGTGTTTCAATAACTGCTCTATGTAACTGGTATTTTTATTATGCATACAGTTGTTCAGTGTTCTGAAAGCATTGACAATAACCTTTATAAACTCTGAAAAGCATATATTGGCGTAATTAATCAGGGTAATGAAAATGCATTGTCATATTGCCCACCTTTTGTTTGGGTCTTGGCTTTAGTTCAGACTAAGCGCATCCACACTGAGATAGCTTTATATTAATGCGACATCAAACCTTGCAATACTACAACGCAATCAACATAATGGCACTATTGAGGGGCTAGTTGGAGAGAAAGTAAAATCAATGAGGATTACATACAAATCCACTGGGCACGAGGCAGGCTGAAGTGATTATATGCATCACTCAATTTTCTAAAGCAAACAGGCAAACACAAAACAATCCGTCAGGAAGGAGAGCAAGGTAGGGTAGCGTGTGACTGTGTGTTTGTGAATGCTGGCATGCTCGAACACGTGTTTATATGCATGTGCGTGTGGGCGTGTGTGAGCTTGCATCTAAACACCGGAATATTTACTTCAGAGAAATGTATTTGTTTATTTAAACATATGGACCTAAATAAAGAATTTAAAATGCATCTGGGTTTGTGTGCAGGTGCATGTGTCTGTGGGTGCGTGCCAGGATTTTTGAGTATGTGTGTGTTTCTAAGGTTGCGTGCGTGTGTGTATGTATCTGCGCTTATCGCATCTGTGTGATGCGAGGTTGCTGATTGGAGCAGGCATTCCCTGCTGGGTTGGTGATCCTGTTATTTTTTGCTGTCACTCCCAGCGGAGCAGCGAGTCTGGCGTCGACTCAAACTTGAGAGGTACCTCCCTCCCACCGTAAAGCGCATACGCTCACCTTTCGCGAAGGCTGCGGCAAACGAGGCTGGTGCCAAACCCAAATCTGCCACTCTTAACTGGAAGCGATGGACTTAACTGTGAGAGCACGGGGCCATGAGCACCCACACAAGGGGGGAAGTTTACCAGCAGGCGAGGCCGCGTGCCAGGCTGATATTGGGTTACTTACAGCCATTTCCTTTTCAGGGTTCATTTCGAGGCACCGAGGGCTGGACAATGTAGCTGAATGAATCAACAAAACACAAACAAAGTCGATGTGCTTGAGCTTAATGAGGGGATAGTTGGGTTGGTTCAATACTCTGGCTGAGACGATTTAGGATTGATGCGATTTGAAGCAGCACGGTGTAACATTTCTTGTTAAAACTGAGGAAGAAGTAGCATTACTGAGTATGGAGAATAAAGAACACGCTCTTTTTATATAATAGTGTGAAGCCTGAAATCAAATTAGCATCTCAAAATAATGTAAGAATCATTTTTTAGATCTCTAGTGCAGAATCAACATTATATTGATGAAGATATTACAACTGTAATTTTAGCTCTTTTTTCTATTAACTCTTCAATAATAGTTTTTTTCAAAATTACATTTACACAATTTTTTCCCCACGCCAGGCACAGAGTACACGACCGCTACATCCTAACACACAGAAATTCTTGCCTTGTTGCTATGAGGACACTTACATAAGGCGTTTACAGAGAGTTTGTTTATACAACGGGTTTCGGCCATGGATACAAACTTAAAGCCCCACATTTCCTCACATATCACATGATGCAAACAAAGTTAAACGTACTGGACAAACGGGGGATGAGTATGTTTTTGAGAAACACTGATAACTCTGACCTGAAGAAATACTTCAGTACAAACTGGCAGATGAGGTGATGTCTGGAAACAAGCATTCAAAACATAAACAAATCAAATTTGGCTGCATTTTACATGCGCTCCACTGCTCAGACAATGTGCATTCACATTGTTTTTTGCCTTTACAAGCTTTTGGATTGGCTGTTGTTTAAATCACTCATTGAGTACATCAACCTTCTCACATGACTGGTTTGAGTCATATATGCATAACATGTTTCAAAATATCAGAGGCCCTTTGATCACTTCAGAGCTCAAACAGAGGACTAAAGAGTGACTTGTTCATCCTGTCACACGACTAGATCATCCAATGCCGCCTATCGCTTCTGATCGACGTCTCCTCATAGCATTGGATCTCACAACTAATGAGTATGTTAACAAGGCTCTTAAGCACTGAACATTGTCTTCTAATGCGTAAGTAGTTAACACATCAACGTCACAAGTCATTGCTGTTGCAAAGCTATATTAAGCACTTTCGAGAGATGAACAATCACAACAGTGTTGGGTACATTAGTAATGCTAGACACAGAGATGATGTTTTAATTATCGTTGCTGTTGTAGCACCATTATTTTGGATAGACAGTTTTTACATCTCATTTTCTGCTAATAAAATATTATGATTTTTCCCTCATTTTCTTCAAAGACTATCAAATAAATTTGTGTTTAATGTGTAAACAAGGTGGTGTAGTGGTTAGCACTGTTGCTTTACAGCAAGACAATCCAGGTTGGATTCCCGATCAGGGCCGTTCTGTGTGGAGTGTGTATGTTCTCCCCGTGCTGGAGTGGGTTTCCTCCGGGTACTCCGGTTTCCTCCCACAGTCCAAACACATGCATGTTAGGTGGATTGGTCATTTTAAATTGCCTGTGAGTGTGTGCTGGTCATGCCATAAACTGGCGACCTGTCCATGGTGTATCCTGCCTTTGCCTGATGACGCAGGGTTTGGCTCCCCCTGACCCTGACTGGCGGAATAAAGCGTAAGATAATTGGTGGATGGCTGTAAACGAGATTTGTTTATCGAGGATACAACCTGCAAGGTGCCAAAGTTGGATCTTATTGGAACATTCTTGGTGTCTTAAGTGGATTTTCTTATGTAGCTAGTACTGAAAACACCTAAAGTTGTCTAGGGTTCATAAGTAATTCCAAACAGACTTCCCGTCCCGGCTTTGGGCCTACAAAAGATGGACAATGGATGTTACGACTGTGGCATATTTGTCGATTATTTATAAATAGCAGTATTTATACAGTGCCAAAAACCAGCAAGTCTATTTGAACACCCTTCAACACTGGTAGCGTAGAAGCTTCCATCCTTTCTTTGCTATTAGACTAGTAGCACAAGTGCAAAACTTAAGAGGCAAAGCCCAGACACCAAATCTGCCTTGGCTAATTAACTGCATTTGGAGTAAGAGGGAGATTTTTTTTCTTGCTAAAAATCTATTCTTTTTAATCAGGCTCTATAAAGAACAATGTACATAATCAGAACTGACTGCATAAAAGAACTGGTAGTTCAGCTCCTCCTCATAATCAAGGACTCAGTTCAAAAGTCAAGTGCTGCCGAGTACAAGCGCTTAATTAAAAATGGAAGGAAAGAAGCAGCTTTTTGGCACGGCCGAAAGCGCACCGTGGATACAGAGCGCTGATACGCTGTCTCTTCTGTCGCAAAGTCTGTGGGGATTCGACGGAACGGACAGTTTCTCTCAAGAGTGCAGTGAGCAGTATTAGCCTGTCACGGGCCTCACTTCGCCTGCTAGCAATAAATCAGACCGCACTGGCTTTTTCTTTCTGTCTTTCTCTTTTTCTATGCTTCGCTAACAGGAAACATAATCGCGGCAGGTAAATGAAACGTGCGTGTAGGCGACTACTTCACTCGCAAACAAACGCAGGCTGTGAATGTACATCTAATACCAGCGGAGTGTGTGCGTGCGGTATATGTGAATCAGTGCTTTTAGTTTTTAAAATCATGGAAAACCTGCATCAGGGTAAAGCGAGTGGAAATTGTAACACGTACGTGTCGACTTTCTCACATAGCAACACACCCACATGTATTCATGTCCACACACTCACTCACTCGCTCACAAACACACTCCAATATCCCCTCTGCCACGCACCGATGTGTATGAAGAAAAGTGTCTCTTTTCCATCTCGTTTTGTTATGCCCCCGTTTTCTCACTCTTTCTCTCCAGCTTCTTCCCACTCTCTCTTTCTTTCTCTCTCTCTCTCTCTCTCTCTCTCTCCCTCCCACATAGACGATGCTCTGCACTCGTTACTGCCTGATTGTCACCAAGACATTCATAGCCATAATTGGCACATTTCTTGTCATTAACGGAGAGGAAATTGCCACATGTCAGCTGTCATGAAAAGTGGAATTTCTACCCTCAGCAAAGGCTCCAAGAGAAGAAAGAAAGAGAGAGAGAGGGAGTGAGAGAAAGAGGTCATACTGTAAACAGAGTAGGACGGAGGGACGCGGCCTTCTCCTGCGACTGTAAATCCAAACCAGTGCTTTTCCTTCAGATAGCTAAGGCGGCGGACAGCATGCATATTCTCTGATTAGCACCTACCCGGCCACTAATATCCAGGCAGGAAATTAAAACAAATGGTCATTACACAAATAAGGAGAAACATTAGGAGCCAATTATTGGACTCGGGCTGCATCAAGAGAAGCCGACATCAATTTAATTTTGTGCAGCTGGGCGTACTGGGAGGGGTGTGTGTGCGCTAGCATGCCACTGCGTGATAGTTAGATGTCGCTGTGTGATTGAGTGCGGGTTGCAGACGAAGGCAAACCAACATTAATATCTAATGAAGCACAGCAATTGCTTTAAATGGCAGGAGCATTTAAATAATCTTTAGACTGATCAGAACAGGAAGGCAGTCTGCAGGAGAGATCTAGCAATAACCCCGCCTCGACCTACTCCCTCCTCCCCATTCCAGCCCCCCCGAGCCTAACTGAGCACGCTCAGCCTCCAGCACGGCCTCTCTCTCTTTCTCTCTCTCTTGCTCTCTCTCCGCCACGCGGGCCTGAAACAGACCATAGCGATGTCTCCTCCAGGGTTTGACTTATGGCTGGGAAAACTACATCAAAAACAACAGCAATCTCGCTGGCCTGTGATTTCGGGTGTAATGGGGTGGTAAGATCCAGCGATGCTTTCAAGATGAAAGGCCCCCAAAACAAAGAAATGAAATGAAAATGTTTCGGCTCCAATCTGCTCCCGGTTTAATCGCCTCCATATTGTTCAGATGTGCGGACCCAGAAAGAGAAAACGCATACGAACAAATGCAAACGCTCCGCGGGCGCAATCATTACAACACCCCCCCCCCCACTTCGCTTCTCTTCTGAATAATTCACACTCTGAACTGGAATGGAGTTTATTGGGGAGAACCAAGGAAAACCACAACAACTATGTTTACTTCAAGAAAAAAAAACAACAACAGGAACCTAAGAAAAAAAAAGACGGCAACAAATCCTAACTTATAATAAATATTTCATTGTAAAATCAGCTATAGCGTTTCTTCGCTCTCGTATGGAGGACAGAAAGGCTTGACTGTGATGTTATTTTCCTGCAAAGGTTGTGCAACTTCTGAGAAAATGTGCTTCAGTGTAATCAGGGATGCAAAGCCCACAGTTGGTCCATGAATGCCAGGACACAGTAGGCTGAAAAACTCTCTCTCTTTCACACACACACACACACACACACACAATGTGAGAGCGTGAGTGGGAGAGAGGTGATTAATAGGTGTTGTTAGAGCTGGGCATGAGAGGCTCTTTCTCTCTAGACTGGCTGTGGGGAAAGAGACAGAGGAGAAGCCATAAGCCCTCTCTGGATGGCCCGTGCACAGATGTCCTAATTAACACTGAAGGTCAAGCAGACTGCTGAGGTGTGCTGAGACAGCCCCACCTCGCACGCCCCTCGACTGCCCCCCCCCCAACTCATTCCCACCTTTCCCACCATTTCTTTTCATTGTCCTCCTTCCTCAGCGGATAGCCATGCCTGTCGCTAGCGTGTCATGGAACTGTCACTCTGCCGTTCTGCTCGGCTTGCTGCAGAGCTGACTGGCCGCACGATCGAAGCGTCCACGACCGTGGTTCCCAATGCTGATCTTGGAGCATCCTAGTTTTGCAAGGCAAACTTTTCGCTACCTTTCAGCCCGCCATGTGGACAAGAACGGGCAACTTTGACAGGAAGAGGCCGCTTGACACGCAAAATGCCCAACCAACTACGTTTATCAAATGGTGAAACACAAACAAACCCAAATTTAAGAGCACAGGAGAACAGTGAGACCAAAGAAGTAGATTTTTTTTCTTTTACAATCCAGCGACTACATCATTCCAATACTGAAAGGTTCAGAAAGGTTCAGCATTGGAATGATGTAAACTGGCACATAGAAGTGCAAACAGCAAATCAGAGTAAAATGACAGTCAACAGCTAACCTGATATCCTATTGTTTTCAATGGGGTGAAAACAGACCATCCAACGCTTCATCCGTAGTTTAGTTTTCTCAACAGTGGAATAAACCAGATGGTAATTTGTTTTTAGGAGCCATAGACGCTGAACAGCTCATTCTAGGCGATGCCAGTATTACACAATGGAAATTAAAACAGAACAGAGCATCCTCCTGACGTTTCCCCACTTAAAACATACCATGAACACAGGCTAGACATTTACGCCAACATGTAAATCATCACTATTGGAACAAAACCTTTTAAATGGGAATTTTTCAGCAAAAGAAAAAAAAAATTCTTAACCTTTAATCAAAGCTAATGGAAGTCATTTTTTACCAAGTGTATTGGTTCATTGATGATAGCAGCTGGCACTTCCAAATCATGTAAAAAATAAATAAAAAAATAAATAAAAATAAATTGGACATAAAAGGCAAATGTATCTTTACGATCAAGATTCCGAAGATTTCTAGTTCATCTATGATCTACCTCACATAGTCTGTACCCCTTTCTGAGTGGGAAGTCTGAGACTAGAGGTGCCTCTGGCCTGCATATTTTATTTTTCGCCATTCTAAAAAAATAACTGAGGAAGGGTTTTTAATTAGCGGATTACCTGATTATCTGGAACAGGTGTGTAAAACAGGAAAAACACCTATACAGCACCTGGAGCAGGAACACTCCAGGACCAGGACTGAGAAGCACTGTTCCACAAGGACTATCATGAAGCTGGTCAAAACTAGTAATCATAAGGTTAGCTGTGCTCTTCGCTTTCCCAGTGCTCAGACAGCAAATGTCCGGATCGGGAGTGGCGGCAAACAGAGAGAGAGAGAAAATGGAAGATGAGGGGAGGAAGATGGGAACAGCATGAGGGGACTTAAAAGACTGAGGAGGCTTTTCCGGCACTTGCTGTCCAAGCTGTGATCTCCGAGGATTGTAATTTTGGCCTCTCTGCCGCATCAGCAGAATCGCCCTAACCAAACTTTTCTTATTCAGCCACTGTTGATTTCAGCTGCGTGTGCTGCGCGAGTGAGTTTTTTTCCAGTTTATTATTCTTATCATTTACCATGAAAATCTCATCTGAAGGCAAATAAAAAGAAGTTATGAAGGATTCAATCAAACTGGAGAAGTATATGCTTGGCATCTGTTGGGAACAAAAATATGGAAATGTGGGCCAAATCAATGTGCATAAATATTAATACCTCGGAATGTGCCGCAGCGCATGATATTATTTGTGAGATGGATATCTGCGCTGTGACACTCAATGAGTTTATGTTGGCCTTGCCTAGCTGAGAGAAACAGATCAAACTGCCAAGCCTTTTCTGTGAAGAAAGGCAGAGAACGAAGCAGGTTTACAGAGCGGTTTGATGAAGAGCGGCCAAATCGGCAGCAGTCACAGGAGCAAGTTTCTCTGCTTCTTTCACGTCTCAGCTGGGACTGTCTGCTTTTCTAGTGAATGAGCAAAGGGCAGATCCATTAAAATGAGCCAGAGCTCAGACGTGGCTCGGCAGTCACTGGGATCTGGGGTATCATCCGTCCATCCGCTGATCAGTGCAGCCAATGGAATAAGACTTGACTCGGGTGCACATATGTCATACTTTCGTACAGGGGTCTGAAATTTTGAACCAAACCTGAATATAGGTCGAGAACATTCTGTTCCTGAGTCTGATGCCCAGTACCCAAGTGTACAATCTTCAACCAAATATAAAAAACTGAACAAAACTTTTCATTTCTAATGATAGGAATGACAGCCATCATTAGCTCATCGATATACAAAACAGAAATTAATATCTGTAATGTCACATTTTCATAAAACAGGGATAAACGGAGGCCTAAAATTAAGAACACAGTGAAATAACGTGACTTATTATGAGGCTCATTGTGAAGAAGACTAAGAATATGTGATCCAGAGCTTATGACTGGCACTTGGCAGAACAAGTATAAAGGAGTTTGAAAACATCTTTAAATACAGCAATTTATCTCTACAATCAAATATCAGAATTGTCAAAGCTTTTCTGTGGTCGTTTAAGGATATGAAAGCTGGACAACAAACAAGTAAGCCAGAAAAAATCTAGATGTCCTTAAGTTTTAGTACCCAGGACAACAAAGAGAATAAATGTATTCTTGAATGAATCAAGCCTAAGCCCTTACTTAAAGCCCAGATAACCAAACCACACCTCTTATTTTCATTGAAATTTCATTGAAAAAACACAACAACTTTATATATGGACGACTTTAAGGTTAAAGAAGAAGATAATGACCAGCAACAGGATGGATGGATACATGGATCAGAAGAATTATGAATGAGCTATTCAGAACCCTCAAGACCCAAATAGAAGACAGAATAAACACTATGCATATGGTCAGAAACAACTTGATGGCACTGAACCTGAATTGAACAGTCAGATTCTGTTGGGTTCAGACAAATATTTTAAACTCTAGCAGCAGCCTTGCTAATAAACGCACACATTCCTTCTCAGCTCGCTTTCTCTCCGAAGCCTGCCTCCGCACATGAAGGAAGCAGGGTGACCGGAGCAGCCGAGTGTGCACTTCAGTGTGCACTTTACACCCTCACCCCTCGTTTAAGAACGCGTCCTGGGCAAACAACAACTCCCACTCACAGTGCAGAAGAACATGGGATTGAAATCCGTTGCAGCAAAGACTGGGAATTCTCCCTCGGATCTTAGAGCACTGGAGTTGTTTATAAACTGCGAATCCTTAACTGATTCAGCGCTGCTTGATTCGGAGGAAAAGGGGAGTTAGCTGCGGCCTCATTAATATTGCAAATCATTTACAATGAATGCACTAATTCAGCAAAATTACTCCCCTTAGACATGTACTGCAGCAAACCTCAACAAAACAAAACGGCAGATAACAAGATAAAAGCGCTAAAGAGTTGTAATTGAACAATTGACTTTAAATAACATTAAGCGCACAGTCGTCTATTTCATTATAATAAGGCTAGACGCTGTTGAAGCTGTGAAATAGACACCCTCTCTCTCTCTCTCTCTCTCTCTCTCTCACTCTTTTGTTTTTAAATCTCTTTCTGTCACCACATCTGTCCCCTGGAGAAAGCATCGAAGTGAGCATCCCTTACTCTGCCAAAGCCACACGCCACCTAACATGCTGAACCTGCTGATTTAACCAACACTGACAAGTCGTGCAGTTCTCATCTACATCCACTCACCTGTAAATGAATCTAAATGATTTGAATTTACTGCGGTTAGCACAAAGAAAAACGATGGCAAATGTAATATTAAGTCTTATATATCTGATGTGTGCCTTTACATCTGGTGGCCTACACACTGAGAGAAAGTCGCCATGTGCTCAAGTGATTGTAAGGCAAAGGACACAACAACAGTCAAAATAATGCATCAAATGCGTCAAAAGGAAGCAACACCAAAAGCATAAGGTGTTTAAAACAGTGATTCTCAGCCTCAGAGTGATGTGACTCACAAGATAATCACCGAAAGACGTACATAGGCCTATTCTGATCCATCTCTAAGAATACTTTTCCATAAAACAACGACTACAGTAAAAAATAAAGTCTGCAACGGGGTGGCAGTGGTAGCTGTGTATCAGCTTAGCTGTACAACTTCACTACCACTGCCACCCCGTTGCAGACTTTATTTTTTACTGGATAATTATTAGCTTCCTGTGCTCCAAATCATTCACATTCAGATCAAAAGCTAGTCAGAAAAGTCTCATTCTGAATAACTGAACTGATAAATAAGCCCAATAATACAACATTGTATATAAAAGGGCAACACATTTGAATTAAGACTGAATTAATAACTACTTTGTTAAAATTTGTTTAAGCTCAGCAATATCTCTTTTGTGATAATGTTTGTTGTTGGTCTGGAACATAAGTATATTTAAAGCTCCTGTCTACTCATTTTCATGATTTTGTTCTAATTCTGATGCTTCCACAGTAACCTGGTAGAGAAAGAATTTTCTTTAGAGAGATTTTCTAAAGTACCTAAAGTATGAATTTGAATTTGGTGGCTGCTTGGGCAGGCGATGTCAGATCTGTCAAAGTATACTGTTAGCAATATGTATTCGTCAGCTATTAATGTTGCTCTACTTCATGTAAAGCGACTCCTGATGCTCCAAGTCCCAGACAAAGCTCCCAGCAAGTAGGTTTTTTAATATTTAGCTAGCGGTCCACCTTAACTGTAGGAAAACAAATTATACCCTGGCTCCCCTCCTAACATCAAGGCTTACAATGTTCCCCCGTAATTGTACTTTGTGGGCGAGGCACACAAGAAATCCTTCAGAGTCTTACCAGAAGCTAGTGTGACCTCTACCAGCAGTTAGCTATTCAGCTTTAATGTTAGCACTGCGCATTGAAATATCACACATGTGTCGCACATGTCTGAGTTCTCGAACATTAGCTGCAAAATGTAATCAGATCTCTGAAATGACCATTAGACAGCTTTCTCCATTTTTTACTCACTGCTCAGAGAGCGGGTGAGGAAAGCGATGTGGTCTGTTTTTCTGCAGGGGACTCATATGTGTAAGGCTGAATCACACTGATTGGTGGTGCTGCTGAGCACTACCACCTGAGCAAGGCTGTTTACACTGCCTGGGAGAAGTTACTGTCAAACATATGTCATACTTACACTCCCCACAGTTCAACGGAGGCATCAGCTTGGAATATTGGAGCCAATATTAAATCATTAAAATTTCTATATATTTATTTAATGCAATGGCGTGTCTTTACTACTAAAACAAAAACTGAGATATCTGAAGCCATGTCGACAGAGGCTTTTAAAATTTTAATGCAATTATTTTTTTATATTTTATCCCTAAAACAATCATGGGCATGTGTTAAAACTGGAACACATTGCTTTAAATGTGGGAAACAACAGAGCAGTAATAGAAGGTGATTAAAGTCTGAAGTAGTTTCCAATGTTTGAATAACAAAACCCTACCTTTGCTTCTCCTTCTCAAGGTTTAAAAATTCCAAATGGAAAGTGCATGTAAATGGTTAAAACTGGCAACCAGGATCATACTGAGGATTTGGAAGTTCCTCCAGCCATCTCCTAGGCTGTGTAAAATGGGTCAGGCCTCTATCCTGCAGTGTGCCAATGCCTCTCTACCCAGCAGCGCTCGGCAGGACCCCGGCTTGCCCGGCAACTGCCTGAATCAAAACGCTGCTGCCATGACAACGAGTTTGCCAGCGCGCCGGCATGCCATCACCTCTGAACCCTATCTTTATCTAAGGGCTCTGACAAGTGTCTCTAAGAGCTGGGAGAAAAGGGAAAGAGGAACAGAAATACAGCCTTCTTTCAGAGGGCAGATTTAAGTCCATTTTATGGGCTTGCCAAGATGCCGCACTTGAAAAAGGGGGTCACGGAAGGGAGGGGGAAGAAGAAAAAAAAAAAAACTGTCGCTCACTTGTGCTCCAGCTCTTTTAGAGCACATAAAAGAGTTCATGGGGGGAAATGAATGGGGAAGCTCCTCAAAGGGTTGCCAAGTCCTCATATCCTTGACTCCCTCCCCCACATTGAAACAACGGCTTTTATAGGGACGGATGGATCGAGAAAAAAAAAAGAAACAGAAGTTGGAAGCGAACAAACAAATAATAATAACGTTCTTCTTTTAGTGTTTCCCAAGTCTTTTCTCACGCACTACATTATGTCCATTAAAATTGTATGGCACTGGAAACTAGTTAAAAAAACTCCCCCGTCTGAATGAACGGCTTTAATGTATTCACAGTGCATGATTCATCCCAATGACCCAACTGCTGTGCTATTCTAAAAAAAAAAAAACAAGAAAGAAAGAAAACCACAGTCACAGTATTTCAGCGCCCTTGAGCCCGAGCGCTGTTCATAATGTGGAGGGGAGAGCGCCAAGATAAATGTCTGCAGCTTGTTTTCCTTGTATGGGTTTGGAAGTGCTGCATCAGATAAGATGGTTCCACCAGCTTGGGCCCTGCGCAGGGTTCGAGGCAGGCGAAAAAACCAGCAAGGGATTCATCTGTCAAGACAGAAGCTACGACAGACGTGCACTTCCTGGAATGGAGTTTATACGTTTCCGAGTGACTAGAGTCATGGCTTCTCGTGTTGTCCAATTGGCCCGCGTGGTTATGTGCCTCTCGAGCAATGAGGAGAGAATGAATTATCTGATTGCTCCGGCACCGGCCCGAAGTCCGAGCACATTCGCGTTGCAAAACGCGGCGTTTCATAAGCCTCATTGCCTAGACAAACAACTTGGTGAACATTTGCATCGGAAGCGGGACATGGGCCACGTCTACAGGTGACATTCCCAAACACAAACAAACACAAACAACAGGCGACTCGTCACTGAAGGCTATTACCATAATGTGTTGCTCTCATGGAGAGCTACACGTTTTTGATTACATTTCAGTGACGCTGGCCTCCTGTCATTACATAATCCCAATCATTTGTGAGGGAGATTGCTGTGGACAACACAATCCAAATTCATAATACAAAAAGGGGATGCTACGGAACGTAATCTCAGATTACGATGTTTGTAATTATGATCATACTCCATTTTCAGGGAATTCATTTGTGATAAAATGTCGATAATCCCTTTCCTTACACAAAGCGTGAAAACAAATTAGGGTGCCAGTGGGAAAACAGAGTGGAAAGAAAAGGTCCATGCTTTACATCACTGTAGCTGTGTTTGGGCCACGGATAGATGAACTCCTGACATCATACAAAAGGATGTAACGTATGAGCAACACAGGAGCACAATAGACGATTGCATTAGATTATAATCCCGTTCTAATCAGATTGTTTTTCTTCCCTGCGCAGAGGATGAGTAACTCCGCGGATCAAACGTGAACCGCCGTTTTTCCCCTTCGAGCTCAACTAGCATGCCTCCTCTTTCTCTTTTTGACTTCCATCTGCTGCTGGGAGAGAGCCCTGCCTTTCCTTTCTCGACGAGCGATCATCGCATAGTTCTGAAAATGCATATGCAACCACAACCACAACCCATCTGTTTTCTCTCTGGGCGATTTGTGAAACTTAGACAAAAACGCTTGTGACGGGCTGCGGAGGTAGACGGAAAAAGAAAACAGAGCACAAAGTGAGCAGGAGGAAAGACACGGGAATGAAAAGAGACACTATGTTAACCCATTTAAAAGCATTATCTTAAAAGGGGCTTTTCAAAGTTTCTGCTTAATTCAATCAGTAAGATGTAAACAAAATCAGTCAGCGTGGTTTGATTCAAAACTCTCAGTTGTAGATAGTCTTACCAAGTCTAAATTGTTCCAAGTGGTGCTGATAGGAACCAGACATCTGACAAATTGAATGCCTCCAAAAGCTACCAGAAAACTATTAAACGAAATGGATGCAGAGAACTTTCCTGATATCTGAGTCATTGTTTTGCAAAAGATTTGGCCGAAATCTTTTTGCTATGTTTTTTTAAAAATATATTATAGATAGATAGACAGATAGATAGATAGATAGATAGATAGATAGATAGATAGATAGATAGATAGATAGATAGATAGATAGATGCGAGCAAAACAGCAAGTTCACTTTTTATTTATTTATTCATCACTATTTACTCATTTATTTTTATCAGCACAGAAGAACTCACAGAAGAAGATGTGTGTATGTTAAATAGTTAGTCTGGCTAGTGAATGAAATGGTTGGATTTACATTGCTGACATTGTAACCTCTGCTCCTAGACACTGTGTTTAGACCTTAATTACTTATTTATGTAGAAATATAAAATACCCATATTTGGGCATTATTGAATCCAAATGTAGTCCTGGGAAATAGTTTGAAGGCTTTAAGAACTCAAGATCAGCCCACATTTGTTGATTATAGTGTCCAAACCTTCTAAAAAACAAAGAGCAGTTAGTATCTGATGAACTCATGAGTTGGCTTTTTTATGCTTCAGCAGTTACTGGAAATGATGCAGTAAGTTATATAACAAGTTACATTTCTTTTGTGTCTTGTTTATTGCTTGTTTATTTCAGTTTTCCTTCTTTTTCTCTGTACTTAGTGAGCCCCTGTAAAGCATATTGTACACTATATAAATAAAACATGACCATTACTAAGACAGAAGCTTTGCCTGGAGTTTAAACTTATCCAACAGCTGCGTTTTCACTTTAAAAAAATCCTCCAACAGTGAGCTCTGTATCATTTCTGCAAACGTAGAGCTGAGGCGAGCAGGGTCCAGTCTGGCGGTCTGGCTCTCTCTGCTTTCTAGCCCCAAATATACCTTCCCTGTACTCAGCCTGCTGATCCCCCGGTGTCCTGAGGGTCCTGGCTGCCTGCGCTAACCTCGACTCCATGCAGCCTCTGCCTCTCACAGCACTGCTACTGGCCGCCAAATCCTGGCAGTCTCTCCTGCCAACAGGGCAGCAGATGCGCGGGGACAGTTCTAGCACCAGCTCACGAACCACTCCCATACTGCCACCCGCTTCTCGCCACCCCCTCCTCATCCTATCTGTAAAAGTTCCTCACTGTTTCTCATGACCTCTCAGCGACTACATGGACGTTTCTGTCAATCTCATTAATAAATGGCGAGGGGAATAAATCGAATTTTGTTGTCTTTTTTTTTTTCTGACGCAGCTCGAGCCTTTCTCAGGCCAGATGTAATTGCCTGGCAGGCTGGTTGGGCACTTGAAGTGGCGAAATGCGCAAAATGTCATTATGGAGAGGCCTTGTGTGTATGTGTGTGTGTGTACAGGGAGCGCGAAGGAGGAAGGACGCCTGTCTAGTGCTCTCGTTCGGCAGCCCCCAGGCGTCCTGTTTACTCCGCCGAAGAGAGAAAGAGTCCTTATTGCATTGCGTGATCCGTGTAATTTCATTCCCCACTTGCTATACTTCTCATTACGGCCCTTCTGGCTGGATCTGTGCTCTCTGCAACGCTGCACTCGCCATAACACAGAGAGAGAGAGAGAGAGAGAGAGAGAGAGTAAAAGCGAAAGAGAAAGAGACATCAACCAGGTGTGCATGAGCTAATGCAACAATAAGCTTCTTCAGCTCTGATGTTCCAAAGCCACTAGTGCAAACAGACAAAGGAGGAAAAGCCATCACAGATCCTGCTGGCTGGAATGAATTCGCTATACATTGCTATAAACCCCTTGGCAGATTCCCCTTACCATCAAAATATCCCTTCAATGTGTGGCTCCATGATGGAATTTCAAAAACATATGCTTTTTTTAGGACTCTAAAATGTTTAGGCGCTTTTGCCCGAGGTTGTGCTCCTGTGCTGGTGGTAGTTCCTCACTTTTAAACGAGGAAGCACTCCCCACTTCGTAACTCTCTGCTTATTGTGGGCTGCTTACCTCTGTCAGCATTTTCACTTGGGGAAGAAGCTACACAGCTAATGTCACTTACCTGGTCATTTCCAGGCGAGCCATGAGCTTTTACACAGCTAAATCAAAGGCAGTGTGCTTCACATGAGCTCCTGTCTTCTACAAAGTCCCTCTGATAGAGCAGAGTAACCTAAAGCCACAGTCATGCTGGACGTGAGTGAAATTAGCATGGCGAGAAAGCCAGTTGACTTGAATTGGAAATGATCTGGGAAACAGTGACTGCATTGTTCTGTCTTGTTTTGGTGTTATTGATTTCCACTTTGTTGTTATTTTCAGGAAGTTAGTGATTTGTTGATTTATCCATATAGAGCAAATAAATGTTAGCTTTGTCTAGTGTTGACAAAAGTGTACACTAGCGCTAACGTATAATATTAACACTGAGACCTCTGACTCAGTATTTTGGTAAAAAAACTGATTGACACAATCAGACGTTTCATCAAGAGAGTATTTAATGTAACTGGTGTAATGTAATTTAATGGTTCCAGCTGTTGAGCCTTCTTTCTAAAAAAACTAAATGGATTAACTATTCCTCAGTTCTCATAATGAAACTTGTGGTCAAAAAAAAAAAGAAAAGAAAAATCTTAGCTGGTTGAAACATATCTTGTCCCCTGAAAACACATTATATCTGTATTTGTAGACAGCTCCAGCCTCTGCTAAGAAAATTGCATGGGGTCAGTGGCCATGGCTTAAAGCCACGCTCAGTGGCCTAACTACCATCTGTACAGGCAGGGCAGTTGTGCTGGGGCCTGGGTGAGAGTGTATTGTGGCGATAAGGCTTCCTAGCATCTTTGCTGGCCACCTATATTGCTACTTACGCTGTTTAACACTAATGATGGGAAGCTACAATATAATTAATTAATAATACACCACAGTCATTAGCCTACGTTAGAAAATAGCAAGTAAATAAGCAAATTATGTAGTCATTTGTTATTCGCTGAAGGCCATTTTTGTAAGGAGTTCCATTCATTTTTTTTATCAAATAATATGGGGCTAATAATAATAATAACAATAATAATAATAACAACAATAAACCTTAGTGAAAAAGCACCAAAAAATTCCCCTCAATTACTGTTTTAGAACTGCATGGGATTTTGCACGCAGCATTTATCAGAAAGGAAACTGAAGTTTGGCACCGCTCACCTCTTTTTTGGTTTAAAATAAAAATCTCAAAAACGAGAGAGAGAGAGAGAGAGAGAGAAAGAGAGAGAGAGAGAGGTGTGAGCAACAGATCCAGTGCTAAAGCAACAGAGCATACTTAAATTAAAATAATGATAAAAAAGTCTAAAAATGAGAAGGTGATGAACTGAAATGTTCACTTCTGATTCGTTATTGGCCACCTCAGTTTTAAAAGCAGGGAGAGTTTAAATCCAGCAGGAAGACGAGTGGTTTTACAGTTAAGTTTGTGTACTAGCGTTGGGAGTGCTATAAATAAGTCATCTGAGTTATGATTGAACATTATTTTCAGTCAATAAATATGCACCTCGCTAGATTGCTTTAATTTTGTCATGCAAGCATATTGAAGCATTCTGTACTTCTGTCAGACACGCACAACTTTTTCCCGCAGCAACAGCAAGCCAAGTGGCCATTCCGCACGCTTTCAGAAGCATTTGAAGACAGGCCAGCCTGTAGGAAAAATCCAAACCTACATTTGAAAACTAGCAGCGGGGCTTGAAAGAGCCTCCTTATCTGCACTGTGCCAAATGTTCAAACTACTTCAGAATTTTTTGAAGTATGCCTGAAGCCAGCAATATTTTCCATTAAAGACTTTGTTGTTAGAGGGGTTTTTTTCCTTTCTGGCGAAATCAAATACATAACAAGCCCTAATGTAAGATATAGTGTTATATTCTTCTCACGACATTCACAGACCCTAACTGGAGTCATTATTTTGAGCATACCTACTCCTCTGAATTACGGCTCCCGTTTAGCCTTTCATCCGGCATTTGAGATATTCTTGTGGGGATAAGAAGTGGTTATAGACAGGATAAAGTTAATGGTGACGGCGCTAACACATGTTAAGATGATTACGAGGCCGGCGAAAACAGCGCCTGGAGCTGTAACGTTTAAACCCTCCTCTCAAATCTGTCCGTTCGGTTAGCTAAGCCTGCCTGCAGGACGCTCAGCGCATGGATTTTCCGCAAATTGTTACTTCAGTCAAGAGGGGACACAATGCGGCCTGCCAGTGCTGCTCCTGAAGCTTTTAAATTGTATTTCTTTGTCATCACACAGATGCACCCAGTCCCTTTTTTCCTTTTTTGCCTTATTCTTCCTTTCTTTTTTTTTTGAAAGAAGCCTGAAAGCTTTGAAAAAAGCTTTTAAATGCCCTCGTCTATTAATCCTGTTTAGCTGGAACTTTCTAGTGTAGTTAGGCCAAGTTCGTCTGACAGTCCACTGCAGGTACAATCGATGTCTGGATCAATATGTCCCGTTCAGCTAAATACAGATTAACAGGTGGCCGCTGAGGCAAATGTTTCTAAACAAAGTCTGACATTTAGGTTTAGTGATTTAGTTATCTGCACATCAGCTAACATGGAGTTTGGCTTGGCTTCTGCCCTGGTAACAAAAGCTAATCTGTAATTCGATATAAAATTCATCAGCGCAGAGTGCTGCAGGGTTGCTCAGCATGTCTCGGTGTGTGCGTACATGGATGAGTGTGCGAAGTACTGATTACGTACCTCTGCAGCAGGTATGCCTTCAGGTGGACGGCACTGAAGAAGCACTTCCTGTTCGAGAGACACCTCCTTCCCCAGCGGCTCCTGATCAAACGTTTTCCTGAGATCTGTGAGAAGAAACGTACGGACCTTTAAGAACGGGAAACACGCAGGCGAAGAAAATATAAATCCTTATTAGCGTTAGCTGTAAGATCATTACCACAATAATACAATAATAATAATTAAGAATACAGCAAAACAAATACTGAGCACAAGACATAAAGACACCCGTTACTAAAGATGGAATCTTGGCCACCATTACGTGTTTAATAAGCACCTCTATGGGTGGTAAAATATGTGGTTAAAAAGCTTAATGCTATTTTTTGGAGTAGTAAACTGTGGATAAATGTGGATTAGTCACCACACAGAACATCCAATGGCATTACATAGTTATATATTTAAAAACCTCAGGGGACCTTTTAAAACGGTGCCACATATTTTCCAAATAACTGAATAGTAATTTAATCATTGTGAGTAAACAGATTAAATTACAATGGTGGTGATAGGAATCAGGGGTCAATATGTGGGCAATATAGCATTTTATTATCACACAAACAAGTAAACCCGGCACGTGTCTTCTGAGGCTTTATATTTAATACTAATAATGGAAAATTAGTTGAAAATCTGAAAAACTCAGATTGTCTTTGGGCACTATTGTGACTTACAACATCCTGTATGTAACACACCGCTCTGTATGTGTTCTAAAATATGTTTCAGCTCAGAAAATGATCACAAAACTATTGTAAAATAATATATCAGACATCAGGCAGCACACTGATAGCTATTTCTTGTAACAGGGTATTAAACCGTTCAGACGCCTGGTTCCTATCACCAATACTGGGAACCAATTTTCTCTTGAAAGGAACATTTCTTATCAAGCCACTCTGAATTACTTCGCTTAAATCTTAACAATCTAGTAATGCAAACATATATAACAACCTTTATATTGAAAGACCAGCTGATACCCTGAAAACGTTCAACAAACAACCAAAGGCTTTACTATGGAATCAAAAGGAGTGGTATTTCACTGTGACCACTATCATCTTCCAACGAGATCCCAAACTCTTTTGTACTCACTCCATTTAATTCCAACAATCGACAGCATTTTGGCATAATGAGCATCAGACATGTGTTAGAATCTGTCATTTGTGAGCTTCATCAGTGGAAGATATTAAATGTTTCATCTCTTATTCTCTGAAATGAAAGGCTTGCGACGTAGGGAGCCTGCATTCGATATTGCACTTTATTGACATGATAATCATTGCAGCCATTATTGTGCTATTATACAACTCCACTGGTGAAAAAAAAACAACAGGACCAAAGCTAAGTCCTACAAAAGACCTACAGTCCTCCACTATCATATTCCGCAATCGCGTCATTAATGTTAATTATTGATCGTGACAAGGAGGGATCCAATATTTAAGTTCCTGTGCCCTTTTCCTCTCAGGTGCTTATAAATCTGTCCACAGCTTCCTCCTCCCCTACACCTGCTGGATTAGAGATATTTTTCACTCAGCATGCACTACGCTGCACTGTGCCCCCGGTTCCTTGGGTACATATTTGACTTTCAACTCAAATACAACATGTCACCGATATAAGATGGTGGAAAGTACATGCTGATGGGGGGAGCTATTTTTAGTGGGTGCTATGATGAGTTTTTCTGGCAAGCAGACCATCCTTAATGAGGCGGTGCATGTTGGGCAGAGTTTCCAAACAACTCGCAAAAGTGAATTTCAAAGCAAACTAGCTACAACGCGCAATTTAAGCGGAAAAGAAAGCGCTTTGCAGCGTCTGATGCCGAGCCCATTCCATCGCTGCTTCGACACGAGGATCTGACGTTTACAATTCTCAGGACGATTCTTCCTGTTTATCTGCTGACACTTTTATTTACCGCGTTTACCGCTGAAGGAAGAATGGGATCAGTCTGACAAATGGTTTCCAACCCGTTTGCCTGACAGCAACTGTAGCACTATTCAATAAGGCTTTCATAAGCCACTAATACCTCTGTCTCTGCTATCGTCCAACAACAATGTTTCAAATGTAAAGCCCTTCCCAGTGAAATGATTGATCAACATTCAGCATGTGACTGATGCTCACAGCACAGCATTCAACTTTTTGTAATTTATGTGACAGAATGACACCGTAGCAGGATTAAAGGATGTTGCGCCTGGTGCTATCCGTTAAGAGGCTCATGTAAAAACAGAGGTTAAACAGCCTGAATTACCATGCGGAGTAAATATTTCAGTAGGGACAAAGCGCTACAGGGGAGTGTTTTGTTTTTTAGCCCATCAACAGGGAAGCAGAACGAACAGCCAGCTCTCTCTCTCTCACTCGCTCGCGCTCTCGCACTTTCTCCCTCTTTGCCCATCCAGCGTTCAACTGTGCTGGCCTAGCAAGAGAGTGAGGGATTTCACATGCTGCTCTAATAAAAATCCAATATTTCTCCCCTTTCTTGCACTTGATGAAATAGGTGCAAGGCCGGCAGGAGAATACGGCGAGTAGAAAGTCGACTCGGCTAGCCTCTGGCTTCATTAGATATATATTATGTTCTGTAGGGAAAGCGTCATGTCAAGACGAGAGAAGGTAATAACATGACCACTTGGAGCAGAGCAAAGCCTTGTCACCCAGTCACTGCTGGCACCAAAGCCCAACACTACTCATCCCTGTGCTCAATACAGAGCCTACGGCAGCTCGTTTTGTCCCAAAAAGACACACTGAAACCAGAGTATGCTTCTTCTCAGTTGAAGTCAAGCCAGCAATAGCAAATACTCTTTAGGGATGAAAGCGAGGCACAAGCTGAATGAGACAGTGTTAACCGCCCAGACTCGGAATAAGTTTCACTTTCTTTGGAAAGGCCAGACTGGATTGTGGTAACTTTAATGAACTGCATATCATGGGTTACTACTGCTGAACAGCACTGATACAGTTCAAAATCAAAATATTTGATGATATTTAAGTGGATATTATGAAAAATTCATGAAGATATGCTTCCAAAATAGGACTGGAGCTCTACGCTAAACTACAACACAAAACAGACTTCACAGTTTGTTTTAATAGGGCTATTTTGTTTTTTTCACTTCTTTTAAAATGACACTGCAGTATTACAAATGGATAAACTACTATTTATTTATTTTATGTATGTAAAATAACATGAAGCACTAATTGACACACACTGCAGTGAAGAATGTTTTGGCGCACAATCTATTGTTCTAGTCACATATTTTTATATATTGTTGTCAAGTTTCCACCAAACCTACATAATTCTATTGAATATTAACCAAGCTAATGTGTTCACAGCTTCTGGAGCCATCAAGTTTTAAACTAAAGCTGTTCTCCTAACGTCGGAAGGAAGACCAGTAGGCTATGGCTACACATACCTTCATGCAAATACAGACACAGAGTATGCGACCGTCCCTGCCAACATGCTGTGGGCACGCTAAAGCTGATGTACACAACAGGCCTCTCTACAATGGGTTCTACCTATCTGAATTACACCAAGTGCATGACAGCTGCTCATAACAGTATGGGGTGCGTAACAAAAGAAAAGCAGGTTTTCCTCAGCCCGGGAATCAAAAAAGTGCAGTAAAACAAAGTCCGGACGTGGAGCAGGTCACCTGGGTGACTAAAAGGAATGCTAATATCCATCCAAACAGTTTAGCTGCCAATCTGAGCCATTTTAGTTGAAGTGGACGACTGACTGAGTATTTGCTGAAGATGAAGGCAGCCTTTCATACATATTTGATGGATGGATAACAGTAATCGCTTTATGATTGATATGATCAGGCTTTTTACTAGGCTTACAATTATATTTTTAAAGGGGAAAGAAAAGGAAAAAATAAAGACTGTTTTTTTTTTTGTCCTAAGTTCAGATAAGGCTACACTCAGAGGCGAGACTCTGTCCTGCTGGTATGGCCTCCTGGGGAAAACATAGCCAGGTCCAGTTTGGGCTCCCTGAGGAATGCTATTGGAAGGTTGCCCCACCTTAGCAATTGTGGGATGCCTGTTAGAGACATTTTGTGCTAGCCTTAAAGCTCAGGTACTGAAATGATTTATTTAAAGTGTTTTTTATCGTTTTGGACGCATTTTTCTCGGATTTACGTGCTGCCTTGAAGGCCTCCTTTTTTGGTACTGGCGGCTGGCCAGCATGGGTCACAGCTGTATTCCTTGCTCCCAAAATATGACTGTAGCTGGTGGCCTCATCATCTCGGTGGGAAGATTGACTTCCTTTAATGTGCTGACAGGGCACTTGCTGCGAGAGCACACTTCACCTGTTCTTGGGTCAGTGACAGTGCACCCACACCCCCACAGATGGCTACAGCACTGTCTGCGAATTTAAAAAGACCAGAAAGAAAAACAACTCATAGAACAGTGGGATTCTATCCCCAAGACTTGCAGTGAGCAGAAGTGTGTCTGCTTTAAAGCTTTAGGCTTGATATTTTGCACCGAACGTTCAGCCAGAGAGTGACTCAACCTGACCCTGATGAACAGTGAAGGATGAAGGGCGGCACCTCTTGGCTTGTTTGTGCAGACTGAGCTAGGATGTGACAGATCACAGCACCAATTTTAGAATCAACCTGCAGCCTGACCAAATTCTGTCTCAGCCTGACTGTAGTCTGCCTATAGCCTGGCTAAATTCTACCCAAATCTGACCCAATTCTAAATTAGCAAACCAAACTGCATCCCAACAAGATTTCGACTGAACCCCTCTGTAGCCTATGAAAATATAGTAACTGTTTTTGAACTTAACTGTGGAAAGAGCAGATATGGTGCATCTAAATTCTGTCCACACCTGACCTACCAGAGGCCGTGTGGCTGCAGACAAATATTGCACTATGAGGAAAAGAACAAAACCGGTGCCGACGTGAACAGACACAGAGAAAGTGAGAGAGAGCTAATGAACTTTTGAATTTGGAGGCTGCAGCATGTGCTGTGCGACTGCTCAACTTGTCTATACAAAGCAAGCAAGCAACAGGACGGGACAGGTCACAACATCCTGTCTCAATCTGACCATAGCTATTAAATTCTAATTGAATTTGACCAACCAGGGATGAAATAAAACTCCAAATTTCTAAAAATAGTGCCTGCTGAATTACCATCTAATGACAGTGATAGATGTTACCTGATCACTGAAAAGCAAATTTAGAAAAATGAAAAGCCAAGTTATCAGCTATCCAAATTATATTCCATTGTCCACTATAGGTAAACGCCAAAGTGTGTTAAAGCTAAAACTGGAACTTGATTCTAAGTATTTTGGGACTTGTCAAAGTGGGAACTAAGGTGAGTGGAGGAAGCGAGTCAGCGCTGACGAATGATGAAGGTTTGGGGACAGCGGCATGCGCAGCGGGACCGCTCGGCTTGTCTGTGCAGAGTGAGCCTGAGACAGGACGTGGCCCTGTGGGTGTCCGTCCACTGTGTGCCTGTCACACGCGTAACAGCACAAGGTCATTGAGAAAGTGTGTGCGCTAGAGGGACAGAATCAGAGAGAGAGTGCAGAGAAGTCACTATTGTTCCAACAACTTGTGCACACACTGTCTTCTTTAATTGCGCTGACGCACTGGTGATGTAAACCACCACTAAAGGCCTGGATGTGCTTTCCATCTGCAAACACGACAGCACAAAGAGGAGGTTTCATTTATCCTCATACCGGAGGAAAAAAGGGCCATCTTGGGCTTTCCATTTGCAACAAGGGGTTTTACACTGGGTGTCAGTACGGATCTAGCTCTCTCTCACTCCATTAGCAGAATGCTCCTTTACCAGCTTCGGCTGATGCCCTGTCGCTGAGAATTGCTCTGTTTCTGCAGCTTGAGTCATCCCATGATGCAATCAGAGATTTGTCATGTTAAACCGCAGTGGCGTCCTCTGTCACGTCGGGGTACAAAAAGCCCCCTCCCTGGCAAATGCCGAGCACAAACACACACGCGCGCAGAAGCACAGCACCTCCATCCTCCCAAATGTGTTTGCCCGCTGTCAGCGCAGCACGCTTCGGAGGCCATTACCGTAATAACGGGTGGCGGGTCCTACTTTAAAAAACGGCGATGGCGCCTTAGTGAGGCAGCCACGGGACTGCTCGGGGATTGGCACTTTAAACAACTCACTCCAATTACCAGCATTTTCATTCCATTACGGCCTTCCACCAGCGCCCGTCTCCCCCGAGGCCCTCTACCGCTCCCCCAGACCTGTGTGGGTGGAATTAATTGGTTGTGTTCCGACACATATGAGCTTGAAACGCCATCGACTGCAAATCGAACGCAGCCTCTTGCCTGTTGTGCTTCTTTTTATTTTTACTGTACTTTATTTTTTATTTTTTTGTTTGGATGAAGATGTGGGGGACGTGGCTGGTGGATTTTACCCAACATTACTTCATCTCTTAAGTACTAATGGCCTGTCTCTTAGTGGAGCTTGCAATCCTTTCTGAACCAAAAAAAAGGAGAGCAAACTACAACAAAACAGAATGCTTTTTCCTGCTCTGCACAGAATGAAACCATAAAGCTGAAGATGAAGCTTTTTGGTGCGTCTTTTGGACCGTGTATTCCTGGACTTGCTTTCTCTCCACGGCATGATCATTTGAGCGCCGAATCATTTGAGTGTCGTGGCTGGAGGCTGCACTTCTGGCTCGGACTGTCTGCTCTCCACAGTCATTTTCCATCTTTAACAGGTCTTATTCAGTCCTTCTGTCCCTGGATCACTCACACAAGCATGAGTTGTTGTTGTAGCCTTCGGCTGAGAATGACACATTAGCAATGGTCGAAGCTTGATACCCCCACTTTAGGGCTCGACAAATTTCAATCCATATTGCGGCACTTCGCGCAGTTTAAAGAAACGCGAGAGGTGAATGATGTTTTGGGGGAACGAGGCGGTGGTAGAAACAAGCAAACAGCAAAAACTGGATTTATTATTCACCCTAATGGACAAAATGCATTACAATGCCATTGGTGATATGTAGTGGTACTACAGAGAGTTCTTTTGCCATTAATGCAAATTAATGGCAGACGATGTAGAGGGCCATTTCACTTATTTTGAAGCATTTCAGCCTCAGTGCTTTCAGAGACACTTGGCTATCTGAAAGTTGTTGGGCTTTTTTTATTTTTTTTTATCAGATTTAAGCCAAGCAATGTGGTGAATAACAAACTCGGCTTCAATTAAAACATACTGAAAGATACAATTTTCAAGCGATGCACCACTTGAACTATATGTGTGGCCTGGGGGATAGAAAAAGCTCAGACTTCAGCCTTCAATCTATCACTTCTCAACATAAAACGCAGAAATAACAAGTTTATGTTCAGAGACTTCATAAAAAGAGAGGGGGAAAAGCTATGAAATTAAAAGTAGCTTGCCGAGATGTGTGTGGAACAAAATGATTACCTTAGCTTTGGGGAGCGTGAGGTTTGGTGCTTTTATTACAGATCCAGGTTCAGAAGGGGGAAATACCGAAGCTTATTTAAACTGTGTATCTACAGGGCGAAGAAACAGATATCTCTTTCGAACAAAAAAGCAAGCCAGGCAAATTCACAAAGTGGAAGAGCACTTAGGCTCTAACAGATCGCCTCCTAAACCGTGTTTACTTGTTCAGCCCTTGACCCCTGGGGGGTGGGCGCAGGAGCCGAGAGGAGAAAAGAACGAAGGCTGAGGAGACATTCCTGCGGAGCCACCTCCACTAACCACACGAAGCCGTGCGCCTCCCCCAGGTCGGCCTGAGACTCCACAAGTGGGCACATGTGAGGGCAATTACTCTAAGTGGATGTGTTTGGCTACTTGTCATGCTAAATTACACAAGTTTCTGAATTATGGGCTATTTCCATTCTTTTTTTTTCCCTCCCTTTCCCCCTGCCTCACCTCCTAAATGGTTTGATACTGACTCTGCAAAACAAGGGTTGGCGCAGTCGCTAATTGCTGTGGTGATGCGTATAAATGCAAATGGAAGCATTTTTGGCGCTTTACCTGCAACACAATAAAAGTCATAATGTTTGGGCTGAGAAGAAATGGCCAGATATGCATTCTTGTGTGCAAAGGCTGCCAGCGTGAGGCTCCAGGCTTTTTGACTGAACACTTTCTTTTTCAGATGAAGTATTAAGGGCCCTCAAATCCCTTAGGTGTGATCTAGCATTCTGCATTTCCATCCCTCCTTTCGTTTCCATGGTGAACTCCAAAACAGGTCACAATCCAAGGGGGAAAGAAAAAAAAAACATGCTTCAACACCCACACGTACACCAAGAGACTAAATGCAAACTCTTTATCAGGAAACAAACCCTTACTGATACGCAAGCAGCGCAGAATCGATCTTAAAAATGAATTTGTGCACAAGTACGAGGCTGACTCATTCACTCAGACACAGGGAGAAGGGCCATTTTCTCATGTGATTCATTCTGTAATCATTCCACTTGTGCTTTCCTAATTGCACCTCACTTACAATGGAGCAGCAGCAGTAACTGAACAAACTGTCCCTCTCCAAAGGGTCCATTTCTCTCTCTCTCCCTCTCTCTCTCTCCTGCCTTTCTCCTTTGTTACATTCTCTCCTTCTCTACCCTACTCTGTCACTCTCTCTCATCCCCTCTCTGTCATTCTCGATTTCTCCTTCTCTTCCTCCCGGGGCACTTTAATGTGACCCACTGAGTGGGCTGCGAATTCAGGTAAATCACCTTTCCGAATTTCTGAAAAAAAGCACATCTCCCTCCCTGCTGATCGAATGTCAACCTCTTTCCAATAACTCACGCTGGAAGTGCCCGGATGCCAGCAGACCCACAAATCACACCCCCAATTAATATCCCCCGCTCAGGCCGGCGCAAGCTTTTACAGCTCCCCCGCTTTATAGCTTTAACATTGATCACCGTTCTTCAACAACAAAAATGCAAGCTTATTTATTGTGCCCGAGCGTTGCTTCGCCGCTGATTAAAACGTCTCCCCGGCACAGAGAGCCGAAAGGAGTTAACCAATAGAAGTTGAGCGATAGCACTTTCTTTTCGCTATAATATTCAACAGTAATTACGGCATTAATTACAAATCTCGATTCTAAACGAGTTGAGACAGTATGTTAAGTACTAATAAAGACAGAGAGGAGGTTTTAGTAAATTCTGATGACTTGCCAGACCACAATACATGTTTCTGCTGTGCACCAGTCCCCATCAGATGAGCTTGAGCCCCATAAACGTGTTCCTCATAGAAGTCGTTTTTCAGTACAGTGCCATTCGAGGGGCTGAAGGCCATGGCCATGAACTTCACACAGAGATTTCTCTAGATTCCCTAAATCTTTGGGTAATATTTTGCACTACAGATCCACTGATATGGGTTTTTCTATAGCTGATGCCGATGCCAATGTTTAGAGGTCAGGGTCAGCCAATGGCTGGTATGTGCTGCCGATTTTGTTGGCTGATATCAACAAGTTTTTCACTTTATTTGCTGATAAAATGTCACACTAGTGGTTAAGTGGTTGCACAACATTTCTGACCTTATTTATTTATTGAACATTATTTATTGAACACTGACTTAACAAAAAAAACAAAATATTTTCATCTGCCCCCCAAAACTACAGTATGATCACATTACTGCTGAAAGAATGTAACATACATTTCTTTATACCAATAACAGAGAAGTGCATTAAAAATTGCATTGAGCAAATACTTCCACACAGCCAACATGTTCGCTGCAGTTACAGAGAGTAAAATTGCAAGGAGGATGAGGCACTCGGAGAGAGTGCAATAGAGAGAGACAGAGAGACGTTGATATGCTGCAATGATTGTTACCAAAGCGGCTCTGTTCTGTTCTCTTTACTCTTTCTTTAGTCACGTCTGGCTCATGTGCTGAAAGCTGAATACTATCTGGGAGACACTGGCTGGCAATAACTTGTTAATGTGTGTTCCAACTTTTTTTAAAAGGTATTTTAGCCATCAGTTTCAGAATAAACATGTTTTTCCAAAACACAGGGAAGCTAAGGTGCAACATTAAATATCTACGTAATGTTTTCATTTAAAAAATAGATTAAAATTACTGTTTTCTGTAACACTTTTGGAACTATTCATTACAATATTGTGGAAAATAGTATGCACCAAAAATATAATAAAATAGTATGCATTAAAAATGACTACTTATAAGACTGTGAAAGACAGCATCAAATACAGATCACAACAGAATAACTTGTCTTCTATGTTCCACTTTAAAGTGAACTTCAGACAGATTACAATAAGGCACAGATAAGCCCCAGGAAGCACCCCTGCCCTTTTCACCTTCTCAGTGTAAGTCTGCATTGCCTGCCCTATTGTTAAAATATCTAACTCTGGGAGCCCCGACTGATGGTTCAGGTCAGGTTCCTCAAGCTTCATTGCAGCTGACACTGTTGACCTCAGTGGACTCAGTGTGCCAGATGCCCACATCAGAACATTTGGAAGATCCAGGGGTGAAACACAGGTAACGGCTTCTTAGGGCAGCTATTTGGTTATTTTGTGGCTAAGATTTTAAACAAAACTAGTATAATATCAGCAGTAAGTAATAATAACCAATAATAATAACCCTAACCCTAACCCTAACCCTAACTCTAACTCTAAACTGGACTGGTTATTGTAAAAAAACACACAAATAAATGCAACATGGCTATCTTGCAGAGACCACCTGCCTTAAATTTATTATAACTCTAAATTTACTATGAACCGTTATTTACAATAACTAGATGGTGTACTGGTAAACACCATAGCCAAGAGTAATGGAAGTTGAGGTTCAGTTTAGTGAATGTTTTGTTTCCTTGGCAAAGACTTAAGATGATTAGACAATCTCTGGAGAAGTGTCCACCATATGCCGCAAATAAAATGCATAAAATATGTTCATGTTAAGGTTATAATTTCCAGCATGATTAAAATGTCTGTGCATCGGTATGATAACAAACTTCTAAATGAATTTTTCTGGTTGTTATGAGTAAGTAATATCGACACACTTATGATTTTGTTGCTTTTGACAATAACTGTGCAAAAAAAGAGGCCTGAATTTAACAGTAGACTCCAGGGAGGATGTCCGATGCGGACTGGGTCGCAAGCCCCCGCAGCAGGTTCTATAATCCGCTCAGGAGATTTTAATAGAAGTGGATGAGGAATTTATTCAGATCTGAAGGAAAGGTTAGTGGTGGCAGGCAGCTGATCACAGTCGATTAGAGTGGCCAGACAAACGAGAGTGAGGCTGCGGGCGCGTTTCAGCGGGAAATAGCTCCTTTCCTGCTGTCCTGGCATCAGTTCCAGTTTATTCAGACCCAGGCGTAGGTCATTCCGGCCTAGCACTTCAAAACTGGTTTCAGATCAGCATGAAAAGACAACATTTGCCTCCAGCGCAGAGGGAGTGGAGACTGGAGGCTGGTGGGAAGCGAGGTAGCATCCAGTGTGGCTTAGGCTCAAGCTGCACTGATGATTTGACAGGCCGGCTGATGGGTTTACCCCACGCGCAGCAGGACCACGGAACAGCTATAAAGAGCTGCTTTGTTAGCTGTCACTCACAGGCACAATTTGAGACAATGTGGACACCGGGAAGACAGGACAGTCTGGCACAGGCCTGCCAGTATGCTTAGGACTGTCCTGGGCAACTCAGCAAGCGGAAAGGTCAAACAAGAAACTTGTTTACAGATAGGATTTAGAGCAAGCAGAACGCAGTTTAAGTTTGTCTGAAGTGATATTGTTTGATAAGATCCTTTTACTGTCTGTTGTGTAGTGGACACATGAAAGCAAATCGCTTAAAAGAAATCAGCGAATACAGTGAAACCTCTTGATTGAAAAGTTTAACCAAAAACTAACACCCCATGCGGAGGCCTAAGTAGCAAGCTGGCAGGGCGTTTGAAAATGATGCTCTAGTACAGACACCAAGAGGCTGATTAAATTAAGGTACCAATTCTGAGATGTACACAAACAGTCAATGCGGTAAATCTTGGGAAATGTCTGTCCAATTGTAGCCAAAGTTCTCAAAGAGGTGAAATATTCAAGTAGAACATGCTTTTGGTCACTTTCTGGTGTTTCTATTTATCACTTTTCTGATAACTTCTGGGTATAATTGGACAGATATTTCTGAAGATATTCTTCAGATTTATTGCAACGACTAATTGTGTACATCTCACAATTGGTACCTTGATTGAATCACTCTTTTGGTGGCTTTATTAGAGCATCATATGCAAGCAAACAACCAGCTAGCTAGTCAGGCCTTGGCACAATGGGGTTACAACCAAGTCTCTCAACAAAATATATTAAATTGAAATCTAAATATATTTCAAGTTTAATCATTTGCATATGGTGTGTCCACTTTGTAATTATATATATATATATTCTTACTAATCATGCCTGTTTTGTAAGATTTGGTAAGCCACTATTAAAATTAAGCCTCTCCATGACTAAGAACATTTGCACTCTTAACAAGCACCTTAACAAGGACAGTTAATTTGTGCCAGACCAACCCTGTTGTTGGTGCTCTTGGTGCTTTCAGGCAAACTGATGTTGTTGCTTGAAACAAAATGTACATTCTCACTTGTAGCAATGTGCAGGTTGCTTGTTTGTAAAAAAAATAATTTTAACATAAACAAAATGTATTACTACACTAAAGTTCTGCCTGTCTGTTTACCTAGATTTGGCAATATCTGTGCTGTATTGTAATGATGTACAATGATGTACAATTTACTTCAAGTAAAATCAACGCATTACTGTTTTACAGTGTAATAGTTAAGGTCATATGAAGTGCCTTTGAGACAGTGGAGAACCGTTGTCTAAGCATTTGTAAATTTGAGGTCACAAATGGCCAGTTTGTTTGACATATTCATCAGCCTGGTGGATTTATAAGCCTTCTAAAGCCTGGTAATGATATTCTCCAGAAGTAGTCGCAAGGTGCCAGAACAGGAGGCGCTCAAGCACACAGCCGCTCTGCAGAAATCTGATTACAGCGCAAGCCCTGTCTCTACCCGATCAAGATTCAGCACGGGGGTAAGAAGCAAGCGGGTGCTGTGGCAAAAATAAATAAATAAATAAATAAATAAATAAATAACAAAAAAAATAAACAGATAAGGGCCTGCTGGCTGTATGGAAGGCTCGTTCACCAAGCCACTGTTGATCTAGCGTGGCTGACTCATCTTACAGAGCAGAGAGCAGGCTTCAGTCTCACACACCAGCTCATTAGCTACGGTCAGATACATATACATACATACACACATACTCCCACATGCACTGATGCATGAATGCACATATGCCCACACGTACACACAAACGCATACATAAAGCTACATTGGAATGCAGATGCAGTCTGATAATCGTGAGTGGGTAATGTGATGGTAGTGCAGTGATCATAATTTTACTTTCCTTAAGCAGGTGGATCATCTTAGATCTGATCACCTCACAAACACTTCCTAAAAAAAGGAACTTGTACCTTGAACTTATAATAATAATAAACAGCATGTTGTTAATATACACCACTACTCCAAAACTTGTTACTATATGCTACACACTGAAAGGTATTTAATACTTTAACAACAGACGCTTACATTAGAATCACCGTAGCATCAGCCGATGCTTTCTGTACGTCTCCTCGGCTTCAGGCGAATGCTTAGATTTGGCTGGTATTTGACACTGATATTTGATGCTGCAGTTATTGTATGCCGGAAGTGCACTGTTAACATTGAGGCGACGTTGGCAACGCAGCACAGCACTGCATACACAAACAAAACCTGCAGCTATTCAGCAAAATAGCTACACATATCAAACTAGGTAGGATGTATTAATAGTGTAAATCTCGCTATCAAGAAATGCTACCAGCATTAAAACTATAAAAGTGAAGTCAGTTTCATATATGTTTGATTTTTTCTATTCCACCTTAAACGGTGCAGCATTTAAAGTCTGGTAACTCGGACCTAATGCATTTGCTGCAGCATGTAAGCATGGTGAAAGAGTGGTGTGCTGTGACATGGTAAGGAACAGACTTTATAGAGGCTACAGATTACAGACGTGTGTCTGTCATTTTAGAAATACAGAGAGCTCTGTTCATCATTCTGAACACATCTGAAAGGTTTTTTTTCTTTTACAGCCTCCTAATATTTAACTAAAACCTAAAGATGTACGATAGCAGCACCTAAAACGAATCCTTTAATGCAGGTTTCCAGAGCACAACTGCTTTTCTATTACTAAAAAAAGTGATTGCAGACATTTTTCTGGTAGTGCCAAATAAGAGAATATACTGTACTACATATCACATTTATCAAGTAAACTTAGAAAACTAAATATCAAAATATGTATCACATCTTGTAACAAAGTATTTTAATTTTTTTTGCCTTGACTTCTGACTTTTGAACCCCACTTCCATCCCAGGATGCCAGAAACTGCCACTTCTGGAGCTTTGTCACGCTGCTTCCACCATCCAAAAACCCTCATCCAAAGGGGACCAGCACTTCTGAAGCTGCTTAATGGTGGATGATGGCTAAGAGAAGTGTTTTGTGTCCATCCTGCCTGGCTAGTCTAAACAGCAGTGACACAATGAGAAAGAGAGAAAGCACAGGAGAGCGTACAGGAAGGAAACATTCGTGGTCACATTCTATTCAGGCTGAGCGGAATGGAGAGCTGTTTGGCGGTCTTAATATAGGCTTCCTGTGCAAGCCACTTTTCCATGCCCCTGGGGTTGTTTTTCAAAGCTTTACGTACTTGCAGTTGTAGAAAATCCTCTGGGACTTTTTCCACTATTGTTAAAGAGAGTTTATGTTTCCTGAAAGTGCTGCGTTTGAGCATATGTGTGTGTGTGACTCACAGGCGATGCGGACGTGGGCCTTGCGGCTTTTTGTGGTTCCGGCCGAGCTCCAGGCTACACACTGGCACCAGAAGTCCTCCAGGCCGAAGAGTTCCTCCACCTGCTGCCGAGTTATCTCAATACTGGCCTCTCTCACCACCAGCCCTGAGAGAGAGACAGAGAGGAGAATATATTAGTACATAATTCACCATATACACAGACAGCGGCATAAAAGGATTGTATAGAGGTATGACTGCGAGCTACTAAATCCACATTCATCATTGTAGCCTCTGCTTGTATTCCTAAACCAGCCCACTGACCAGATGGTCCAGGGCAAGTAAGCTGGCCTCACCATTCATGCAAAAAGTTTGGCCTGAATAAATAACTAGGCATCGCAGAAACAAAAAAAAAGGCCACTTACTGCTGTTTATTCTCAAATGAAGCCTCTCAAAGCCTCGGTACGTAACAAAAGCATCGCTGTGCTATACGGATTCAAACAAAGGATACTACACCTATAACTAACATCATCCTTCACATTGATTCTTGGAAAACGCAGGCGTGTTGCAACAGAAACCAGCCACGTAATCGGCTTACTGCGCAACAGTGGCAAAGCGCGAGGAGGCAACCCAGGAAAACAAGATGAGTTATCATAGCCCAGAAATATCATACGACTGCGCTTCCTCCATCCATCATTACCATCGCACATTACGCACATATTATTCCACCGCAGCGCGGTCTTCATAAAGCAGGCCCGGATGGAGGGCTGAGAGTTGGCCTGTGATTTTGCCGTTCCGCCGTGGGTCTGGCGCGGATCGAATGCCAGGATGATTGAGCTGTCCAGGGCCTTTGGAGGCGGATTTGGGGCCGTCATGGCAGCCAGAATCCTGTTTGCTAACCCCTCTGATTATTGTTCATCTGGGCCCTGCAGTCTCCAAACAAATGAAGGCGGCCCACGGCCGGACCCCCTCGGCCCCCAGATTAGCCAGGCTGGGGAGGGGCAGTGGCGTCGGTCCCGCGCTCATTTCTTCCTTTTCTCATCCCTTCATCCCTCTGTAGACTCATTTATTACAGTGAGGATTAGAGCGGCGGAGGTGTGTGAGCTGGGGGCTCTGCGGATGAGGGCTGGTATCGCTAAACGAATCAGGGAACGCTAAGTATCGTATCATATCATCTCTCTCTCTCTCTCTCTCTCTCTCTCTCTCTCTCTAAATAAAGGTGGGAGAGGAGGACCACTCTACGCAGCTGTCGTTCTCTTGCAGAGGATGGAATTACTCCTAGCACTGCAGTGAGTTTTTCCATGAGCACTGAAGGAGCTTTATGTGCCTGTTTATTTCGTGATTTTGTAAATTGCTTTTTTACAGAGCGTTTTATGCTTTAAGGGCAGAAACTGGCTACTGATGCTATGGTTATGGTTTAGTTTAGGTTTAAGCTTCTTATTACTTTATTATACACATAATATCATAATACATAAGTGCTTTTATACTGTACCTATACCACACACAACCTTTCTCTTTAAAAAGGCAACTTCACAAGAGTGAAATATCTTGTCATTGTGTTTGTTTAACCATTTCTAGACCTATTTCAGAGCCACCCAGTTTTTTGTTATCACCCAATTCCTGGTTTGATTATTCAAACCTTTATTATGTTTATTTTGGTAAGCCAGTAATAAAATTTCACCTCTGCACTGGCTGGTGGCATCAAGGAGAAATCTGGAGCTATCCTGTTTTAAATAGTTCCCAACATCTTAACTACTGTTTTGAAAAAAAGAAACTCTTATTCATTTCTATAGCATTAATGATTGTTTGCATGTATTCTAGGGGTGTAAGAAAATATTGAAAATATCGAATATCAGGATATTATGTTTGGTGATACTGTATCGATTCTCAAAAACACAGTATCGATACACAGATTCCTGGCAGACAGTGACTCACTGACCATTAGATGGCAGCATTGTAATTCATTTTCAGTTCCACTCCAACATTAACAAGCAGCACAAGGGCGCAATGCTATTGTAAGCATTGCCAAACCTGTTCATACAGTGGTGTGTTTTAATAGTAGGATTTGAAAAATATGCAATACATCACTTTGCTTGCAGTATCGCAATATATCGCGATATATTAAATCGTGACCACTGTATCATGATACGTATTGTATCACCAGGTTCTGTGAGGAGCTTTTAAACAAAGCGATTTGGTGCCAGGTAATTCCATGTACTCAGTGTCAAAGCAATGTTGATTTTTAACACTGTTGTAAAACAGCAGCTGCTCTTTATATTGTGGAAAATGGACCAATAGAAATTTCCCAAAAAACCCAACAGCAGAGAAAAAACAAGTTGAGAAACCAACCCGTGTGGCGGGGTCCAGGGGCAGGGCTGAATTTTTATTGATCTTAACATGACATTCTGATATACTTTCAGACTAAAATTTTTTGTCTCCATTTTTTTTAACTTAATTAGTTGCTTACCATAACCAAGACAAGCAGCTAATACATTTAAAATTGGACCGATCCTTTGAAGTGCCTATTATTAATAGAGGCCATTCTACATATTTTGCTCTTCATTTGTGTTCTACTTTCTCCATGAGGCATGGGCCCCAGCAATCACCATTTGCCACGTCAATTGCTAACACTAATAGCAGTTCACAGAAAACAGCATGCACTACATTAATTTCAGAAGAGAAACTAAATGGAAGCTGATTGTCTTGGTTGCTGCAATGAAAATTTACACATTAACCTTTCGCCCATAAAAATTAAACACTGTATCTGATTATAAATGCCTCCGCTGCACTGTGTTTGGGGGAGAGGTCAGAATTCTCTGCTGGCAGCAGACCACCCCCCACATGCTTAAACTGAAAACTCATCAAATCGATTAACGTAACGTGACGTTACAGGTTATGAATGTCTGTTCCTTTACCATTTTTAATATTTTACCATCTTAGTAGTGATAGATAATGTACACAATACAATTAATTGACTGGCCGGCTGAACTGCTGTTAAAGTCTTAAAGAACACTGATCTAAATCAGGTTTCATTAATTCATGTAGCTCTCGAGTGTTATATAAAAGCTATAAGGTGACCCCGGACCAGCATTCTTACTCTAAAAAAGTTAGCTAAATATGGGGTACTGTATGAAAACGCCAGATTTGTTTGACATGCCCTGAAAATTGCGGCCCCATACAGACAGCTCGAACTCTCTTTTAAGCACTTAAGAACTTCACTACAGCTAATTTGCTCATTTTGCCACACCGTGCACTAAAACAAAAACCAGGCAGTATTTTACACAAGTAGGTCTCTCTACAATTTTTCTATATCACTATAAAGTCACTATAAAGTTTATACTTTGCCATTTCATTGAAATGTTTGTTTTGCTAGTCTATGCTGTCTCTATCCACGTAGGGAAGGTGGCTGTGATCATGTGAATTTGCTAAGCCGTAATGTTTAAAGTGACCAATGATTTAGCATCTAACTGCCATGGTGTCAGCGCCTCTTCTCTTACTGCAAACTTGGGCCATTTGGTATCTAACTGGTATCAGATATTGGTATTGGTTCATGTTTTTGAGGATAAGTATCACTGCATCCCTAAATCCAGTGGACATATGAATGATTCTGATGAATGATGTCCATACAGTATATAAATACAAGTGTGTGTGTGTGAGGTATGTGTGGGTCTGTCTGTGTGTGTGACAGTGCCCAATGAGCCCCGGAGGGCTTCCAGGCACATGCGCTGATTGACTTGCAGAGCCAGAGACAGCAGCCTGAGAAATAAAGCCAGAATAATCCTCCATGCAAATGATGCCTGTTCTCCTCTCCTCCATTAGCCTTCTCTCTCAGTTCGTTTCCTTCTCTCCCTGCATCCTCTACGCTCAGCCCTCTCCCCCAGTCCCCGCAGTGGCTCGAGGGGTCTCTGGGAGTTTACTTTTCCGTGTTTGCTGTCTTTAGCGGATGGGCGGAGTTTGGGGTGTAGCGGCTTTCTGCACCCGCTGCACGGCAGCTTAGCGCTCATGCAGTATTTAAAGAGGGAGCTGGGAGGCTGCGAGAGGAGGAGGCGAGCTGCCAATCAGGTGTTTAGAGGTCTTTAGGCTTCAACTCGCCTGTAAAACAGATCTGGGACAGTGTGGATGTTTACTGTGTGGGAGGGAGAAAACGAGAGGGAAAAAATGTTCTGTATCCACAGTAGCTCAAACACTGTTGCTGCAGTGTAGAAAATCAATAAAGAAATTAATAAAAAGAAAAAGGAAAATTCCTACTCGACAGAAAGTACACGGGATTCAGCTTAAAGAAGATGCTGTCAAGCAAAGTTTTCATCTTTGATCCCGCAGCGCTGCTTCAGGTGTATGGCTGGTTAACACTGTAGCATACTGGGAAATGGTGAAAGGCAGAATAACACACTCTTGTTGCACTACATGACTGCAGGTTTTTTTTCTGTGACAGAGCCTTTTTGAGTGTAGCTGAATCATTTCAGTATCACCTTTTCATAATAAATAACAGATTCAGCTATTTTTCTTTACGTTCAACCTGAGGAACCAATTAGCCAGCTTCGTAGATAATGTGAGATAAACATTAAACATTAAGATAAAGTTGTCCTTTACTATTTTGTTTCGTTTTAGAATGACGAGCATGACAGTTCTTTGGTATACCTAAAGCTGATTTTTCTCCATTTTGAATGCAGCGGCTGCCGTTTACACTGTGTAACAGTTTCATAGTTAATTGGCCGGTATAAATGCTCCAAAGTAAATTCTGGTTCCATTCACATACATTCAAAGTAAAGTCAGTTTTTGCCTTCTCCTGTAATGTTGCCATTTTGCAGATGCTTGTCTTTCTTCGGAACATGTCTGAATGCAAGTGCCTGTTTGCTAGCACTTTTTTCTAAGGTAAACTATCACTCAAGGTCAGCCTGAGGCGTCATAGTAACTGCTGTACCATTTAAGGTAGAACAAGATCAATGCCGGCGCCAGAATGTAAATACTGCACCATTTACCAATAAATGCGCTAAAGTGCCACATGGTAGGAACTCACATAGCATTCAAAGCCAGAGGCACACGTAAATGGACCAAGACCCGATGAGGAGGCTGGTCACTGTCCACTGCCCAAAAATCTCTGGTGTGTTTCACTCAGAGTATGAATGTAATATGGAACAAAGACACCAATACACTGAGTGAACTTCAATCTCCTCTCTACAGAGCGTCTTTGTAAGGCCATAGCCATGAAAAGAACATAGCGGGGACAAGTCTATCTGGAGGAGAGCACATACTCTGGTACTATCTTCTCATTATCAACGTTACAATGGTTTTTTTTTACTTAATGGGATTTCTACCAGATATAGTGTACAGATATTCATTTTAATTGATTTCCCTTATGACCACTGTTGGTGGCTGTGTAAATACGTGGCTAGATAACTTTCTGGGTATATTAGCTATAATAGTCAAATAAAGAAAGAAAGAAATGATTGCTTGAGTATCCATCCATCTATTATCTTCCACTTTATCCCACTAGTGAGGGACACGGAGGGGCTGGAGCCAATCCCAGCGGCATCGGGCGAAGGCGAGGTACACCGTGGACAGGTCACCAGTCCTTCGCATGGCCACATTCACGGGCAATTTAGAGTGACCAATCAACCTAACCTGCATGTGTTTGGACTGTGGGAGGTAACCGGAGTACCTGGAGGAAACCCATGCAATCCACACAGAACCGCCTGGACCGGGATTCCACCCAGATTGCTTGCTGCGGGACAACAGTGCTAGCCACTACACCACTGTGCTGCCTTGATTACTTGAGGTTTTTTTTCCAATAAAGTTATGAGCTCTTAATCAAGTAATGTTCGTTACTATAACTTGTACTGAAGTGCATTATAACTAAAGTAGCTGCACTCTTTTCTGAGGAACTTTCAAGACTCAAGTTCAGTGGAAAATCCCTTCAACAAAAATGTACTGTAGTGCCTCTGTTGCAAATCTTCAAAACTGAAATGAAGAGTTTTGAGACCATTATGAAAAGTGTGCATCTACACTTGAGGGGGAAATACTGTGAGCATCTACTATTCATGTATACAATTTTTAAATCCTCACTCAAGCGTTGACAACATAGCCACTCTCTACTGAGATGGAACCAGCACATCAGAGCTTGATGGGAAATAATGATGAAATGTTGGAAAAGCTATATACACACATACATACACAAACACACACACACACAACTTCATTTGTGTCATTTTATTCTATGTAGAAGCAAAAACTCAACATGGCACAGTAAGCAGTCCTAAAAGGCAGATGCCACTTGTCACACCAGCACTCATTTACTTTGGGAAAGAGGGAACATGGTGAACGAGAGAAGAGATGAAGGCTGGGTGTAGTGGGATCACTTTTACAGAAAAAGCAACCCCCCCCCCGCTCCACCACTCCCACCACTTCTCTCAGGAGAAGTTAACTCTACTGCTCACTGACATGTGACGTAATTGACCTTGTTTATGAACCGCTGTGACTATAAATTATTGAGACTTGCGAATCTCTCCCTGTATTTTCTTTCACTGAGCAGAGAAAAAAAAGAAAAAAGAAAAAAATCAATGGGAAAAGGAAGTGAGCACAGGGAAGCTCAGGGGAAGAATGGCAGATACGAGTGCCCTTTTACCTCACCTTACATCATGACTGCATTTAAAATGATGCCATTATGTCATATATATAAAGAACTACCTTTTATTACTCTGCTTATCCTTACAATTTTCCAAAATGACTGGGTAATTGTTCTATTTATTTTATAAAGATTAATTACAGTATTAATTACAGAACAACACGTCTTCTGTGAGTTAAGCACAATCCCTACAACCTGTCATAACAAAAAATAAACATTTAAAGGTGTTACATACTTTTTGTCCTTTTGTTGAAAACAACTTTTTTATTGCTATAGCTATCATTGTAACTATCACGTATATACACGTATATATTCCTACTTGAGGGACTTTCAATACTCAGTACGTACAGCCTAAGCGACGATATATATATAAATATATAAATATATATATAACAATATATATATATCGCTATAATATCATCGCTTATATATATATATATATATCAATGGCATTACAAAATATTATAACCATATAACAATTAAAAACCAGCAATGAGCATCTCAATTGACGTACTCGTGTTCCGATTCCTACATCGTTCACTGACAAAAGATTCTAAAATGATTCTTCCATATGTAATTTCTCACATCTCGCCTACGGAGCACTCTGCTGGAAATGGATACATTATTAACATGGCTGTCATCATTAGCTTTAGCTTCATTATTGATCTGGGAGAGTCAGATGGGGTAGCTGGAACAGGAAGACAGAGGGAGGGTGCCAGGGCCTCGATCGCCCTCCCCAAATGAAGAGCCTGCCTCTCTCCCATGCTCCCTCTCATCTCTCAATCGGGGTGATGGCCTGTCCAGAGTGTGCATTACACCACTGTAACTACACATAATTAACTTAGGTTCATTTGTAGCGATCAATGGGCCGACTCGCTGGAGATTAGCACCGGCAGTGCCTCAGTGTTGGGGAATGGGAGAAGGCGTACAGCATGGATCAGTTCGCTCATCTGCCTAAGTGCAGGGCCAGGGAGCCTTCAGGATGCATCTGAGTCAGCCCGGCTCCGACGTTAAAAGCACAGTGTCCAGCGGCTATTTATTGCTCGTACCTGATGTGTGGCAAGTAACAGAATTAAGTGTGACTCGGATACTCTTGCTACTCAGGGAGAGCTTTGATGGGCCAGCTTGTAAAGACTAGACCAAGATTTCGCTTACTCATACCTTTTACGCTTATTCTTATTCAACACTCACAGTAGTTCCAGAAACTGATGTGAGCCCAAATGAGACCCATCCAATTATATGCCTCAAAGAAGTCTAGCGACCTTAATCAGATGCGAGTTTGAATTTACCATTAATACTCCAGTAAATAAATATGGAAACATCTGACTAGGTGTATCTACTTAAAGCCACTCCATTGGCTTCCAAAAAAATCTATCGGCAGGGAGCTAATGATGCTGAGAACATCCCCCCACAGTAAGCAAACGCTTTCTTTATTTATTTTCCAGGACTTGGAGTGGAGGGAGGAGAGATGGTGGAAGAGGAAGGACATAAGGCTGGAGCCTGGTGCCTGCCACAGATAACACTCCAGCTCAGCCTGCTTCTGGCCTTAATGTCTGTTAATCTACTCCCTGACCCAACGGGAGAGAGAGAAAGGGAGAGAGAGAGGTAGGGAGAGAGAGAGGGAGAGAGAGGGGAAGGGTGGAGGGTCGAGTGTGGGCATCAGATCATGTTTCCGTCGGCTCGGGTAGCTATTGACCAGGCCGGCCAGCCTCTATCTGCGGTTCTTTTCTGTCAATCAGGGGAAATTAGAGAGGAGAGTGGGCAGAGACACTCAAAGCCCAGAGAGAGAGAGAGAAAGAGAGAGAGAGAGAGAGAGAGACAGAGAGAGAGAGAGGAAGAGGTGAGATAAGACAAAAGAAAAGAACGACTGAGAACAAGGAGAGAGAGACTGGGGAAAAGAAGAAGAGAGGAAGAGGAGAATGAAATGGCTCAAAAGGAAAGTGAGAGAGAGAAGAGAATGAAAGAAAAGAGGTAATCATTAAAAGAAGAAGGGCAGGGCAAAGGAGAGAAATGGAGACAGAGCAAGAGAGACAGAAGAGGGAGGTGAGAAGAGAAAGGAAAGCAGAGTAAAAGTAATCACTCTTCAGTCACTTCGTTCAGTAATCACTTTTCTGCCACTGTGTAGTCACTTACAGTCAGAGTTAATGTACTCCAGATTGTTATTGAGGGAGTGGAAGGAACCGCCTGACTCTCATTGGAATGATAGAATTTAGCCTTGATTTAGCCCTAAGCTAGCATAGCAGCCTGCTAGCCACTGCTAGCAAACCACTGCTCAGGAGCTCCTCTGTCAGCTTGGCAGTAGTGCACTTATTACTACTAGCTTTTGGTATCAACCTGTATTTTAGGATCAGCTTTTGGTATCGGCCTGTATTTTAGGATCAGCTTTTGGTATCGGCCTGTATTTTAGGATCAGCTTTTGGTATCGACCTGTATTTTAGGATCAGCTTTTGGTATCGACCTGTATTTTAGGATCAGCTTTTGGTATCAACCTGTATTTTAGGATCAGCTTTTGGTATCAGCCTGTACTTTAGGATCAGCTTTTGGTATCAGCCTGTACTTTAGGATCAGCTTTTGGTATCAGCCTGTATTTTAGGATCAGCTTTTGGTATCGGCCAGTATTTTAGGATCAGCTTTTGGTATCGGCCTGTATTTCAGGATCAGCTTTTGGTATCAGCCTGTATTTTAGGATCAGCTTTTGGTATCGGCCTGTATTTCAGGATCAGCTTTTGGTATCGGCCTGTATTTTAGGATCAGCTTTTGGTATCGGCCTGTATTTTAGGATCAGCTTTTGGAATCTGCCTGTATTTTAGGATCAGCTTTTGGAATCGGCCTGTATTTTAGGATCAGCTTTTGGAATCGGCCAGTATTTTAGGATCAGCTTTTGCTATCAGCCTGTATTTTAGGATCAGCTTTTGGTATCGGCCTGTATTTTAGGATCAGCTTTTGCTATCAGCCTGTATTTTAGGATCAGCTTTTGCTATCAGCCTGTACTTTAGGATCAGCTTTTGGTATCGGCCTGTATTTTAGGATCAGCTTTTGGTATCGGCCTGTATTTTAGGATCAGCTTTTTGTATCAGCCTGTATTTTAGGATCAGCTTTTGGTATCGGCCTGTATTTTAGGATCAGCTTTTGGTATCGGCCTGTATTTTAGGATCAGCTTTTTGTATCAGCCTGTATTTTAGGATCAGCTTTTGGTATCAGCCTGTATTTTAAGATCAGGTATCAAAATGGAAAAAGTTGTATGTGTGCATGTATGTTCAGCTTTAAAGATATACGTTTGCTAACACTGTGTTTGAGACAGTCATGTAAGAGGATGAAGAAGAGAGAGTGAGCAAAAAGGAAGATTGAGAGAGAGAAGGAAGAGAGAACAGGCAGAGAGAGGCTGAAGGAGGCTGTGAGTTCTACGGCAGTGCTTTGGGCTTAAAGATTTACATCATTGCTCTCAGCACACCAACTCCTCTGACATGAAGACGAGGGGCAATGCTTAATATTAACTTTGACTTTGTCAACGTCAAAGCTAAGAGAAAAAATCGAAAATCAGTTTGCCGTAAAGCTTTGCTCCTCACCCCGATACGCACATGACAGACTTAACGGTTTTCCATTATTTTCCTTTATTCGTGAATTCATTCATTCACTTTCTGTCCAACTGCTTATCGTGTTTAATATTAAGTTAACTTCTATCAAGTATAGAAAAAAAATATGTGTGTGTGTGCATGTGGGTGGGGATGTGTGTGGGGTCTGTGTGTATTCTTCTTTCTGTGGTTACCTAAACATGTGTGTTCTGTTTAAGCCAGGCTCCTGCACAATGGCCAGCGCAGAAAAAAAAGAGAATAAAATCCCCCAAGGGCTCCGGAACCATTACAGACAACAGGGCCTCTTTGATTGGCTGCATTCAGCTGCCAAAGTGGGAAATTGAGTTGTCCCTGTAGCCCACAGGTAGCAATCATGCAGCTCTCTCTCTCTCTCTCTCTCTCTCTCTCTCTCTCTCACACTTTCTTTCTCTCACTGTGCTTTGAAGACACTATTGAGCTGTTGGTTATTAACAGCCCACAGACAGTAAGTGGAATAGTGTCTCCTGTTTCCATTCGGAGCGCAGCTCTGGACTGCACTGTACCACGTTCGACTTCAATAAACATGGCTATAAAAACGTGCCACGCTCACGCGGGTAAATGTCCCGCTGTTATGAGGGGAGGACAGTCCGCATTTAACAAACTGTTAATTGTGTCGCGCTGTAATGAGAGTCATCCGAAATGTATGTCAGCAAAGCCTGAGATGAGTCACCATCTGACACTACTGACATACAAAGAGAGAGGCAGGGAGGGAGGGGGTAAGATGAAAAGGGAGAGTGAGGGAGATGTGAAAATAGATTTAAGGAAGGCAGAAGGCACTTGACTCATGTAGTTTCTGTCTCTGCCTCTGTAAATACATATCTGGCAGAAAAAGCCAGCAGTCTATAGCATGCTAGAGATATGCTGAGCAATGGCTCACCCACTCAAGTGCAGTTTTTACTGTGGTTTTGATTCACTATTGAAATGTAGACGCATAATTATTCATAGAGCTAGTCACGTCAGTAAAGTGTATTTGCATTCAGTTTACTGAAGACGTTGTTAAAATTGACAGAAATTGATATTTCAAAAACACTAATTTGAGTGCAAAAACATCTACTAATAAAAACAAATATGGTGTCCGGGGTTCAAAGAGTTTGTAAAGAATTCTATGACTTTTTTCATTATATAAAATACTTTTCTCTGCCAAGCATTTAGCACAGTGCTGAGGAATTACCTGCACCAATATGTCGTGGTATGGATATACCATATTTGATATACCAAATTTTCTGGATGGCCTACCAGTTTGAATAATAACTGCAGATAATCCTTATTTAGCTGTACATGATTATGTAGATAATTATTCAATGTATTAATGCTAAACTTTAATATGACTTGATACTGTGATTTACATTTGAAAACGAAAGCTGAATTCTATCAGTACCACCTAGTACTTATTTAATATATGGGTTATACTATCAAACTAGTTCAAACTGGTCAGAGTTCAAAACTAATGTTAGACTTTAGACTCAACCCTGATTGCTTTAAATGATTTTATACCTTGGCTTATGTTTATTTAATTTAGATAAATGTTTAAACATTATGTCACTACCCAAACATCTGGTACTGGTAACTGTTTAGATGGAAGCAATTTTAGCTAATTGTGGGCACAACTCAAAAGCGCATTACTAGCAAACACAACAGCGGTACACAAATCATAATACGCTCCACCTATAGACAAAAGCTCATTGTGCTTCTTTTTTTTAATACATATGAATGTATTAACTTATTAACTTATTTTCAATTGTTGAACATATCTCTTTTACTGCCTTAATAAGAACATAATCCTTGCAAACCTCTATAATTTGAATACTTTTGGGACTGCAGAACTAATTTGGTAGAATGGCCTAGTAGTTCTTAGAGTCAAAATTTAGGTATTAAAACATCACAAGCACTCATGCCTACTGTGTCAGAATGCAATTTAAATGGAATGACAGCGAGTGAAATTGAATTCTGTCTATCTATGGAAATCTGCACCAGGTTTAACACCCAGACCTCAAGAGTACAGATCATTTTTGCATTTTCCTTCACTGCTCCATATTCTCATGTGCAAACATGTCCATCTGTCCCATCAGTAAAGAGACAGAATACATAATAGCCAGTTTAGTGATCAGGCTGACATTGTTCCTCATTTCATTATGCTGAGCTACACACACCACACCATACCACAATCCAACAATAATTTATTTAGCCCACAAAAAGAATTCACTAAGTTATATTTGGACAGGACTACTTTTACATGGCGAGGGGAAGTAATGCTTTTATTGGGTTACTGGTGTTTACATTCCTGTTCTTTCTGTGTATTGTTTTAGTATTTAGGAGAAGGATGAAGCGAGAAACATTTCACAATGAGGTCAAGAATGATTACATATATTCACTGAGAGAACATTACAGGTTTGTTCAGCCTGCTACACAGCACAGGCCGAGTTAGTTCAGTCCGGTATTTTTTCTTTTTATTCGGCTTGCTACCTCGTCTTCTCCAGCATTTGAATGTCAAAATATCTTGAGTTTGCAACATGCATGTGTTAAATGTCAACCCTTTGCTAACTGACATTCAAGTCAGTAAATGTGAGCATAGATAAGTTAGTCTCAGGTATTTTGCAAACTTGATTCTTCAGTGTCTCAAATGCGATGAGATAACAAACCACAACAGGGAAGGACCTCAGGAAATGGCATGACTTTTCTAGCTACTTTCCATTCTGTCCAACTTTTTCAGGTGTTGAAAAACCAAATAACCATATTTCATATTTCAATATCCAAACTCTGGATATCAATTAGAAGTAGAGCTGCCACACTCACTAAATTTACATTAATTAAATTGTATGTCCTCAAAGAATTAGCGTACTGATTAGTTCACAGACTGTTTGGTAAACATCAGTATTAGCAGGTCATTATAAAGCTATGTTTAGTCTGAACTGTAAATGGAGTAAAGGTTCTGTTTTACCAGGTCTTTGCTGAACAGCTCAGCAGACAGCTAACAGGTTAAATAAGTTTTCTATGCATCCTCTTACTGAGGGCTTATGTGTGTATACCAGGAGACAAGCAAGCAGAGGTGGATGATAAATATACTACACAATGACACACGGTGGTATTGCCAGTGTTAAATTCAGCACAGCAAACTAAAACATTAGGAAAAATGTAAGTTCAGAGTAGAGTTAGAGTTTCATATTTGAGAATGTGAAAATCTGATATATCAGCCAACATTCCTTTTTTTCTTTAGTAATGTATAACATATACAAATATCTAGGGATGAAACAATACACTCTACTCACAATGCAGTGCGATTCATGATGCTGGCCTCACAATACGATTTCCTATTAAGTGAAATAAAGCAGTTGTTGTTGTAGTTTGAGAGGCTGTTCGTAGTGCGCGGTCAGTCACAAAACCAGGTGCAATCAACCAATAGCATTCGGCCCATGTCCCGCCCCCAAACTGTCAAAACCACCCCCTGTAAAAACTAAATGTTCTAAATGTAAGCACTAAATGCTCTCTCGAGGCTATAGATTCATTTTACATCTCAATAAATTCAATTGTGGCATATTTGCATTGATTATTATCTGACTTGCAATGAATTGTTACATCCCTACAAGTATCAATAGAAAATTGCATATTACATTACCACAAGGTTAACTACTGGCTAAACTCTGTTTGGTTGCTCACTCATAGACGTGTCCACCAGCGAGAAAGGAAAGCATAGACAAAATAAAAACGCATCAGACACATTTTTTTTCATTTACTGCAAGTTTAGCACTCTACACTTATGTGAAATCTTAAAGGTTGTCATTTATCAGGGGTTATAAACAGTGATATGACTCATCTGCAATTAACTCATATCGGCATGCCAATTTATAGTTCTGAATACAAATCAGCTCGCAAAACTAATAAAAAAATATTATTTAGTTAGGCTTTAAGAAGTGTAAGTGCAGTGTAAACCCTCCTTACATAAAAAATAAGAAGATGTCCATGTTTACGTAATCAGTATTAAACTCTAAGTGAAAAATGAATGTACACCACCCCAGTAAAAGCACTACAGATTTAGCATTGTAGCATTGGTGTGCAAATAGCTACTCATCATCAATAATTAGAAACATATTTGCAGATTACTCAATGCACTTGATAGTGACGGCAGCAATTTGGAACATTTGGGATCTTTCACAGTGTTTCCGCCTCTTTCAAGATGCCACGAGAAAGAGGTAATATGAATGCTTTTTTTATTGCTGCCAACAGCTGCGACATCTAAGAGTCAGGGAATTTTTTGACACAGAACAGAGAGGAAAAGGTGAGAAAAGGGAAAGTGACATCATGTAGTAGGCTAAAAAAAAGTGGAGTGAGAGTGAGAGTGAGAGAGAAAGTCTTTTTCAAAAACCTAATCTCTTCCAGCAAAACAGCAGCTAACATTCAGAGCTGTCCTTGTTTTGCGCTTGTACCGCACGGCCCCTCTTGGGGCGTCTAGGGCTCGGTCCCGCGTGTATTTGTTACCAGTGGCCTTGTGTCAAAGGAGTGTGGCAGACGAAAGAGTTCAGCGTCAAGTATGGAACAGCCCAGTCACATCTGAGCCTTAACGATGTCCTGAGACCAGACAAGCAGCGCACACAACAGCACGCTAACAGCACAGTAGCAGTCCTATACCAGCTTTATGGGCATCTCTTACAGAGGCGCTGCCGGTTTAACAAGGCTGCCTCTCAGAGCTGAGGGGAGAAATTCCACTCTCATTACAGCCTGGGTGGGTGGGTAGTTGGGGGGGCTGTAAAACACTCTCCCCTGAATTATTCATTTACTCGATTTTCCGACAGTGTGAACTGCTAGGGGGTTAGTGTATGTGTATGTGTGCGTGCGTTCCTGTTTTCTTCTCCCGGTCGGAATGGCCTCATGCACGTGTATGTTTGTCTTCTCGTTTCATCTCTCTGTTTTGATCAGCTCCCTCGCAAACCCCCCTACTGCCTCAAAACTGGTGCTATTTACCATTACGGAGTTTCATGGTCAGCCAAAAGGCATGATTTCGAATGCTTTCATGTCACTGTACATGCTACTGAGATTGTAATTTAACTTAACACTTGCATTTTTTATATGGTACATCATAAACAAAGTAAAATGCCTTCTTCAAACCATCTTTACACTTTTCAAAGCATGCCCACATGGGGGTTTTCCCATATTTACATAATTTTCCCCTCACCCCAGATGTTGTTGATCAGTCAAGACATGTTTGTCGTCCAAATTTTTTGGTTTGTTTGTTTGTAGTGGCGTGCTGGAACTAGAGTAGCTAACATACAGCAGAACAGTAAAACAAAGCTTTTTCATGAACACACTCCCAAACCTCCTCTCAAACTGATCAAATAGCATCCAGGTCACATTGTGTAGACCAACTTACGTACAACTATAAAAATTTCACAGTGTAGCCAAAAACTGAGGGCAGTCACATCAGACAAAGAGCTGCTAAATTCTCAATCCGTGATCGCAATGTTAGCCAAACATTGTGGCTGATAAACTACAACTGAGGAAGATTGTGTAATACTGATTTTTAGCCATGACTTTCATTTTACGACCTATAATTGTAAACATAATAAACTAAAGCAACACCACAGTTAACCAATATTTGGGGGGAAAAAACAAGGAATAAGTATATCATTGTTGTTGGGGCAAAAAAAACGTATACCTCTAAAATGTCCTTAACTTATTATGGAAGCTAATATAAGATGTCTTATTAAAGTCATTTTGGACCCTTTTTACTGGACATTTAGTACAACGGGTACTAGCTGGAGTTTTCAAATTATGCAATACAAGGTTTTTGTGATATATGTATAAAAAAAGCAATGTATAAAAAAGTGATAAGATCGCCGTCCAAACCCCTCCCCATGGATGCAATAATACTGACCAGAGGTTTCATCCACACGTTCCTCCACTGTGTGCTCCTTCTGATGAACCCACTCGCTGTTACACTTGAAATAGATCTGTGTTGCGGGGGTGGCCTTGCAGTAGAGATTGACAGGTTTGTTCTTGACTATGTAGGCCTCCTCTGGCTCCATCAGGAAGTGGGGGAGCGGCTCTGGGGGGTCAGATGGGAAGGTCTCCGGTAGCTCGCCCAATCCCAAGTAGTCATCGTCCACTGGGAGAGGAAAGAGAGAGAGAGAAAGGAGGAAGGAGGAAGAAGGAGAGAAAAGAGTCTTATGAACATGATACACACATTACGGAGAGTAACATCACAGTCCATTCATCAGCACAGTGAGTGTTTATACAAGTGTATTTGGCAAGGAGACGTTTTGGGATGGATTCCACTTGGCTCAACGCTCTTGCTCTCTCCACCCTGAACCGCAGCTACCGTTAGCTCTGTGGAACCAATAGCTGGGGTAATTTTGGACGTTAAGAAATATGCAACTTATACATTTCCCGCAGATTAGGTATCTGGTTTTTTTTTTGCTGGTGGAGGGGCTTTGGTTTATTTAATTCTATACATATTTGGGCTGCAGATGGTTAAGCTCCCCTTTAATTATGTCTCTCTTTCATCAGCATGCCTCTCTCTGCTGGGTAGCTGTCTGGCCCCCTCGAACGCATACCTATATTTATCGGTCCGTGTCAGGGGAACAGACTGTGGAGTTTACGCAGCATATCTCTGGAGCTGGACACTATATGCAAAGGATGTACTTGAAATTCCCTCTGATGAATACGGAACACCAGCCAATAGCTCACCCTGTTTTTAAATAAGACAAACCCACCTACACACACACACAAATCTTTCCAGCTTTGTCACCCTCACTCAATATCCGGCCTTTGACTTTCCCCATCGCCGTAGACGGAGGAGGAAACCCATTTGCGAAGCCCATTTGTCACCTCTGCTCCATTTTCTATTCCTAATACCCAACTGCCAGGCATCAATTATTTATCTCCAACAGGAATAGGCCTGGAGAGGAGGCGCATCACTTCCTGTGACAAAAAGGTTAAATCACCACATCAGTGATTCTCCCCCCCTTCACTTTTCCCCTCCTTTCCCATACTTCTCAATTCAGCCCTCAGTGTCTTAACAAATCTTGTCGGGCATGGAGGCAATATCGCATCAATACGGCTTTGTCTGTATGTCACTATCTATTGGGCCTGTGGTAGTGTTGATGTAGCTGGTGCGCAGGTTTGGGAGGGGGAAAGGGCCCTCAGGGCGGAGAGGGAGTAGGGTGCAGGGTGCAGGGTGGAATTGAGTGCAGGACAGTTAAGAGGGCTCCAGGCACATAGAGTCTGCTTTTCATCACAAGCTGCTCCTGAATCACACCTGCCCTGTCATCAACCCCCAATCACGTGTTAATTGAAGAGGAGCGGTAAACTCTTGCTGACCCCCTAGGCACGGCTTCCTGATAGCCTCAGGGCCTCTGTGTGTGTACCAGGGAACAAGAGTAACAGGTGGGTGATAAATATACTAAAACAAGGACACATACAGACATGAAGCACCACTGTTCATAGCACTTGCCAGAGTTTACTTCCACAATACAGCAAACAAAAACTTTGGGAATAAGTGAGTTCAAACTACAAATCAGCTCAGAAAGGCCAGCTATCACAAGCAAACCAAGGTCACTGCTGAGTGGATCATGTTCTTAGCTAACAAACCACAATCTAGAAAAGCATATAAGACATATAACATATCACACTAATCAAAAGAGGGTGCTGTGTAAGGTGATTCAGCACGTCTCAGCTGCATCTCTATTGGCGCTACTTCACAAGCTAACTTAGAGCCAATTCTTAAATGAAAAATCACGGGCAAAGCCAAGAGATAAAGTCCACGGGAGAATGGTGGTGGGGGAGCATAAAAATATTTAGCCAATTTCCGTGCTAGCGAAGATTATAATGTTAATTAAAAATATTCAAAGGCTTTTAATAGAGGGGAAGAAGTTTACATACAAGCTTAGTTCTTTAGAAGTACTAGATCGTTTTTGGAATGGTAGCCTGGCCCTGAAATCTATGTACTTCAGCCTGGTAAACATGTGCACCTTAGTAAGAGATTTACGTTCCAGAAAGATGTTCCTCACAAAAATAGCAAGGACAAGCATTACCAACGCATTCACCTGTTATCTAAGCTTTATAGCCACCCTTAGATAACAAAAGGATACTAAAAATTCAAAATGAATTATTTCCTACTTTATATTACTATTACTGTATACAAACAGATTATCAACTATGACTGAAATCACATTTGCATTTGTAAGAAGAAGACAATCTATTTTACATGAATTTTAAGTGTTTTTTTTTGCATATTTACAGAATTAAAAAACATTCTTTACATTTTTTGGTATTGGGCTGATGAACCCAATGCAATTTCCTTACAAATGTAGTCTGAAACAGCACTCGAGTCACATAATCATGTTATATTGTCAGCTGTGCATTTCTACTTATGAGGCAGTACAGAGACTAAATTAGACTAAATTACAATGACTCAAAGTTGTGGTTAGCTTTAATTTTCTAAGTTAATTGAATAGGTTAACAAAATGCAAGCACATTTTGTTCTGTTAACTTACTATCAGTGGTTTAATTCACACCAAAGTACGGTTACCTACTTTCTAAGTTAGGGCACAACTGCATATTGCAAAAGAAAAAGTGACTCTACATCTAAAGGTTAGGACTTTTTGTATCATTTTGTCTGGTTAGATAAGCAGTGTTTTGTAAAGGCACACACAAAATAAACAGCTCGGAAAAGGTTTCCAGTCCAATCCGCCAGCCCCTGCACACATACTGGGTTCAGAGGGGGAGAAGGGGCCGGTATCTAGGGGGGAACCAAGTGCAGGTTTTATCAGTTCATGGTCAGCCATTAGCACTGGACCAGAACCATGACCCAGTAAAACTGTTGGCCTCGTCAACCATGATCCCTATCGCGGCCATACAGACATAAAAACACATGTGTGAATGCTTTTTTGTGTTTTTAGAGTTGTGTGTTATGTCTGTGTGCACGTTTAACACCAATGTGTAAGTGTACACATACTTAAATACCCGAACACACACACAAAGAACCACTCACGCTCATACACCCACTCATACACGTAAGCACATGCCACGTCCCCCTCTCAGTCTCGCTCTATTCGATCTCTGGTTCTCTACCACAAGCAAACATCATTATCCACCCTGGCCTAATCCTGTATGCTTCCACATCTATACGTGTGCTAGCTCTTCTATATGTGCAAACCTGGAAAATCCTCCACTCCTTTCTTAGCAAGTGTCAGTCCAGTCTGCTTCTCTGCTTTACTTACACCAAGACTTCACTATTTTACAGCACCCTCCAAGACCTTGACCTAGAAACTACCTTAGAAAACCCAAGAAACTCATTACGCTGTGGTCTTCCCATTCTCTATCCCTGTCTCCATCATTCTCTATCATTTCTCTCTATCTGTCTGTGTCTTTCGCTGTGGGGCTGGGAGATCAGACAGTGGAATGAAAGGATTCAGCATGCAGCCCCCCCACCATACGCATGCTCGTATTCATCAGCTACCATACCACTGCGGCAGAAATAATAAATAAAATAGAATAAAAAGAACCGCTCTGGCGAAAAAGCCGGAAAAACATCACAAAAAAACATGGCCTCGCTCCAGCAAGCCTGTACTGATGGCACTCTTTCTCAAGAGAGAGGGCAAAACAGGCAGAAAGAAAGAGAGAGAAGGGGACATACGTTTTCAGTACAGCCACCGCCACACAGCTCTATCTCGGCACCATCACACATAGACACACACAGTCTCTCAGTGCACATGAGACTCCATCTCTAAGTGTTGGGGTCTCCCACGGCAGGGAGAAGGGGCTGGCGAAGGTAGGAAATGGGCCAAACTTTCCTTCCACTTCACCCCATCTGCATGCCATCATGCTGGGGAGGGGAGTTTAAAGGGGCTCTTCACGCAAGGCTGCCACACTTTGATGGTGGTGCTTTGGTAAGTAATTCGAGAGTATGCTCTGTTATCGTGAAAGTCATCTTGGAACAGCCAGACTGGAACTCAACCACACCTCACCCTCTTATCACCAGACCTGCAAGCCCTCTTTCTTACCAACCAAATAAAAGCAAAGAAAAAAAAAAGAGAAAAGAGGCCGAAAAGAATTCAAGCTGGGGGCATAAACATGTGGCTAGAGAGCATCCATCACACATTGGTTTTACCCTCTAGCTTTGTGTTTGTGTCTATTTAGCAGCGGTCACTGTAATCAAAAACAGAGCAATGTGCTTAAAGCAATTATCACATTTGACCATTTGTTGCTGCTGTTTAGCAACTCGTTTACATGCTGCTGTTGTTTCTCCACTTCAATCTTGCTTAACTGGTGCCTTGTTTTCATACGCCCTATGCCACAATTTCCCATTTTTCTTCTGATCAGAAATGCTTCAACACATCAAATGATATAGCATTTCTATTTTGTTTGCTTTCTGAGAAGTACTGATTATATGTTTTCCATCTGGTAATAACTCAACTCACAACCAGGCTTTTCCAAGGCTATATTTAAAAATTAATAATGATCTGACTTCATATATGGGTGCATGCTGTTTACACTCGCCCACCACATGCTGCATAAGCTCCTGCATGAGCAAAATGGGAAGAACTGTCTTGAAATTTTTTTACAAACTTGTTAACTCTCTTCAACACATTCAAAGCAACATATGCCTCAAATATGCTGCATCTGGAAAAATAACAGATTGAATTTTTTACGACTCCAGGTACGTGAATGAGAAAGCGAAAAAAGTAACCTTGACTCCAGCCATAGACTGGATACTGCTGGGAAGAGACAGAGGCTTCTAGTACTTAAGGTCAGGGAATGTGAAAAGAGAAGGAACTTTCTGAGCAACTTTTCTACTGAATTGCAGCTGCTGGAGTGGCTCATAAAAAAGAGGCCTATGTGCCAAACAGAAGCGCCAAATAGAGCAGTGACCCGGCCGCACTCAGTAATGAGCAGCTCGCTCCACGGCTTGCCACCTCAGCCACAGCCTCGTTCTCCAGATGCAGCTCGACAGTGACAGGCAGAAAGTTTCATAGCACGTGCAAGCTTTTAACCTTGGCGCTGTTTTGCTGCTTTGTGACATGATGGTACAGCTACCACATGGCCAACAAAGTGGTGGCTCTTCAGAAACAAAAGATTTGTCTTCCCCCGAATCAAAAGTGGAGGATGTTCTGGTAAGTCGGCCTTGGAGACGAGCGCGCAAAGAATTCATTTGATATGGGCTGTGCGCCTGACAAGCAGTAAGGAAGCTCCTGATAACCACCCAGAACAAGGGTGATCGGTTGATAACATTCATACAGAAGAACAAACGCCGTAGCTCCCAGCCGCCATGCCATGCAGTCAGCAGATCAAGGCAGCGAAGAGTGTACAAAACCCACGCTACACCTCCCATTCATATGGCATCTCTGAGATGAAACAGCACACTACAGGGGGATCCTCAGCGCTGTCAGGACTTTGTAGTTCACCAGGCTGCAGACATCTTCAAAGCCAGAACATACATCTTTAAAATACACACAAACACACGGGCCCGCGTAAAGCCGGGAGCCCATGCGTATCCAAACAGTGTCTCCCGGTGTGAGGTCATGGGGAATAAATCATCGTCTGGAAAGCGTCATCGGGGCCTCTCCGTTCAGGTTCAGCGGAGACCCACTGAAACAAAGCTTCTCCATCATCCAAAGTCTAATTGTTTTTTCAATTAGGAGAGGCTTTCCCAGAGCGGCCGGCGCCTTTCAGAGCGTGCCATGTTTTAATCCAGATTGTCAGTGGATTTTCTCCGGGCGAAAAACTAATGAAAGCTGCCGTCTCAGGTCTAATGCATGGTTTTGATGCGGTTCCTTTGCATCTGAAGCACATCAGAGAGACCAGGATGGTACGGTAGAAGAGCGATAGATAACAGCTTGTTTTGGGAAGCACTGGCCTCGGCACCTTTGAGTGTGTTGTTGGGCCAAAGGACCTCAGCTTACTGCGGGGTGCAGCCATCAGTGGAGATTAAGCACTAAAGGCAATAGCTTTAGACGCAGAGGTTCAGCCGTTTAGAAAAATGTGTTGGAGATGTCAGATTGGAAGCACTCGCTGGATTTTGATGAAATCTGAAGTAGCCAGATAAAAACGGAAAGCAGATGGAGACATGAGTGAATATGACATGATTGAGCAATAATGTAGCCTTGCAGAGATGCTGCAGAAACAGAGCGCAAGAGAGAGAAAGAAAAGGGCTGGTTGTGAAGTGTCAGGTTACTGAAGGATGCTAAGCTGGAGTCAGTATTTTGCCTCATGAGTAGCATGGCAAGAGAAAAAAAGTGTTTCCATGTGTTGGCATCAAGTATTTGACTGCTTCTGCTCAGTAACTGCATATGCTGGCATTTTCCCACCCCCATATGCCCACGCACATATACAGTTACGTACATATTTCTTCTTGCTGCCCAATGCATCAAACACCAGTGATAGCAGCTGGAGGATGCTCCTCCCTGACACCATTGTAAAAGATAAGCTCTATTCTATCGGTGCGCGTCCAGATTTATCGTCCCCAGGAAGGCACTGTATCAAGCGTGCTGCTGCTTCCCCTCCATCAGAGGAAAGTCAAGCGTGAACGCGGACGAGCGCCTGCATAAATCCTCTCTCTCTCTCTCTCTCTCTCTCTCTGCTCGTTCTCTCTCGCTCTCCTTTCTTCTGCACCCAGAATGAAAAAGATGTGTAATCTGTGCTGGGAAGCTAGACAAGAGCAGCCTTTTCCTGTGGGCTGCTCAATGGAAAAAGGACGGAGGGAGGGAGAGAGCGAGAGAGAGAGAGAGAGAGAGAGAGCGAAACAACTTAGGATTCAAGGAACACAACGTATAGAGCTGAGATGAAAGATGATCTGTTTCAGAGTGCGTGACCTCAGCCCCGTGACCTAACCCATTTCATAAATAAACATACGCTTGCCTGCTGAACCCAAGGCACGGGAGTCGAGCGAAGGGCAAAGTAATCCAGTTAAAATCTTAATCTCCTCTTTCTTAGCCACCGAGCGCCAACGCAGACATTTATTACGAGATGCCTTGCCCACGCGATAACAGGGAGGAGACCCACTCATGCGGACATTTATCGACCATCATTAGGATCTGACTGACCCCTCCTCCGCCGTCAGCTCTACACTATATACACACGCGCTTATATTTGGTCCCTGGGGAGCGGCAGCCCACACGCACACCCGCCACTCCTTTTATCAGGCCCAAAGTTAAGACTCAGGAGGCAGCATCATTAACTGAAGGATGGGTCAGATCGATCCCTGGGCGAAACATTCCATTACAGTGGCCTGTTTAACGGGGCCTGGAATTCAACCACGGAGCCAAATAAAACAAAATGAATTATTCAAACTGAATTCACAATCGAGGAGTAGAGGGGAGGGGAAGGAAGGCTGGGTGGGCTTTCAGCGATTTCCAGCTTATATGCCTCTTATCCGACGAAGCAGGTGATGTAATTGCGAAAAAATGAATCTGCGCAAATTGATTTAGCCCACCTCGCCAATGCTTAAGCAGCAGCACTTGAAAGAAGCGTGGCCCGGAGATAAGGTTATGAAATGTGTTAAATGGGGGAAAAAAAATGGACATGGTGCAGATAAGTCTGCCTCTGTTTCACTCTCTCTCTTGCTTTTTCTCACTCCTTCTGTGCCTTGGGGCAGGCAGTAAGAGGGAGAATGGGTAAATGTATGTGTGTGACTGGCTGGGGACGGTTAACGGCATGTGATTACTGTGTGACCTCAGAGATGGAGAACCAGTTCCTTGCGAGATGAGTGTGTGACACACACCCTGTAGATCAATTTCTCCAGACCAGATATGCCATGGCGAGCAAAAAGATTGCCCGAAAACAATGTAGCTGTGACATTCATTTCATTTTCCATTCAGTCTCATGAATCTGAAGTAGCCTGGAAGAAGCTGAACCGCAGAGGGAGGGACTAGTGCAGTCATACTCTGCACTACACTCCGCCACACAAGGCGCCCAAATTTGCCTGAGAACGGGAGCTCAACCTTCACCTGTCCATAACTTAGATGCTTATGTAGTTTCAATTGATGGTCAGCGACCTTACGAGGGCAAGCCATCACACGTTCGGCATCTCTCCAGAGAGTCTGAGAGTCTGCAGGGTGAGAAGTACTGGGACTGTCTGGATTGTAGCTCCATCTTCACTTAGGATCAGGGGATTAAAAAAAGACAGCCTGACACTTCTTAAAAAGGCTGTGACTCACACGGCCTAGACCTCAGAGAGAGAGGGAGAGAGAGACCGCTGAGGAACGAGCTGCCTGGCAGTAAGGCAGTAAGAGCGATAGAGGAATAAGCCGAGGAAAGGGCACTCGAAGGACGCTACTCCGCCACGGATCGGGACTTCATTGCTAGCCCTCTCTGTGACCTGCTGGGACCATATGTCCTGAAACGCAGTGGAACACCCCACTTTCTCAGAAGCTGCTGCTCTACCAGAAAAATGCTGTCACGCATATATTGCATTCCTTCAATATCTGCTATCTCCATTCGGAGAGCGGGGAACACACAAGGCCGCACATTCCTGGCTTATTACCACAGCGAGGAATACACACCACTCGTGGTGAAAAGATTAATTTCTGGGGTGTCATGGAAACAGAAGTGTACCGCAGCAGGGACTTAAAAGCCGACCCCACGGCTGGAACCTTGTAACAAATTCCGATCTGCATCCAGTTGTTCTAATATCAAAATTCACCTCCATACAACTATTCTCCTGAATAATGATGCCTGGACTTTTATTCTGTTGCAAAGCCTGGAATAAAGATATTTCCACCACAATGGTGGTTATTCTTCTTTTAAGCCTTTCAAAGAGATGTTTTTCTACTTCTTTCTTTGTTGCAATCACATGGAGCAATTCAGTTTAAAAAGCATCTAAGGCAGCTTATGAACAACAGAGGAGAAAAAAATATGAAAAAAAAAACTCTTTCTGCTTCTGCTTTTTCTCCCTGCCTCCTCTCTCTTCATTCTCTCCGTTGCTGCTTCCCTCTCTCCCCTCTTCCTCTTCGGGGCTGGATGAAAAGCCATTTTGTTGCTTGATTGGAGAATGATGCTGCTACTTAGAGTGCGGCTCCATCAGCCGGGGGAAAAAAAAAAACGAGGGAGAGAGGTGGTTCCCCGGGGCGCAGTCGCAGTGATGGGTGGGCTGTCAAATGCCCCATTGTCCAAATTACCCGGCGAGCGCGTTGTCACCGCCTGGGACTAATTTACGGGCGTGTGGCGCCACCAGCCTGTACGGCCAGCCACGGCTCACCATAGGCCAGGCCGGGAGAGAGACGCTATGGCCCAGGACGCGCTCACCTGAGCCCCACTGACTCCTGCCTGTCTGCCTCTCTTACTCTTCTCCGAGAGATATGCTTGAGCGATGAAGTACTGCTGACTGGAGCACTTCCCTGACCTACTCCCACAGCCCAGTGCATCACCATCAACAACATGATCAATGAAACTCTATACACAGCGAACAAAACAAACTTTCAGCCCTATGGAAATGAGGTCTCGGTGCCTAATCCTTAGTTGGGTTTGTAGAAAATAAGAAATTAAAAATGCATTTCAAACACAAATACCGTTTTTTATTTTTGTAATCTTTCAAAAACTGAATACGCTCAAGAATAAATTTCTTCAGCTATTTTGGAAATCCGTTTCTGGGAAAACAGTCCCCAGCCTTCAAACCCACATGACTGAAAATGTAAGAGGTGAAGAAAACTACATGCCTCTAGATTTTCAGGTGAGCCAAAATTAAGTGGATTCCCCAATTCAATTCTGTAAGAGCTTGTGCCACAAATTCTCAGGCTAATTCTGAGGCAAATGGGAGGCATAGCAAATAAAAAGAGATTTAAATGTTCAGTAAATATCAGTGAAAAATTATGTTTAAGAAACGTCTTCAAAAATGATAACATATAATTCATATTTTACATATAGACAGTCAATAAAGCTTCAGCTTTAAGTGATTATGCTGGTAAATGCAGGCGTAAAGAGGGCAGGTTCATTAGTGTTGCCTCTACTGACCTACAAAAAAAAGCAGCAGCAGCGGTGGACCGAATAGAGGTTCTTAGCTGGGCTGATGTGTGAACTTAATGGCTGCACCCCACCGTCACTGCTCGTCTCGTCACCCGTCACGCATGTCACAACGGACAGAAGGCTTTCTGGGGGGCGGAGAGGGGTACATGAGTTGCCCCTGCCGCGAGCCGAGCCGAGCGAATCGGAGAGCCGTCTTGTGCCCTGTGACCTCACACTGTGCCCACACTGCTAATTGGCTGGGTCGGATTGTGGTGAGCTGGCCCTCATTACTGCAGCTCTGGACCGTACAGGTACCGGCCAGCCATGGGAGAGCACGGGGGATAAACTGGATAATGAAATTGCTATAAACTGGGATCTAGGGGATAAATATGAATTTTATAGAGGGCCGTTGACAAGATTCTCATTCATCACACGGATAAAACTGGCAAAGTTAGAAGCTAATGCTGCATAAAATGGGTATGCTGTAGTTCCATTGTTTGGAGTAGCAGCTATCCATCAAGAATGTCAGATAACGATCATTTCATGGAGTCATCTAAAAAATATAGTCCCCCAAATATTATGGTATGAAGCTAGCAAGAACAAGTGGAAAAGATTGGTGAGGGGACACTAGATGCATAATTCAGCTTTTAGAAATGCGGGTTTTGAGCACTTCTGCACAAACTCATTAACCCTCATATTGCTTTCTTGCCCCCATGACGCTGTTGGTATTATTCAACGTCACATGCTCTTGGCTAAAACTCACAAATAGTGAGTTGCCATAGAAGAAGGATTATTAGTTTTGCAAAATGTGTGTCTAATATGTTCTTGGCCAGCTCTTGGTATTGTGTCACATACACAAGAGCTGTGAATTCTATACTACAGATGTGAAAAAGTATATTAAAACACTTAACGATTTTCTGAGCTCCTACACATTCTTGCTAATGCTAAAATACTAACCAAAACACATTTTAACAAGCAGATATGCATGTCACCATACGTATTCTAATGTTCTGATGTTGTGACATACATGGAGTATGATCATCACATGTTCATTGTTTAGAACGTCTGCTAGCTTCTTGTAGTTGACTCAATTAATGCCCACCATTAGGGATTTTAACTGGATGCAACTGGTTCCAGTAGATATATGCAATTCATTAAACTGCTGTTGTTGCTATAAAGCATTAATTTGCATGCAGGTCGGTGTAGTTTGAGCAGCAGCAGTGGGGCTGAGATACACACTGGTTGTGCCAAAGTCTCAGAGACAAAACAACACCGTCAGTGGAAATGATGAAAAATAAAGTGAATGAAGTAATCCATGTTCAGAGCCTCTCACCTTTAATACTACATTTGGATTAAACATTACACCACTGTAATACTTCTCCCTGCGCATGATTTGCACATTTCCCCAAGGAGTCCAAAATGCTTGTTTCTTCTTTGTGGGGATTTGGGTGCCACTCTTTTGATAAGCTTTTATAGTTCCGAGCGAATCAACAGGCTAATTAAACTATTTATATTCCGTTGTGATTGCACAGAAGCTCTGCAGTGGCCCATTGTCCTTAGAGCGCTCCCGTGCTTAATATTCTGCACAGTGACGGCAGGGCAAAAGTTTAAACCCAATTTGCAAATCAGGAGAAGGCTAAATATCAGAGAAAATTAATGATGACCAATTCACACGCAGTATCAATAGGGTGCTGCTGTGCAGGAGATGAAAGTCAGCAGAACATGGCTGCTTATCAGCTGTTTCTAACACACAGGGGCTGGTGGAAAGGGCATGTTCGCACACAGATGTCCAGTGTACACACACACACACACACACGCACAAAGCAATCTTTGCCATAGCGCCCGATGACAAATGCTAACGCGGGCAATTCCAACACAACGGGCAATTACCTTGCCAATCTTGTCGAGTTAATTCACTTTTATACATGTAGGCATCATATGTAAGAGTGAAGAAGTACACAGATGCTGCAGGAGCACTAACACACACACATACAGAAACTGAAGGTCGTCATTGTGAGTGCAGCTGAAGGACATTGAAAGCTGAATGTGCCATTGAGTGTGAAACACTGTCTCTTGAGCATGGTACATTTTGACTGGCACTGCGTCTCACTGCCTCTGTGAGTCAGTTCCTCTCTCTCTTTCTCTCTCTCACTCTCCCCCAGTACCTTATCCTCATATACTCCCTCGTTCACCCTATCTCGAAGGAAGCCAATGTGAAAAGGCACACAAGGTAACGCCCTTTCCTAAACCAGAACAGAAAGCTAAAGATCACTCCTGACCTCAAAAAATGTCCTTTCCCTGCTTTCCTCCTTTCTCTTTTCAACTCCTTAATTAATACCTCCAGCAGTCTTTGCGGATGAAGTTGGTGAGGGGGATTGAGGATTTACTCACACTTTAGACTCATCTAAGACAATGTAGGTGTCTCAGTGGTTGTGTTGGAGGGAGATGAGAGGAAAGTTTGATGTGTGCACTAATGCGACAGGGCACACATTGCGCCGAGTCACAAATCTCAGCCTGCAGCAGCAGTGAGCATGCGGAGGAAGGCAAACAGGCAGCGCGCTTGACGGAATTACAGGAGGAGGGTTTAGGTACAGCAGCGCGGTCGGCTTCTACGGTAAGTTAATGAACCGACCAGCTTGATCCGAGCCCCAGGCCAGGTGACAGAACTCCCCCTCAATCCCATTTACTGCTCCACCTTGTTTTATTATTATCAGAAGGTACACAATTCACAAGCCTGTATGTTTTGACAACCTTTTACATAAACTGGATGTTGGTTACCCTACAAATGGGTTTTTCCTTTCATCATCTTATTGAGTGGGTAGGTTGAAAGTTGTCTGGAGAACCTACAATCCTACCAAACTTTACCCTAAACCGACCAGCCACTTCGTTAAGTACACATTTTTGTATTTACATTCTTTGTCCATTTTATCAGTGCCACCAATTTCATCATAGACCACACAATAAACACAAATCGTGCAACAAAAGATCAAATACTCTCTCTGACTACAAGGTGGATCAACAAGGTAGGCGTGTCTAACAGAGTGGACAGTGAGTGGATGCAGTGTTTAAGAAAACACACTACTAACACACCACCACCCCAGTGTCACTGCAATGCTGAGAATGATCCACAACCCCAATAATACCTGCTATGTGGTGGTCCTGTGGGTCTTGACCCTTGAAGAACAGCATAGATGGAAGCTATGTGCATCTATATGGTAAGTGGAATTGATAAAATGGACAAGCAGTGTTAAAATAAGGAGGTGTACTTAATGAAGTGGGTGGTCGATGTATGTGTCTTGACAGTCTTTTACATTATAAGTAAACATTGGAAACTGAAAAAAGTGTTTTTGCTTTTGTTATGGCTTTAAGTGATGCAAGATACAAGTTATCCGGAGATCCTACACTCCATAATCGTTTTACAAACCAAGTCTGCAACATACAAACATGGCTATTGTTTTGACAGTCCTTTACAAGAAGAGGAAAAAAAAAACATTTAAAAAGTTAAAAGTTGTCTGGGGAATTCTCAGACTTTAATAAACCAGTGTGTTTTGACTATATTATCTATAAATCAAGTGTCAGGAACACAAAAATAAGTTGAAAATTATCTGAAGATCCTGTGCAGTTCAATAAAAGAGTTTTGTTTGTGCCATGTTTTTGTGTGGTTCGGGCTGAAAGAAGCTACAAAGGTGTAAAAAGCGTACAAGAGTGAACTCACCCGTGATGTGCCAGTAATGGTGGTGTTAAGTGTAAATGACACGTAGTGAAAGTGTTCTGGGACAGAGGGAGTGAAGCAGGAGGGTGGCTGCAGCGGACACACACACATTTACACACTTGCACTGCTATTGTAGTCAGGGGACCTGCCGGAGACTGTGATTTCACCCGTTCCCTTCAGTCTTCCACTGACTGCTGAAGTAGGTCAACCAGATATAATGGAAGGGCAATGAGGGGCAAGTGTGCCTCCTGCCTTCCCCCAGCCATAGTGCCATTACAGAGAGAGAGAGAAAGAAGGAAGGAGGGAGGGAACTGGGGACCCCTCCTGAGCCAGGGACCTGACAAAGACCCACAGACCCACAGCCAGCCACAACACTCACATTCAACCAGCCACAACACCCAACAGAGCCCCTCCTCTTTCTCTTTCAAACACACACACAGATGCACACGTGCATAAATACATACACAGGCACACTGACTTGTGTACACACAGATGTACACACAATCTCACACACCACACACTATCATTACCGCTGCCAGTACCTGCCTATTTGCATTTTCGCGGGCAACTTAAAGGGAAAAGTAAACAAAAACAATGACTCATGCAAACCCACAGCTTTGAAAAGAACGCAGCACATACAAATAAAAGGAGCACCAAACTCAGCCGTATCACAGTGGGACATGTGGGAAAAACGAGAAGAAAAAAATTTGCTCTGCAATCACACAACTCAAAAAGCATCACAGCTACACTGTACAGTTGTTTTGTACACATCGCGACACAGGGCCAGGCATATACAAGTTTTTTTATGTTGCAGTTGTCTAGTGCTGCCGTCAAATAAAGCTTATGGAGCTAAAAAAAGAAAAAATATTCATCTCGCCCACTCAGCGCCATCATGTAGAGATCACTGAAGCTCGTCGGTGGCCAGTGGAGAAAAGCTGCTTTCCAGGCTACTGCTTTCATCCAATCCCTCCTCTCTTCCCTCTCTCTACTGTCTGTGACCTCTCTCGCCAGTTCTTTCCCTTTCTTTCCTTCTCTGTCTGAACTCAGAGCAAGAAGATACTACCCCACTCACTCATGCATAAGTCATCAGCAGGGAAGCTAGCTTGAAAAAAGGCTATTACTAGAGCAGGTCCAACACACCCACCCCCAACAACCGCACCTTTGATGTTCTTTATCTCTACCATAAAATTAACAGGGCTCAAGTACACACAAACTGAATAAGCAGAAAGTGATCATTTAGTAAATCCAAACATAATCAATAATTACTCAAACACGGCCTGAGTAAACCCAAGCAGAACCAGTAGAGAGTGGACTCCAAAAATAAGTAATGAAGTACAGAGCCCAATAAGCACACCAAGATCACAAAACTTACCAGAGTGGACCCAAGGTGATTCAGTTCATTACGATCTCAAAACAGGTCTATGAAGACCCAAGTTGAGTCAACACAGAGAGGTGTCAATGCCAGCCCAAGCAGAGCTGTGGCCAATCAGTACAGAAAGCCAAGTCTCCAGACTCATACCCAATATATAACCAGTCAACTTTCTATATCATTTCAAAATTGCACTCTCAAATGTATTAAAAATCACGTTTCCATGCCTACTTATTTGTAGGACATTTCCCAGCGGACAGGGCCTACTGCTTGTAGAACGCCGCTGTCGGAACAGGTGCTGGCGCCTGCCGATATGCTCCCCGTCTCTCATTTGGTGGGTAAACGTCTGGCTGTAATAGCAAGGTCGGGGCCTGCCTCTGCCTCATTCCACTTCTAAACTCCCTCCTTCCAGACAGAAAATCACTCATTGGACCAATTTAGGCAGCATGGTAAACACACTGTCTCCTGAGCCTCCACTGCCAATCACGCTGGCAATTGTGGCTTTCTTATTTCTGCTTTTTTTCCTCTACTTCTCCCTTGGAAGTACTGAGCAAGGGACTTTAGCCGCCATCTCATTAAAAGGTTCTGTGGGAAAGAAAGGCCATTCTCATCAAGCTAGTCCAGCAAGCTGGCTGGAGGATCCACTGACACTACGGCCAATAAGGCCCAAAATGCAGAAAAAAGAGCCTTTTGGGCCGGGGCTTGACTGTGAGAGAAAGTAATGGGCTACTTTCTGCACAAATTTCTTGTTGCATGCAGCCAACACTAGCGTTGCCAGCCAATCACTCAACTCTGAACAAAATCAGCGAAGAAGCTCCTACAAATCCTTGAGAGGAACACAGCATGAAGCTCATGTCAAAAAAAGAAAATGAGGCTCTCTACGCATCAGACTGCGTACAGTATATCTATCGATTCTAAATGGCATCCTTGTTACTGACTCACCTTTTGCATTTTGAGGTGTTAATAGCCCCCATGTACCTGCATACCGTAATTAGGTCTTCAGTAGACCTTGCCTTACCGTCACCTGTCGGCATACATATCCCACAAGCCTCTGATGCACTCTGACAGCAGCAGCGTGCTGGAAGAATGAAAAGCTTCCCTCTTTCTGCACCTCCACAGCGCTCACATACCCAAATATTTGACTTAGCCTGTGATCGGGGACCCTTGAAGACTTCTGTTTGGGCTTTTTCCAGCAACTGATCTACTCTTTCAAAGCAGTTGTTTAAACACATGTTTGAAGGGTTTGTTTCCTTTATAGTATGCTTAGAGAGAAAGAGAGGGGGGGGGAAGGGAAGGAGTGAGGGTGGGGAAGGAAAGAAGGACAGAGAAACAGGCAGAAGAGAGAAAAGAGATGGATACAGAGATAAGACTTAGGAAAAGAGAAACCGTCCCACTGGAAGAAACCACTCTTTTCTGCCAAATCAAAATTTCCCCCACTGACTTCTGTTTCAACTCTGAGTTAGATTTTTCCTTTCAATCTTTCCTTCTGCTTGTATCAGACTTCACCCGATAATGGCAAGCAAATGATAATGGAAATTAAGGTAAAAAGGTTAAATGACATGAGACATCTGGCTGCCTGAGTGACAAGCAGACGTTGCCATGGAAACGGTTTTAAGGCTGAATGCAGCCCCATGAGGAATCTGGTATCTCACATTTTTTCCTTTGATGTCACTAAGTCACATGCAGTCCTCTCTTTCTCCTTGTCTCTTCCCCACACATGCACACACACACAAACAGATCCCCTCCAACAACAACAAGAGTTTGGTCTGAAGCTTAAAATCGGTGCAACACGCTTCACAGAAAAAATCTGTGCGTTGAAGGCTGAATACCGTACATCAAACTTTATGACGACACTTTCGACTATTTATATGCTGCGAATTCAAGCGTGAAAAGTCAAAAGGGTCAAGATCTGCAGGCAAAGACCTTAATGATGCAATGAGCTCCAATCCTCAATGTCCTCCAGCACTTCCTGCAATGGATTGATGTTGCAAGCCTTCCACTGTCCTACCCAGGGCTGCCTTTAATATGGATGTGGCTCAGTGAGCGAGCGATGAGTATCTACATATCAGTGTTTGGATCATCTAGGAACTAAGAAGGGGGTGACTATCACATGTGCCTGGACTTTTTTAGATAAAGCCTTATTGCTGAGAGCAGTCTGGTGTGATCGCATCTGTCGGCGCACATGACTAAAAACAATGCTGACCTCATCTGCATGAGTCAAACCTAAAACTGCCTTTACTTGTCATGCATTCGAGAGAAACGAACATATGCACAAATATCCTCGTATGCACACACGCGCACACAAACACATTGTAGCAGAGTGAGGCTCCCCAGTACCAGACGGTGACAGACAGAGCCAGCCAGGCCTGGCTGGATCTGGGACACTGGGGCTTCAATTATTGCAGAGAGGGGCAGTGCTTTGCAGGCCAGAGCTGGAGCAGGAGAGGGGCGAGCAGGCAGCAGCAGAAGCCCACACTCCTGCCCACCTCCGGCAGCCGGCCAAGACAGCTGTGATTAATGCACTATCTGCTCCAGCGAACAGCTCAACCAGCGAACACACTAAACATTATCATAACTTTTCAGCTCTAATCGCAAAAAGAATACTGGCCAGCCGGGAGAGATTTATGCTCGGTGCCTCGTCCACTATTCGTTCAGACCCTTGATATCTGCTGGCCGTGTGCTGTTACATTAACCCTATCAGACTGAGCATCTCGCCAGCAATCCATTCGGAGTATTTGGCCATGGTGCCCTTGATTTGTTTAAATCTGCCACCCGAGGAGTTACAGCACAGACTCATCCACTTTAGACATAGTGAAATAAATCAGTGTGTAAAATGTGCTAGAACGTTTTAATCTCTGTATAAAAGATGCACAAGGCTTTTTTTTTATTGATGTTTTTCGAGTAAGCGCCCAAGTTCATTCACAGGGCAATTCCGAATGTTAAGCACTTGTTATTTACAGAGTTTGTAAAAGGATACGTTTGTGACACTAAATAAAAATCTAGATATTGTCATTTTTATTAGATCATGTACTTTACCTATAAAATACAAGTAACAGCAGCACCAAGAAAATCACGTTATTAATAAAGAACAGTAGATTAAACAGTGGAAATGGCCACTTATATATCAGCCTTAAAGGCTTACGTAAACTGTGCCTTAGGCAGAGTTAGGTAGAGAGTGAACACGAAAGGGTTGCTTGCTAACATGACAAAATGCACTCTCAACCGATTATTAAATTGTCACCATACGGCCTCCAGGTTTTGAAATCATCCGGACTCCAATGTGTGAGTGTAAAATCATAATCCATCCAACACACAGAATGTGCATGTACAGAGGAACTGTATTTCATTGCAATAGCCATTGCACAAGATTATGGTTGCTGTTATATTGTAATTTTGCTGATCAATGGGCTATTCTTCCTCTGGTCCTCCCACACATAGCTGCCCATGGGTTAGGCCTACATGTCACTACCATGGTATTAAAGGCAATACACCACACCCGCAAAGACACCCTCCATCTCATGCTGGAGTCCTCCAGGATCGAAAATTGCTTACACCGTATATGACCCGATCTACTGTACATTTCCTAACCATAGCAGACTCCTCACAGCCTCGTATAATTCAGCACAGCGAATGAAGACTAGAAGAACCGCAGCACTGGAGAAGCTTGTACAGTCATGAGAACAAAAGCCTATTCTTTTGCACGGATGATGGACGCATCAGGCGCGTTGAAGTTCCAAACAGCCGCGCAGTAAAAATGCAATTTTGCACGAATGTGTCTCCCGGCGACCTTTGAGATTTCTGGTCTGCTGAAACCCAGGTCTCTAATCAAGTGAGGGAGAGAGAGAGACTGCAGTGCCCTGGGGCATGCTACCTAACTGCTCTCCTCTCCTCCGAGCTGCGGCTCACACATTATCAGCCCTGCACCAGGGGAGAGGGATAGAAAGAGGGTTGGCAAGAATGAAAAAAGTAGGGGAGGCAGGAGTGAGGATCTTTTAAAAAAACTGATAGAGGATACCTTCACATCAGCTCAAGCCATTTGCCATCGGGGTGGTTAGAGAGTCCTTCAAACCAACCGGATGTTCTCTGTCTGCCTGTAGGTGGGAATAGTTGTCTCGGCAGGACAGTGTGGTGCCACTTGATAACCTGATGCCCTGGTGCCATGCAGCAGCCTAAAATCGCAAATGGGGCTTAAGTGACGGTTTCCATTAAGACCCCATCCTGCCTGGCAGGAAAGTGTCCTTCAGAGGACAGACACCACTCCTTCCCTGCTTCTTATGTCTTTGATGGTAGAAACAGTCAACTTCCATATAAAGAGGGTGTGAAGAGAATGCACAGGACGTCCCTAAACGCCTTTACCTTTTTTAAAGATGTGCATTTGTTTATGCTATATTTTCAGCAGCTCTTTCAAGAGGCAAGACGCTATAGCTTGCCGTTTAGCAATGCACCGCAATTGCTAATCTGTCCTCCCGTGTGAGTATTACACCATATGGTTTTCTCTTACTAAAGGGTCTACTTCAACGAGGTGTCCACTGTGCAGCTATACCGGCATCAAATGACAATGCGCTCAACTCAAACCCACAAAAACCACATCAGAACTGCAGAGGAAATGTGGACATTCTTCCCAGCGTGCCGCCTGAATCCAGAACAACGTGCGGCCGGGCTGCTTGCTTCAAGACTCATTTTCATTCCTGAGCAGACGTACACAAGGAACGATCCCAAATAACAATTTGTTTGCCTTCCAGTTCGTGCAAATGATTCATTGGCAGAGTGATAATTACAGCGGTGATTTTGTTCATTCAAGACATTTCGCAGCACATTCTCCACTTCAAAAACCTCATCAAACATCATCTGTTCCCCTGCCGTACAAACAAGAGCAGCAGTAAATGGAGAAACAGCGAACAAATTGTGTCCTTTGAAGTCCGTGCTCAGCTTCATTCAGGAACTGTCACTTAATTTTGACATCTATCAGGTATGCAATTAAAAAAAAAAATCTAAAAGTGTAAAGCGAAGTCTTGAGTATTCTTTTAGGTGTGGAGTTGAATGAAACATCTTATCATTAAAAAAAAGCTACTTTGCAGTAAAAACGAGGATTTAAAAAAGTTCAGTCGTCCCGGGTGGAGGTTTTTTGTGGCCCCCTTCGAGCAAGGAACAGGAAAAACGGCCGCTCAGGTCAGTTGGTATCGGGACAGGATGAGGGCAAAGGTTAAACTCATTATAGTCTGGGTGGTGTGGTGACGCTCCTGGCTTTTCTCTCTCTCTCTCCCCCCCCCCCCCCTCTCTGTCTATCTCTCTCCATCTCTCTCTCATTCTGCCCCTCTCTCCTTGCTCTATTTTTGATGAGCGACGGGACTCAGAGAGCTGGCCCTGCCACTTTAATATTTCATAGATCCATGCAATAACACCGACAACATCTCGCCCCCCCACCCCTCCCGCGACCGTGCCCACCGGCTACGCAGCCACTCAGCTCTCAGCAGCAGCATGGAGAGCAGGTGTAATTTGCAAATGCTAATTGAACTCTTCCACGGGTCAGCGAGCCTTCCTGTCTCCCCAAACCGCTATCCACACCGGGGCCTGCAACCAGAGTCTCTGCCGTGTGGCGCTGCCTCTTTTCTATCTCGCAAACATATGCAGGAGGTGGGGGCCTATATGACAGCCAATAACACTCTCAGCCAACATCTTCTCATCAGCAGACAGGGCATCCATCTCTCCACCCAGTCCAGCTGCACTAAACATCCCCATAGACTCCTCTCACACCCTTGAAAAACAGAAGGTTTGAGCATGAGGTGTTGGTCCGGCTCGTCATTGCCATGCACAATCTACTGGCAGCATCTCAAACTCACCCTTATGTTTTAACCTTACTCTTTCATATATGAACCAAAACTAGGCTCTCTAAAGGTTTCATGAGAGCATAACAGACAGCAAAGATATTTAAAATACTACATATTCTAAGTAGAGGAGATGTGAACCCTCTTACCCTGTCTGAGGAAAATGCATGGCAAGCTGTCAGCACGCCATCTTGTTTTCCAAACATTTACAGCTACATGTCAAGAAGACCGTCAAGTACTGTGTTTACATTCCAGTGTCGCTGTTTGACATTTTGTCTTGCCAATGCTTTAGAATGCCAGTGTTTCTGTATAACACGCATGCAAATCAGTCTTCTTTTCAATCAAAGTTATTCAATGACAGTTTTCTAAGGGGACCAACTGGTTTTAAAATGATGTTCAAATGGCTTTCAAGTAAAAGCTACTATAAGCTTTACAACACAGACATTCGTTTTTAGTCCCTTTAAGTTAATCTTGCTTTCAAGTTTGCAACTTCTAAGTCTATTTGGCTATTTTTCTCTACTCGAGTTTGTCAGTAGATTTAATCACATACTTTTTATAGGCAGTTCAATTTTGACAGGCAATTCAACTTCTTATTATAGTGCTCTGACTAATCATTGCTATGGCACAAAAAATCTATAAAATGAAGACAAGTGCTTCCAGGGCGATGCTGGATGTCTGATGCAGGTAACAGGGTCACGCAAGCAGCAGTTCCTTACCTATTCACAATACAGCTTCATCATTATTAGCTTGTACAATGGCCCTATGAGTTATTCCCTGGTTATATTCATAGGCACGATCCTGCCTTGGAAAAAGCTCTTCTTTTAAAAAATGAACAAGTCATTGAGCAGTAGATGAAGAAATGGATTTACTGTCCACTAGTGACTGTAGTAATGACCTCTAAGCACACTCACATTTCTGTTTGTAGATTATTAACATTACAGTATAATAATACAGACAGATAATGAAAAATGGCATGCTTACTTAATGTTGCTACATAACGATTATGGCTGCACTAAAGATTATTTAGTAAACGATTAATTGATCTATAAACAAGGTTTGAAAGTATCATCTATGTACTTCCATGAGTACCACACAAAACATGAGGATTAAGTAAATGTTAGTGAAGTCAAAGTTGTTAAACATAAAAATATACAAATTGATAGACCCACAAGTCCAGTCTTATTGTCAGTAAACTAACCATAACAGGCCATAATACCAGTAGCCTGAATGCTACCTTAAGACAATAGACTTTAACCGTATGATTAAGAACAAACAATTTATAGGCTGTTAAATTGTGATTTATTAGAACCATAGCAAAAACAGCCAAACCATAACAAATCTTGAATTGCCTGAATCTGGTTACAATAACTTCCACTGCTTGTCTAACAGTAGTTCTGCCCAGATATGTCGTCTCTTAAAATCAAGCCCAGCAGCAAGAAATCTTAGCTTTAGCAGCTGTGATTTGAAAAAAAAAGGAAAAAAGAGTGATGTCCCTTTAGAAGGAAGCCCGATTTTAGGGCAGTACTTCTATGAATCCAGGCAATATTTTATCATCTGGAATTAATTCAAGGCTAATGCTAATCTAAACCTTGCATGTGAAGAACTTCCTTCACTACAATCCTTACAAATAAAGACTTCAAGGTCTTAATGAGCAAGACTGCTGGAGTGTTTCTAATCAGAGCGCGGGTTATTCCTTTTGTCATGAAACTCCAGCTTCGACACAGAACTCTCGGCAGAGCGGTGAATGCAAATTAACGAGCCTGCAGTGGCACTTTTTCACAAACCAGGCCCATGCGTTAGGATGGCAAATATTATGCTGGCTTTTGAAAAATGTAACTATTTTTATGTTTTAAATGTTTCTATTAGGCTCCTCGAAAGCAGGATTCAGGCCCCTCACATGAAGGCTGGTCATCAATCCAAGCTATTAATGCTTTAAGTGACATGTCAAGGTAAGCTACGGGTCAGCGGCAAATTCAAAACACAAGTGTGTACTAAAGAAACCTCTGGGGGTCGTATATCAGTTCCCCCCTCCCACAGTTCTGGGTACTTGTTGTAGTATCCCATTCCCTGTAGGGGAAACATGTGCTTTGGGAACCGGCTTTAATTAGGGTCAAACGTAGTTGCCTCTGTTTGATTTCATTCGCTTGATTTATAGAATTTAATTTAACAGCTGGCTAGCGTGCAACAGGCATCCGCATTCAATAACAGAGAAAGGAAACGGCTGCTGTTCTTTGTGTTTATTCTGTGATGACTCTACTAAACAGTGTAGCTATAAACACAGACGTAATTCTGATATTTCAAACTGAACATACTGATGACATATCACATTATTCTACTGCAAATGTGTATAAGTCTATGTAGTTACACCATATGTAACTTTTTTGACATAGGTACATTTCAAGAAACTGCTCTGATGCACTAATGTATTCTTTGTAAATGTGCAAAAGAATGATTTTTAAACAGGTTTTAAATTACAAAAGTATTTTATTTAACAGAACATATATAAGATGCACATCCCAAATTCTTACTGAAGACACTTCCATTGACTTTTCTGTAAGCTATGCCCCCCCTCACTCTACCGCCACTGCCACCATTACAAATGACCATAACTCCCCACTTCCAGTGTAGAGATGTGGTCATTTACATGAGCTCCACAGACCGTGCAGCACAATTTCAGGAATAAACTTATTTTAAAGCTGTGATCGAACCAACAGTGCATACAAAAACTGTCAATATCCATTTCCTATGAGCATAAATATTGTTCTGGGGAACTAGTATGCATCGCTGGTCTGTAACTGCAAATAGTGTACCTACGCATATTACTTTTATTTGCCACAAGCTGTGATGCTTATCAATCCTTTGCTGTATGAATGTATAGCGACTCAAAAGTAATGTCTCATCATTACCATCACAAAGCGAAAGAAGTTGTGCCTAATTCGCTCTCAGAAGAAGAATGAAAGCATTGCTGCTGTGATGGCTTAGTTTAGTAGTTTCGGTCTCTCAATAAACTACTGTAAACCATATCAGAAACATTGCTCTTAATTTCCTGAACTGAAGGCAATACAAAGAGAAGCCATTATCAGTCTCACGGTTTGGCTTTACGGTGTTACCCCAGTGTGAACCCAGTTTATAGATATTTTTACAGTATTTTTTTATTGGTGTAGGCTGACTATGAGAAAAACATCAACTCAGATGCCATTTTTTAACCCAACAGCCCACAGGCCAAGGAGCAGGCGACCATCAATAAGGGGTTAAACAGAACAGTTAGGATTTAAAGGGCCGGTAAGTGCTCTATTAGCCTGGACGACTGGTCAGCCTGCAGGGTAGGGTAGTGGTGGGGGGGGTCACTCAGATGGGAGAGAAAAGAATGCCAGAAGAATAGAAGCAATGCTACAATAATGACTCCACTAACAGACCAAGTAAACCACTGCCAAACAGCCAATCAGGTAAGTCAACACAAACATAGACACAGTGTCAACAACCTCAAATCACTGTTTTGAAACAGCTGTTAGCAGGGTGACAAAGATATTTAAACAGAAATCTAACAAAAGCCTTTATTCTGTTCTTTTGTTCATTCACAAAGAAGAAAAAAACTCTGTGCATATGAATCTGATAAAGCACTTGGATTCGCTCTGTGACCACTCTGATGCTTCTTGGCAGGTTATCAAGTTTGTTGAAAAGCACGAGCAAATTTAAATTAGCCGCACCTTCTGCCTCCCCGAACTCTGTGTCTGCTGGTGGGCCCCACACAAGCGTGGCCCGGGCTAATGAAAGCCATGTGTTGGCCCTGTGCTGCCCTGCCATGTTCTCACTCACTCAAGCCCAGCCAGCAGCGTCTGCTGCAGAAGGACCCGTCAGTTGCAGCTCTGTCAGCCTTTATCCGGCCTGCTCTTTTCATTAGCCCCTCCTTTCTACAGTGTGGACCTGAGGCTAAGCTGACCCTCACTGATCTGGGCCCTTACCCCGAAGCATGCAGCCCACCGGCCCCACTGACTGGGCCCACCACGTGGCTCCTGGTGTGGCTGTCTTTGAACTGACACATGCTGACAAGTCGGAGCCCTTTGCGTGAAGCTGACGAGTAACGCATGCCAGAGACCGTTCCGCTGAAGCTTCCCCACAGTCCTTATTGAGTACGGTCCTAAGAGGACGCTTACAAGGCTCTCACTAGCCATTTCAGCGAGAGGCTGGAGGCTTAGCTTTTTATGAGCTCGATCTATTAATCTAGGAGCGCAAAAGGTGATGATGAGGCTTTAGACGGAACAGACGATTTCATTTGCTAATTAACAGCTTCGGGTTTCATTTCAAGCTTACGCCACACGCTTTACCAACAGCGCCTTTCAGCAGTTTTGCCTATTAATAAGAGACGTCTCAATTCATTGGTTTAATAAATGTGTTAATTCTGCGAGCAAGGGGCTGAAACAGCAACATCATCTCAGATAAATTCCCTCTGATTTAATTTTTTCAGTCATTCCGAGGTTTAACTGTAGCGAGTGAAGGAATCTAAATTCATTAGAAGGCTTAATCTTAATGTGAAAAAGTGTATAGGAAGAATGTGATTACAAGTGCGCATGTGACTGTTTATGTAAGTGTGAGAGAGAAAGAACGAGGGGTGGGGGGGAGAGAGTAGTACGTGTCTCACAATGTATGTGTGCAGAGAGCTGAGAAGACTTTTCCTATTACAGGATCTAGCCCTTTGGAAGTGCTTCTACTAATGAACCTGAACGCTTCTATTATTAACTTACCGCAGAAAATCCTCAAGGCAAATGTTCTGCTGGTCTGTGAAGGAAAACATCTTTGCGAGATAATGGCCCTTCCTCTAATTACAATATGTGTGATCACTTGCGCTTCACGTTCTATGCAGAACCACTTCCCTTTGAAGAGCGAGGGGTCGTTCCCTCACCCTCTTTCAAATGGAACTCGGTCTGCTTCAATCTTTCGCCTGTCACATCTCTATTAGCCTTCAAAAGAGAGACTGAGCATGGTAGAAACAAGCCGAATACATGCAGGCTGCTCATTTGAAAGAGCAACTCAGAATTCTCTTGGTGTCTGGTAGCTATAATTGATCCATAATTTACATCAGATGAACAGCAGATGAGTTAGCCAAGCAGGAGCCAAGCAGGAGCCAAGAATCCAATAACTTGCAGACAAATCCTGTCTCTGCTGTAAATCTGCAACTCTGCAAAAGCAAACTTTGTATGCCAAGGTCTTTGGTGGGAGAAGCAGGGTTTGGATGCAGAGCATGCAACTCTAGTTAAAAAAGTCTGGTGGGAACAAGGACACTAGGACGGCCTTTACTGTTGCGGTGTTAACAATAACACTACCAGCAGCCTACCACATGCAATTTCCTCTAGAATAGAACACAGCCCACTAGAGATGAACCGTCCTCTTTCCTCTTCTCTCTAACCCCCCCACCTCTCTCTTTGAGGCAGTAATAATGAGAAAAGTGCAACGACAAGCACAAGAAACTCAAGGAGTGTGAAATGGTTTGACGCTGCTTTAGCATCGAATGCCGAGTGATAATATTCAGTGAATCATCGAGAACTTAATTAAGACATCTGTGGATCAGATTTAAGTGAGTGGATATAGAGCCTATTCTTTTTCATCTGAATGAAGTCCTTAGGGTATAAACTACTTTTTTTTTCTGAGATTTTTCTCTCTGAGGAAGCTTTCTCCACCCAGACACTCTGTCTCTGTCTTCCCCACACCAGCTAGGCATTCGGCGAGTGATAAACACCGAAATTGGACTTCTATTTACCAGGGATGAAAGGTCAGCTTGTCAGAAGTCTGGGACTGCTCACAAAGCTCCCAGTTTCTGACAGGCCTCAACCCTAAACACCATATAATCTACCTCAGGGTCTGCAAAGCACTCCATCTCAGAGGGGAGAGAGTAAGTGTGTTTGTGTGTGTCTGTGTGTGAGTGAGAGAGAGAGAGAGCGAGCAAGCAAGACCGAAGGAGAGAGGTGGGGGTTCTTGTCCATCAGTAACCCTGCACCCACCACCTGTCCCCCCCATCCTCCTGCCCACTTCCTGGTAATGGCTTTTTAAAAGGGGCGCACTGAAAGCTTTTCTCCTTCCTCTTGTCGAGTTTGTTTAAACAAGTTAATTAGTACAACTGCTCAGGTCTCCAGCCTGTCAGCTGCCTTCCCCCTGGCATTCACTTATTTTGTTAAGGGACAAAAGTAAACCATGGCTCAAGGAGCAGGAAGGGACATTTGGGGCATGCCGACTGCGCACAACAGGGATTACTCAAGCAGTGCAGCTCTGAACATATTTAGCACTAAACACAAGTGGGTTTTGAAGCAAAACATGACTTTTAGCCAAAAACACTGTTTGCTTTTGAAAAACAACGCAGTCGGCGTATGACTCACTGTATGTCACTGTATGAGATATACTGTAACAATAGTTTCTCTCTGCACATTCGCAATAGTTTTTTAAAAGGTCCGAAAACACCCTAAATCTAAAACGTGTTAGCATACATACATGTTCTTTCAAACTGATATTTAGTTAACACTCGTGGTCACATGAATTGACAATAACTGCTGTAAGATCAAGGCACAGATGTAAGCCCACAGGCAATAAAAGAAAAGCATTAAAGGGAACTCATGAATATGCATTTTGAGCATTCTCCTGCTTTTGTAGATGCTGCCAATATGATCCAGAATTGGTTCTCTATCCAATGTTTAGCCACTGCTATGAAGAGAAACTGAAATACTGACTACAAATGAGTGAAATAGATTGAGCCATGTGGATTCTGTTTGCATGTGTTTTGTCCCCCCAAAACCCTCACGCTTCACACCAAGAAAAGTGTTAAAACTCCATCAGCAACACATTAACTCATCCGGTTGCTGACGCCATGCTAAGCCGCTAACAACGTTTATCCACCAACTCCAGCCCAAGCGAGTGAAAACACAAGTAAATGGTGGAAGAAAAAAACAAATAAAACAGTGTGCCAGAGGGGGTGTGAAAGCCACGTTTTACAGATGGGTGTAATTCCAGTGTGGCTTTCAACACACAAACCACATAAAAAGATAGTGGGGGAGGAGAGGTCGATGGAAGACTACTGAGGCGGTGTTCTAATAATTTGAAAACACTCCAGAGTTCGCAGCTTTGCGATATATTAAATTGCTCATTAGCATGCATGCGGTATGGCTCCAACAAAATCGATAAATCACCAACGGCAGTGCTGTCTCCACGCTGAGAGTACTTATTATTGATCATATACAAAGCAAAAAATGGATTCATGGCTACCCTATCCAATCTAAACGCACCATGTTAGCTTTCGTCAGCTTGTACCGAGTGCAGAAGAGTCTGAGGTGTGGTTGCCTGTTTTAAATGAAGCTAAGTGAAGAACTCGGATTACAAGGCTCCGAAGGTCTGGGCCTGAGTTCCCCAAGCACTGGATTACCATGTTACCGTGTTGTGAATATCTTGATGCTACTGTCAAGTATCTTTCCAGCTCCGCCTTGGCCCTGTCTGAAACTTTCCACTGACTCCTCCCCCTCACCATCTGTGTTCTGTTGTGATGTCATCCTGGTCTGTGTATAAATAGACCCTGTGTCAGATCCTGTGTGTCAGTGTGTCTTCTGTGTCAGTGTGTCTTAGTGAAGTCTTGCGTGTATTTCTCTGCAGTATTTCTCTCCACGTTTCCAAGATTGCATGTTTTTTGTTTGTTTTTTGTTTTTTTACCTTAGCTTACCCATGTCTATGCGAATTCACAGATGTTCTGAGGTTCTGATCCTTGCTTCGTTTTGACTACTATTTATGGAAAAGTCCAAAAACATGAAATCTGAAAATATATTAAACTGCTACAGGCACAAATGTCTCACAATAATTCTGGGATGTCCAGCCTATATCTCACAATAACATGGTCAGCAGAGTCCAAATAGAAAAAAACTTGCCTTAAAAAGGAAAAAACTGTCCTTTCCAGTCAGAAAAAGAAAAGCACACAAAAAGACTTACAGGCACCAAAAGTTGCAGTGAAACTCCTGAGACGCCCATAAGTAGGAAGTAGGCCACATGGAGAAGAAAACACCCTGTGAAGATGGTCACATGTGAGGGCCGTCCCTTAGTCCTTTACTCCTTCATCAAGGGTTTGCAAGTTCTCCCATCCCCCCACCCCTTTTCCTTTATGTTCAGAAAGCAACAATCTCTCTGTGCTCAGTGGGGACAAAGCAGTGAGGAAATTGAGATACTGCATGCAAGGGAACGATAGACGAGAGGGGTACCAGGGAGAAGGCAGGGAGTGAGATGAGATGCCTCCAGAAGTAAGGGGAGATGAAAGTAGAGCGGTAGAAGAAAGCTCGCAACTGCAGGGGGGAAGAGGAGCAGCATAGTGGAGCATCCTCGACACCAACCCCCCACACCCTCCCGCTGGTCCAGTCACTCGCGGCTCATGGAAATTGCTACTGTCTCTAATTAGTTATTTACACGCTGCATGTGGCGCGGGTGTCTTGAGTGTGTCACTGAAATAGAGGGCCAATTGCAAGACTCACGTTTGGATCCTATCCTCAGTGAATTGTCATTGATGACTGGCTCTCTTTCTCGAGAATGTGTCTCAACATTGTATCGCATCTTCTCTAGCCTCCGTAGCATTTTTCTTTAATATAGGTCGATTGGTTCATAAATGATATGCCTGTAATGACCAAGATTTCCATATTATGTTAATAGCTGTAGAAGTCTCATTCTATTTTATTAAATAAAGCTGTTAGGAAATTAGCATGATCACAGAGGCGTCAAGTTGGCTTTTAACGAAGCATGGCAGGAAAGTGGGTCGTATTTTTCATAACAGTTTTTTTCCCACCGCTTTCTATCCAAGCAGAGCCTCATCAGCGCACTGTCACTCACACAAGCTGCCACAACACACTACGACACATCCTATTCCAGCTTGCACCTGAGGAGCTTGCAGAAAACCACTTCCATCAGCGAGGGGGTGGGGAGGGAGAGGAAGAAAACAAAAGTAATTTAAAACGCAACATAAAATCAGAGACATCCCACTGAGCCGATGTAGTCACCTATACGCTCTTCAGCTAAACTTAGCCATGTTCAATTTTCAACAAATGGTTTAAAGATAGCCGTTTGTTTGCTCAGACTCAGTCTCAGTGAACTACTGCCAAAAACCAGGGGCCATAAATGGAGAATAGCATGTTGCTCAATGACATCTCCCTCTCTCTCTCTCTCTCTCTCTCTCTCTCACTCTTGCTACCCAGAAACATGAGCAGGGACCGGATTAGTAAGCGTCTGACTGAGTTGGTCCACCTGTGTGTGTGCCACTGTGGTGTGCCTGCAGCTGGCAGCTCTCCTGCTCCGCCTGCCCCGCCTAATGGTTCTTCCTCTCGACAGCCGAGCACTTAACCCTGCCGGCTTGGAGGCCTCAAGAGGGGGCTCACACAGGCAGCGCCAACAACGCCATGCCAGCTTGATTCACATTTATGCTGGGTGGGGGGGCAAATAAATGATTAATGAAAATAAGAGTGTGGGCATAAATAAACAGAGACCTTTCTACCCTCTTCACCTCTTGCATTCCCTCCTGCAGAGAGGTTGGTTTCTTCTAGGTTGAGGTTTGTAGAGTCAGGGCTGAAATGATAAGGTCTGCAGAGTCCACACTGAAGCCCAGTGGCTTTGGCAGGCTAGCCACTCACCCTAATAGCTAGATACCAATCTCTACAGACACCATGCAATTACTCTCCCAAGAGGAAACTTTGAAGAACTGTAAATCTGACCTGCGTTTGGCCAAAGAAAAGCACACAGAAGGCAAACAGTGGATGTGCTTTATTTAGTCTTTACCACAACATACATCCTACATATATATATATATATATATATATATATATATATATATATATATATATATATATATATATATATATATCATTAAGAAGACTAAACTACATTGTCTATGAACAGTGGTTAAGAAAAAAAGAGTGGTTTGAGTTTCTGACGACATGGCCATCTATAGTCAAGATGTCTGCGTAGCCAAAAGGCCCAAGTACTAGTCCGCTCTTCCAAAAATGGTGCAGAACACAAAGTTAAAAATGATTGCTGCCTGTCACCGAAAACGTATTCATTAGCTTGACCGATAGCCCAAATCTGACACTCAAGGGAAAAGAAGACAGATGAGCGAGATGTGCGCATAGATTTTTCTGCACATATAAAAAATTAATGCCCAATATTAACTGTCTCTTTGTCGCTTCCATTATGGCTGAGTCGTCTGAAGGTGATAATGGAACTGGACTGAGGTAGAGGTGAGGTGGGGAAGGGATCTCTGTGTGTGTGTGTGTGTGTGTACGGGGCTCAGTGGATCAACCTCTCTTGATGACTTCATATAGCACCATGACAACAGCATCATTCCGGAGGGTGTTCTGATGTTGAGGGGCCGGAGCAACTGGCCTCTGGGGCCTCCTGGCTGACATTGACGGGAATCCAAAGTGACCTGTCGGTGCGGGCAGCGAGGACCCGCTGACAGTTTGTTCTCTCCGGGCCGTCAGTGGCTGTGCAGTCGCCTGCTGAATGTCACCAAAAAACCACACAGTCTGGGTCTGTTTAAACGCTAACATCGCCCCCAGAATCTACACACACATACAAATGAAACATGACACACAGCTAGGAATAGTGGATCTAGGGTGGATATCAAACAACTGAGGTCAAGATGGTAAAACATGGGCAATGTGTCTGGAAAAAACAGACAGGAGACATTCTTTTGGATTGGTTGACGAAGGCCGTCACGTGACCGTGTGGAGAGGGTGGGGGAAACTTGGCCCATAATAAAAAGAGTTAGGGCAGGTCCCGACGGCCCTGTCTCTCAGAGTTCATGTAATCCGGCCGGGTTTAAGTGTTATGCTCTCTTTCTCTCCCTCTCTCTCTGTATTTCTTTCTCACTTCTTTCTTGCTGCATGTGTCGATTACCTTTATTTTCTCTCTCCCTCACTTCTTTTCCTTTTTGAAGGTGCTTAACCTGACTCTATTCCCCTCTATCACTCTCTCTCTCTATCTCTCTCTCTCTCTCTCTCCGTCTCTCACCTTCCCTCCCATATAGCCACTTATTCATTATTCATACACACTCTCCACCATGCCCCTCTCCCCCCCGCCCCTCTTCCCACAGATCAAAATTCCACGCAGGTTCCAAAAGCCTCTGGCACACGCGCAGGTATTTAAGGGGAATTTTGGGAAGTGGAGCACAGTTGAAGGGGCTGGGGGATTTCAAATAAACACACCTTTATCCCTTAATCTCTTTTATGCGAGATTCTGTTTCATAGCCAAAGAAAGTATTATTCACCAGGCACCCAGCTTTAAGTGTATACTAACTATGAAAGGCAATAATGAATCAGTAACAAGAAACAACCTATTTGTACGCATGCATTAGTGTAAGTGTTTGTTTGCATGTTAATATATTTGATGGCTAGCTTGAAATATATTTATATGTGTATGCACAAATGCATGTTTCACTGTGTGTGTGTGTGTATGTGTGCGCGCTTGCGTGCAAGAGTGATCCCTGCAGGGGTTCCATCCAGTGCAGACCCTTTTTCACCTCATCTGTGTTTAAGGGCATTAATATTGCACCAGGCGTGGTGGCAGGGTTAAATGGCCTCCGATCTCCGAGAACGTAAGGAGGGGGGACAAGATGTCAGACTGAATAATTTCCTCCCTCTCTCTCTCTCTCTATCTCACCATAGGCAATCCTAGCTAGCACTACTCTTGAGCTGCCACATGGAGCAAACTCACAGAAGACAACCACAACACGTGCAATTAAATCAGACAGGAATACAATAGTTCTCCTTTTTGTTTTACTGAAAGGGGCAAAAATGTTTCTCTTACTTCCATCACTGCTGCATCTGCCGTGCGAGATGAGGAACAGCTACCCCTGTTTAGCAACTGTTAAAATCATCATCAAATACACAGTGTGATATTTGAAGAGGAGACTTCCAAAAAAAAGAATACCTGCTCTCCGTTTTTCACCTCCACGGTAATTATGTAGAAACAGCTGTCAATGGTGAAGGGCTCCTCTGGAGAAAAGGATAGGGCGGCTATACAAAGGAAATGATGCAAAATAACTGCAAACGGATTATTGGTAATGCGCAAACACGTCTTGCTGCCTTAATTACATTTTCTCCTGAGTTTTCCCACATTTTATGGGTTTTTTCCTTTATTTTCTTGGATTACATGACGAGGAACCATAACCAGATTATTTCAAGCAAACAATTGCAGAATGTCATTGTCTGTTTTTCCACTGTATTTAAATTTCCACTGTTTTAGTAAACAGCTTGGATGAAAATTTCTATTTCTTTTTAACTGGGATGCAAATTTTGGCACTTTCTTTCAACAGGTAAATGACTGTCATTAGTCGGCAATCGCTAAACAGTAAGACTAAAATCAAAGACACAACCTGGGAAAACATCAATTATAAAACAAATACGCCAGTTCATAAAGCTGATTGGCTGAGCCACTTTCAAAGCAATGAAAAAACAGTCCATAAAGCACATACATGAACGCAAACTCCACTGCTTGTACTGAGATATTAAACAGTGTTCACTGCATGGATTGTGAATCTTTCCAAGACTATCCTGTAAAGTTACTAACATGGACATTACTTTTTTTTATATGAAAATAGGCATTAACCTTCAGTCTCATTTATCATAATATAACTACAGAGTCCACATGGCATGTAAAACTGGTGATTCATTAAAATGGAGCAATTCCAATGACAGGATGACAGGATTCTATAGAAATGTTATTAGGCAACAAACCCAAAACAGAACAAGATCAAAAGAAACAGCACACTATCCTTTGACCTTTCAGCACGTGTACTTGAAATTCTCATCATATACAATTATCCAGCAATGTGAGGTTCATGACAGTCCATGCTGCATTTTAAATTAGATCCATGGCTGGTAATCACATTCATGGCAAAGACATTTTGTAGAGTGCACAAAGAAAAGAAACAGAGGGTGCTGGGTGGATTTTACCAGCCATGCCAGATTGACAACATCAAGGGGTCAAAAGGAGGTTATGCAAACGGAGAAAAACACTGAAAAATTAAAGGCATGGGCTCACGAAAGTAGCACTCAGAGTTGAACTGGCAAGACCAGAAGAGGAGCCGTGAAAACAGAGCCTTAGGGACACAGTGCAGCCGGTGCTAATGCACTAGCTCACCCCTCAGCACCTTCCACATCGGTAATCACACACCCACACACATGCAACCCCCCTCCATAACTGATTCTCTTCTTCACACATATATGCTCGCTCAGACCTGGACAGCACACATACACGCAAACCCATCCCACAACCTCTTCTCTCCATCTTCTCTCTTTCATTCACACACTGAGACATCTTAAAAATCTGACTTGACAAAAAGCAGAGAGGAGGGGTTAACTGTGGCGCTAGTGGACTGTAATCTATTTACAGTAAGTTAGCACCCAGCAGGGGGGGAGGAGGCGAACGAATCAGTGCGTGACATTCAGTTTTTTGGGGGGCGTCAGAAGAAAGCCTTTAAGCCCCCGCTTTGCAGAGGTGTTAGACACATAATTAAGGGCACTGTCAGTGCACACCACCAGCTGAGTGGCTGGTGACAGGGCTGAGTGTCCATAACAGCTCGCTTTGCCATGCCGGTGTCTGAAAACTAGAGAGGGATTGAAGCACTTTAGGACAACAAAAAAGCAGCACATGCATCAGTCATACCTGAATAACACTTTAAAAAAATTAGAGTCTAGGGCACATATAAAAGCAACTGCTAACAATATGGAATGGCGTTTCACTGCACTGAATTCTCTGTTCACGCAATGTAAAACCCCAGAAATTGAACACTGAATAAAACCTTGCCCTTGTTATTAGGCTGAAACAGCGAATGCAGACATGTCCGTGTTTTAAAAGGTTACAGTAGCAAAAAGTAGCTTGGTTTGGTCCTGCACCCTATTATATTTGCTTCCGTTTCGAAAGGCTATTCACACCTCTTGAGTGCATTTAAATTCCAACTTCATTATCGCGGCTCAAACCGCACAGTCATAGTTAGAGTAAGTGGTGGGGGCGGAATGAAAATAATAATAATGACAGCGATAACACAATTATGGCAGAATAATGAATTCTGGTACTAACGGTCCCTGAGGCAGTGCGGTCGATAGGCACATGCCGATCACACCACCACTGCTGCTGTGGTTCTCCCACACCAACAAACTTTGTTTTTTTCATGTAGTAACCCAACATTCCAGTCCTCAAAAAGACATCAGTAAAGGTCTCCTGACAATAGAGAGCTACATTCTATTAAACGCTGGTGAACCTGACCCTCGCTGTAACTCTGAAGAACGTTTTTTCTCCCCCTGCATGAATGTGCACACACAAAAACACACACACACTCACACACACCAAACAAAGATATGTCTTATTATTCACTGCATGGATGTCTTATTATTCATTGCTTTCATTAATCTAACCTAATTATTCTGCTTCAAATTGTGTATTTAAAGGTATTTAAAATGAATACAACCAATTACAATTCTTGCTACCTTAAATTATTTAATGTGTTAACAAGCAATTTAAACATTGTGTAGCTAAACACAGTTGTACCTACACCTGTACCAAAAAGGCATATTTCAGGCCTGAAAGATTAATTATTCATTTTTATATCAGAATATTTATATCAAAATATGAAAGAACGCAGTCGTCAATTGGCAAGAGCTACAATTGTGTCATAGTCTTGATACACTGCAAGTTTCAAGTGGAGGAGTTTAACCAAATAAGAAAGAGTTTGCTTTCAGATGAATTCAACTACTCAAAAGCAACCAAACAGCCATGTGCTGTGAAATCACAACAACAAATAAGGCTGGCACACTGTGTTAAGCGGTCAAGCTTTAAGCCAGAAAAAGTATACCTTGGGCTCCTTAGCCAAAGAAAAGGTCCATACCTCAATTTATAGAAAACAATTACAATTCAATATTGCTTAGAAAAATCAGTCAGGAGGGTAAAGAAAAAAAATTCTCCCAAACATCATGACTTTCATATATTCCTATCATTTTGGGATATTTCTTGCCCACAAAGGGATCTGAACACACACTGTGTGTGATTGTGCTTTTATTTGTATTGAGCTCCGCTATGCACCGCTCAGATGAAGTGTTAATGCTGTCCCACTGTTTTGTGCTGTTACACAGACTCACATTTCAGTTTTGTGCTCAGCGAGTAGCTTTACCAGATGCCTGGCAATACCAAGAAGGAGGCAAAAGAAAAACATTCTGAATACATTGTGCTTGGGCTTGCATCCAAAACTAGCTTTTCTGAGCATTATTATTCTTAGGTCACGAATCTTGAGTAAACAGTGTTTCTTTCACCTTTGGTGTTGTAGAGATTTAAGTCTGTTCTAACAGTAAAGACTTGCACCATGAATGTAAGAAAGAAAGTGCATATTTTCACAGTTAAGTTCATACCTTGTTTGATTGATCTGTTTGTTGAATCATGTTTTTACGAGTCACAGTTAAGTTCATACCTTGTTTGATTGATCTGTTTGTTAAATAATATTTTAATGTTTTTATTAAATCACCAACAATTTGGAACACTACGGAGAAGAACACTAAAGAACACTGTAGATTAATGTAAACAGAGCTCAACAGGCTGCACCACAAGCAGAGGCATTCAGTTGAGGTTTTTTTGAGGGGTGTACAAGACATGAGACGGTGGATGCTGTTATTGATTTCAGATTTGTAACACCCCTACTTATTACGCTGACTATACGTGTGTGGTTTTGTTCATCTTAACCAATTTATGGAAGTCTGTTCCTTTTTGCTTTCAGTTCTAGTACAGGGACAGTTAAGTTCCCTTACCAAGTGTATAAAGCCAGGTACAACTTTCAAACTAGCACAAGCACATTAACCTGCTTCAGAATAAACTCTAAGCAGTCAGTTCTGTTCAGTTGTGGCTATGTGACATAGATGACGATGTACTCCAACACAAAAGTGAGATGAAGATTAAAAAAGAGGTTAAAAAGGAGAAGAAAAGGGGAAGACATGCCTTCCAGTGTGGATGCTGGTATTGTGGGAGAAGGATTTGTTCCAGTGAAAAGAGGATGCTTCATGTTTTTTATCGTTTAATCTCGTGTGTCAGTCGTCAAAACAGTTAAACTCTCAGATCTGTATAATTACACCTTTACAAGGATTTCTTTCATGTGATGAAGGAAACCTTTCAGGAGGTCACAAGACCTGCAATGAAACGATGGAGAATTTTGCCATTTTCTACCATCATTTTAATTGAGAACACAATTACAAAGCTGTGAGCTAGGATGAAAGCCAGTGGGAGGAGCGCAGGTTCACGTGTGTATTTACTGGTCTTTCATGTTTGTTTATTGCTAATGAATGACTACACGGGTAATTCACTTCCCTAATAACTTGGCTCACCTGAGCCTCTCTCTTATCCGACACAGAGCAGGACCAAAGAGAGAGAGAGAGACGCTGCCTCACCCTGCAGCTGTCTCAGCCCTGCATCTCATCATACATCCAGCACAGTCTCTCACAGCTTGGCATTCACCAAACGCGAATAAACTCACAACAGTGTACACATACAACAGTGGTCCAGGGACTGTTTACAGCAAACGCCTTTAAACGTCAGGCCTGGAGGGGAAAACAGTCTAATAAACCGGACCTAATAGCCTTCCTTTTGATTGTGACACAGGACTCAGATGCAGGGTCTAGTCCCGAGTTTTTTCAGCAGCTTTTTCATTTTGCCCCAGGGGTCTCCACTCGGCCCCGATTTCCTCTCAGCGACTGGGGAAAAGGCCTCAGGATGAGCTGGCTCGCCGAAAGCCAAGGACTGTGGGACTGGAGGCTGCTCACAATGCTGCTGGGATTGTGTGCAGCAGCGGGGAAGCCTGAACCAATTTTCACATGCCAACTGTTGGCTGTTGGTTAATACCACAACCAAACAGTCAGCACTCCTTTAGCCCCGCAGCCCCCTCCTAGCTGTCCCTTCTCCTGCTGAGGGAATGAAAGCCTGTGTGTGCTGGGGGCTGGACACTGCACTGCTAACGCTACAGGGGGCGTTCCGCCATTCAGCCTAGGCCTGGGGCAAGTCATCGGTCTTTTGGGTAACTGGGAAATATCCCTTTCTCTCTTGCTCTCCTTTTTTTCAGTACAACATCTCTTTTTTCTCTCTTTCCTCAGCCTGCACCGTTCTCTCATCCTCTTTTATCTTCTCCTGCGTGGCCGGGCCCCTGGTCTGGAACGCACCTCCCCGCGGCGCAAGTTGAAAGCATTCTTATCACTGCCCTGTCATCAGGGTTTATTTAATAACTATCACAATAAAGTCAACAACAGGCCCCGGCTAAGGGGCCCCCACATGCCCCCCTCCATCCCTGGCTTGATGAATTGGACCCATCAGGCAGGCCAGCTGCCCCGGAGGTTCGCAGTCTGCCCCTGCAGTGGCTCAGGCACAGACTGAAGGAAGCAGACAGGAAGGGGGGAGGCACATTTGCAATGGCATGCCAGAGCACACACTGGGCTGATAGAGTTCGGGGAAGTATTACCACAGAGGAGATCCAGAACAGGAGCCAAGCTCATAGGCAGCAATGCTGGGCACAATGTGGACATGCTCGTGACATATTAAGCCACTGAACAGGGTTATCTATCCTCCCAAGCACTTCTTACCCATTCTTAATTTGAGAGTCAATGCCTTAATCTCTGGTTATTTGTGATCCTTTAAAGTGACATTTAATAATCTGCAAAATTGTGAAATATATCATCAGCTAAAATATGTTAACTCCAGTAGCTTTATCTTTAGTGCCCCACTAGCTGGATAGGGTGTTAAATAATATGCTGGATAGCCACAACATTTTAGCCCTTCCTCATCAGTGCTTGAGAGATCATTCCTCATTCTTATCTTCTTTCCTTGAGGAGATAGAAGTCATAATCACTCCTCTCCCACTGCTGATGTGAGCTGGCCAACGCGTAACGACCCTGGAAACTAGCAATAAGCAGTGAAAAATAGATTAGAGGCATAAATTGAGATTTGTCCAAACGAGTCTCTTGATTTCTCGATAATTGCTGGCCAAAGCATATGAACCTAGTCTTATTAGCACGGATGAATTCGGAGGCATTTCATAAAAGCCTCATGGCCGCTAGCTGACCTTGATGCCTACAGCTCTTTCCCACTGCGACCAAGCACAGGACATATGCGATCTACCCTTCTGCCAGTTCCCATTCCAACCCACAAAGCATTTGCTCGGCATGGGCATGCCCTGCACAAACCGGCAAACAACGATTATATCATGTCGGGCAAAATGAGAAACTGAGAATACCAGGAGAAGAATAGGCGAGATATTGAAAAGAGGACAGGAAAGGAGAAGAAGGTGGTTTAAAGAATCTCAAGTAAGCACTTTTTCCACATTCTTTTTTCCCCCCCTCTGCTTCCCCTTTCTCTCCTGTCCTTTTTCCATCTCCATTTTAAAGATGATGAATGGCACAGCAGTGGGAGGCTATTAATCAGTGCAGTGTTGTTGAAGGGGTCCTGATAGGGGCTGCACAGTGCCCCAGTGTTACAGTGGAGACTCTCCCACACTGTCTATACATTACATATGCCTGGAATAACCTTTGCAGAGAGCAGATCTTCCAACAACACATGGATTAAGAAAACAATAAGGTATTATGAAGGTAGGAGCAGAGTGCGGCTCAGAGTCAGTGGGCTGAAGAAGACAGCCTTAAATCCGCAAAATTATAGCTTAAGAAAGGGGTCAAACAATGGTGACTTATGGACTACTGGACTGTACTCCCACGAGGCTCCTCAGAGAGAATATTTGCTACAAAAGGAAGCCACCACAAATTAATAACCTTCTCTCTTTCTTCCTCATTTGCATGGGACCTCCATATCCATATTATTAGCATAAATAAGCTATGTTCAATTTATTCCGGAAAGTAAACTTTGGCAAAACTTTTCTGTGAGTAAGTGAAAGATTTACTATAGCAGAAAACCAGCAAACATTTACTCAAGATGAAACAGGCCGGTAAAAAAAAGATCCCCGAGCACCGGCAAGAGACGCCAGCTGAGATCACAGACGTTGAATATTTCCCTTACTGGTCAGTTAATTTGGAGCTGATCAAAGCTGCCTCGCCCCAGAGGTACTGTGTGGTAAACAGGTCGGATTATCAAAGCAGACCCCTCCATTCAGAGGGACTTGAATATAAGACCACAACCACAGGGGCCAAGAGTGCTGCAACAGCTGGAGAAGGTTCAGACCTGATCAGCTTCAAATGACGCCCTTGATTTTCTCACACAGAGCCCAGCAAGTTGGAGATGGTCTGGCAAGGGAGCTTTCATGTGTTTGTGTCCACTGCAGATGAGAGTCCACACAAAACGAAAAGGTGCGTGAAAAGAAAAAACATCACGGTTGTATCTGCTGTAGTGATAGAAGGACAAATAAAAAAAGATTTAAACATTTCAAATAGGAAGGACTCTTGTTAGCTTGCATGAACAGCATGTATTGTTACATTGGTTTTTCAGGGTATGTATTGCATGCCATGTTAGAACAATGGCATGAATAAATATATGAGCTCCCCAGAGTCATAAGGCCCCTCTCACAGCAGGTAGATGTATGACGCAGTGCAGCGGGCTGGCTTTGCAGACAATGGGGTGATCTCTGACACTGAATGCTCAGGGCAACCACAAAACTCCTCCCCAACACCCTTTCTCATCTCATTGCCGCTTTGACTGACAGGAGGGAAGGTGGCTTTCAGAGCTTGCAGAAGCCATGGTGAGCTCTGCTTTTTGTTTCCTCTTTCTCAGACTGAGGCCTGTTCAATCATTTAGAGTGGCTGTTCGAGGAGGTGACCACTCTTCTCATGTTCCCAATGCAGATGAGGGTAAGGAGTTCAGCGCAAGGGAAGGAAACCTGGAAGATGTTAACTACTTACTGTTACTAATCGCTCGTTGCCTCTTTTTTAGCAAAGTCTCATGCTCATATTTTTAATAAGTTGCGTGGCAAAGAGAGAAATTGTCTTCACAACAGCGTTGGAGTCTGAAGTACTATTAAAAGATCAGCTATTTAGAGTTAGAAGTTCCCTTTGCCTGAACTTTACTGAGGAGGCTGTGAGAGCACTCTAAAGGTGTAATCAGAGGTAGAAATGAGTAGGTTTGAGGCTACTGTAGTTATATTTTCCTCTTTGACTTTTAGCAGATTAGCAGTTTCAGAAGTACAAAGTGCTTCTTTTCTCGCCTCAAGAGCGTTTTTCAGAGCTGTTCAGCAGCAAGAGAAACCAGTAAAAGAACCACATAGTTTAAATATCAGCTCTGATTAAGTTCAGGAATCCACCACACACTCCCAGCTATGGTGCTGTGGGTTAGAAATTTCGTTGGCCTGCCCTTGACAAGGCTATCACAAATGTTACTCAGAGCAAATCATTCTCCTCCGGGGGGGCACAGTCCCCAACGAGGGACATTCCAACCCCAAAGCTATATGGCTTTTGCACCATCAAGTGTCTCTCTCCCAGGGACAACCACCACCTTGGTCTGGCATTAACAGACTCTTGAAAGAAGCTACATCCTGTCTGAATGTGCTCTTCCTTGAGCTACCCTAATATGTATCTTTGTCCTTACAGAAACTGGCTGAAAAAGGCAAGCAGGAGGGAATCAGAATTGGAGCTTTGTCAACTATCATCAGTCTACATATGCTATACAGAGTTAGCAGCGACATCTCATGTTGGCTAGGTAGGTTGGCTAGGTTGGCTAGTGGGGCAAAGAAACGTTAGAGAAGTTAATCAGTGCCAACCCTATTGCTCCAGGGTAGGACTCCTGTCAATCTTTCAAAGCAGTAGTTTTTAATTGCAGTCCTCTTATTCCAGTATTTATTGGCCTGAATCATTTAACCTGGCTTCCATCATGAGCCTACATGTACCTTATGTGACAAATTACCTATATTGTGACTGATGTAACTAGTATTTGTAACTAAATTGCAAAACTTCAAACTAAGAAGGCCATGTCTCATTCCAAGCATGTTGTCGTCACAAACACCTGCATTTACAACACAAATGTTATATGAAATGGAAATACTAATTCCACTAGGATAAGTAGGGTGCTGTTAAAATGAGTGACTGCAACTGTGAGATACAATAATCATGCCATCCCTGTGGACAGTTCGCGCGGAAAGAACCTAGCATAGCAGATTAACTTACCGAGGGTATGAACTCCAACAGTGTCAGAGCAAGTAAACGTTAGCGCACTAGGCGCAGCCTCAATGCAGCCAGATAGGTAAATGGCTGGTGCTAATTAAGGCTGACAGCCCAGTGGAGTGTGGAGCAGGGGAGGAATACAGGGTCATACCGAGGTGCAGAAACACACATTACCAAAGACATACAGATATACGTCTATGTGGCCTCTGCTCAAAGCATCAATAATGCTTATTTTGTGGTCAATGGCCATGTACTATGGTAGAGCCAATGAACCTTATCTATTGAGAAAAGTTGCAAAACACATTATAAGGATTCTGAAGAGATAAAGCACAGAGCCGCGGGAGTAGTAGGAAGCAAGCCTTATAAATCTCACTCAGTGTGGTTCGCTATGTATTTCATGTGATGACACTGACACACTAAACGCTATCTTTACTACTGTGCTTCTTTTATGAGTGGACTCTAAAGTGTTGGCCATTTGTCTCTCATTTGTTTCAAGTGATGCTGTATAAATACTACACGAGTCTTCCCACAATTATTTCATGACATAGTGAGTTTCTTGGGACCATTACAGTTGTCAGGCTCTAGAGGCACCAGATTGCCTGTAGTGTTTTCCATTTTTACTTCTTGCTTTTGGTTACACCCACAAGAGCTGTTTGCTCTATTTTAGAAAGACAAGAATTCAAGGGCTTAGAGTCAGCTCACTGGGGTCAGATAACTCCATGAGAGACAGTGGCTTGCACTGCTGTGTCATCTCTCTTTCTCTGTAGCAGCAAGGAAAGGGCACTAGATGAAAAAGAAAAGTTCAATAAGAACTCTCTCTCTAATTCCTTTCTCTTTCTTTCTTTTTCTTTCATTTTCTCTAACTTTCTCCCTCTGTGAGTTATTTGGTTGCAGAAGAGCTCTCTCTGCTTCTTTCTGCATCCTTCCAAAGCCGAGGCTCTTTTAAACAAGCACCAGTGGAGGACAGCGTAGAAAAATAAATATTGAGGGGAAAAAGGGTTTTCAGCAAGTTAATTAGAAGTGAGCGAGGGCTGTGAAAGGCCACATTGTTTATGTCGAGGGCAGTCTGCATCAAAGGCCTGATTCAGGGCTGTGTGTGAGGCACGCTCTGTACACCTAGGAGCCTGCTGGGCTGGCCTGACTGCGCCACTGCTAAGCGCTCAGCCTTTAAGATGCCCTCATGGCTGTTTGCTGTTTTTCTTCAAAGCGATGAAACAATATTTGGAATGGAAGAACAAACAGGGGAGAGAGGTAATGGAGCAGAGGGGAGCAGAGGCCACTGGACATTAAAGGCTGATGAAGGGCCCTCTAGTTCTGTTCTTTTTACACGAGTGGGGGGTAGGTGGGGGTGGGCGGACATAACTTCTCCTGACCTTTAGGGAGGCTGGTTTACTGCAGCCAGTAACCCTCTCTTCCTCAACTTGGCTGTATCAGTGCATGAGAGAGAGAGAGAGAGAGAGAGAGAGAGAGAGAGAGAGAGAGAAAGAACGCCTGGGTATGTTATTCACCGCACATACAAACCCACAAAAACACACTAAGCTTCTGAGTCAGATGCAGAAGGGAAATGACATAAAGAGCATCTTGACCTGGAGCTGGTAAACAGACCTTGATTGCAGAGTGACTTTTGTGGTGGCGTATAGTATGTCAGCCTCCCCAAAGTGGACCGTGGGCACAGTCATATGTAATGGAAACCAGGCAAATGATACAAACAACAGAAAACACAGTGTTGAGCTGGAGCTTAATGTTTTTAAGAGATGCATGTCTCTGGATACCAAGAGAACAGGGCTGTTTATTCTCCTCGTTTAGAGGGTTGCATTTCTGTAGGCTGAGCAATGGAAGACTACAACTATGTGAAGGAACCACAGACTTTTTGCTGCTCTGCAACGTGGCACATTAAATCTCACTATACTTCACATAGTGAAAACCAATTCCTGCTTGGAAGGCTTGTACCTGAGGCCCAATTATGTTATCACAAGTAAGACAAAAGCAGCCATTGTGGAGAATTCAAAGCTCTCTGGCAACCAGCCTCTTACTTATTCTCTTTTCTTCTTTTGCTTGTAGATAGTAGGTAGAAGATAAATACTCATGCTATTATTAAAAAACAAATCCTCAGCAGCATGTCCCCTAACCTCATTCAGACACACACAAACACACACACATGCACATATGCAACATAGACTTTCTCTGCTAGCAGACACCGAAGCCAATTTTTGACAGCAAGAAAAGACGGATTACAGGCAAACAGGCTAACTAACAAATTTTTCAGATTCAAGCAATGTTGATGGTAAAGATTTCTTAACCTTTCCACCGTTCTGTACAAAAGCCTTGTGTGTACTCAGTCCTTAATTACAAAAATGGAACCAGAGTAGTACACTTCCCAACCCTAGTTTTCATCTCCTCTATTTGAAAGTGTTTATTCAAACATCACTATACATTTCTAAACCAATGTTTGCAAAACCATCAACTGGTATTTCTGGCAATGTGCTACCTAAGTGGCTTTTATGCCTCAGAAAGAAAGAGGCTGGCTGAAATAAAGAAAAAGATGTACTGTTTATTTTGATGGCCATTTTGTACTATCTACTATGTATTATCTACCACTTCTATGTCTATACTAACTTTCAAGGAAAAGATCTATTTGGCACTAAACGTTTCTATACAATTATGTATGTAATTAAGTGGTAACTTTAAAATGATCATTTTTATCAAAAAAATTATCAAAATTATCTTTTTTTTTATTTAGAGATGTAATGAGACAAAACAGAAGAGCGACAGAGATATCAGACTCTGCAGCTCTCTTAAATCTACTTTTTAATTTTGCAACAATTTTCGAGTTACCAACAGCATTAAGTGACTGCTTCCAGATCCACAGAATCCTATCAAAATAACTTAAGTAGGCTAATAACAATCACCTAAATTCAAAATGACATGATAGCCAGTCTTCTGCACAGGCCCTGAACAAAATAAGTCACAAGCAGCAATGTCACCATGACAGGATGCGATTTAACGAATGGTAATGTGCTTAATTAGGCACCCACGTGACCTGTCCTGGAGATGTCTGAACCCCACCAAACGGTGGCGGATTGGCAAGAGTCTTTCAATGGGATTACTCAGGGCTGATGACACCCGAGCACTTCAGTGAAAACAAACACCGCTTTGAAAGCAAAGGGAGCTAGGAGAGTGGACAGGGTGGTGAATTCCTGCAGCTCAGAAGTGGGGGCAGTGGGCTCTTGGCCACAGTTCCCGTACCTGACAGAGAGGACACTGCTACCAACAGCATGAACAGAAGGATTAAAATCTCACTGGGCAGATCTCTCCTATAGATTCTCTTCGTTTCTCCCACTGAGGGATTATCTGTCAGAGTCTGGATGAATCACCGAACCATTCACTTCTCTTTTTGCTCCCACTTCCTGTTGAAATATATATATATATGTGTGTTTTTTGTTTTTTTTGTCTTTTTTCTTTGTCTTTGGCAACTGGATATGCTTTCTCTGATCATGTGCTTGTATCTAAGCTAGATCGGTTCATCATTAACCCAAAGCCTTCTAGAGGTGAGTAATGGGAAACAGACAAGGACAATGACAAAATGACCTTCTGTCTGGGCAAGTGAGACAACTGACCACCCCTACACTTCCGTGATGCCTCCTCACAAGCATATCTGATCACCCCCCCCCCAATCCCTGACAAATCCGCCCCCAGGGAGGTTCCCAGACACAGATACCCCTGTCTGTTGTAATTGATCATGAAACGTCAGCTGGCAGGTAGGCCGACAGTGCACTCTGGGACCTTCGAAAAAGAAGCTGGGAAGATAATGATTTAAGTGACTTTGTGGAGGTCAGGGGGGCGGGCGCCGAGGTCGCAAGGGAGTTTGCATGCGGGGGGAGTGTGCTTGTTTGGTTTGTTTTGTGAGGGCCATGCTGCCGCGCCCTCCTGCCTCTCCTTCTTCTTTAAAACAAATAAGTTGATTCTTCAACAGGCACCATAATCTACTGAAATACGCCATGTTTTCCACCTCACACAAAGGCTTTTTCTGCTCAGTGCCTTTGTTCTTCAAGTCCCTTCATTCTGTATCAGCATTGACGGAGATATTCTGCTACTCTGGAACTTTGCTGCAGCCCATCATTATAAATCAGCCAGTTAGGAGTTATAAAATTTTAAAGAGCTGCTCTTTGGATTCACACTGAAGTCTCCATTAGAGAGGCCAGAACTGATGACTACTAGAATGGCAACAGAAGTATCCTACATTGTAATCTACCCCAGCTATTCTGGTGTAACACTTCGCTGTTGGATAAACAACATGACACCATCATCATTAACAGAATATACCCCAGAAGTCAGGGAAAAATCTTTCATATTTCCAGAAACCATATCCTCAAATTGACATGCAGTCTGGCAAAAGCAGAAAATTTAACATGTAACCAGATTTTTGCTCCAGACCTGTTTTTTTTTTCAACTTGTCTCCCTGCAAAATGCAGAGGGAGCATCATGAAAGCAGAGCTCCAGCAATCTAGCAATTATAGTGAGAAGCCACTTACCCCCGCAGCCAGCCACTATCGGTTCTGAGAAACCCTATTAAACACATTATTCTCCCCAATAACCATCTCCACATGAAGTCACAGTGAATATGGCAATGTCACCAAAGAAGAGATACAAACAAATATCTTATGTACTCCATGTTTTCTTATTCTAATTATTTCAACTGCTGCGAGTCTCTGAAGGTACATTCCATTTCTGAACCCTTTTCCAAGTAAATTGAGTCCTTTCATAAGCACCCACCTCCTATCAAGGAGAGAGAATATGAGCCGAAGACAGGGGAGAGCTTATAAACCTAGTGAGGTCTCCAGAATATTTTTGGCTGGTGGAACGAAGATAAATAGCTGGAGCATGAGAGGCTGGAGAAAAATGAAGGCAGAAAGGAGGAAGAAAGAGAAAAAGGCAGAGAGGCCAACATGGAAACAGAAGAAAAGAAGGCCACATTGTTGGGCGTGGATCACCAAAGCAATGAAAAATGGCAGTGAACGGAAAGATCCTGATTAATGGAAAGCTTGTCAGAAAGATCTACCATATAACACAACTCCCCCTCACAAAACATGCTTTTTTGCTGCAGGCTGTAGCTTCATCCCCTCATTGCCTCCTTCCGTCAGTCTCCTAATCTGGGCCTTGGGCCTACGGAGGCTGCGATTAACAACAGCCAGGACAGTGTAAGTCTCTAATAGTTACAGCCTCGGAGTGCTGTAACGCAATTACAGGAGCTGTGGAGAAACAGCTAATGTGCATGCAACTAGCTGGGTGATATGGATCAGGTATTGAGTCAGGCTGTTTTCAATTCACTTTCCAGCACACAAACAGGGAGCATTAGTTAGATTAGATGGGAAGACGAGAGGAGAAAAAGGGAGGAGGGGGAGGCCCATGCAGAGGGCAAGTGGATTTGTTTAGCATGGCATGTCAATTACCATCCAAAACCTTCTGCTGAATGGTTATTTATCTTTAGCGAGTGAGACAAAACAAACCATAGATGAGATTAATAAAGGAAAAAATTCAATTGACTGGTGCTATTCACATGCAGGGCCACGCCATAGAGACTTTGGGTTTTGATCATGTGAAATGATGTACAGGACCAGGCAAGCTTCATTTAACCTTCTTTGATTTTCTGATCCAAGAAGAAAAGTGAGGCTTTGAGGTTAAATTTACCCTGGAAAAATCCATGCCCAGTCTTAATTACAATAAGACATATAATAATGTAATACTATTAAATGAGTTGGGACATAGTTGGGGAATTACCAGAAAAGTTCTCCTCTTACTAAATACATGATGATAGGAAAATGTTTTAGGTTCTGGAACCAAGTGAGAGATAAGCTCCATATCTGCAAAAGATGATGCCAAAATCTGCATATGGCCTACATTCCCTTTTGTTTCTGCAACACAAAAAACCAAGTTGGTTTTGCTGGATGCAAATAAAAGATGAAATAAAATCTGCAATAGCAAACAATTACTGCATGGAAGGGAAGCTTTGAATAACTGGCCATGCTGTGTGTCCTTGTGCCTGTGCAAATCAATTACCAACATTTTACTACAAAGCTGAAAACACTCACCTCTAGGGAGGCAGGCGCTGGCTGAGAACTGCAGTGTATGGCACTAGTTAGCAAATCATTATCAGCCTCATCTCAAACATATCTCAGAGAGAAACTGGAACAGCAATTTTACCCCTCAAATGGCAGAGCTCTGTCTCCAGTGGATAAGCAGGCAAAAAATGAGGCTACTGTTTTCATGCAAAAGCCAGGCCATCTAGCACCATGCACATAATCACAACAAGATGGCGGAGAAATTCAAGTAAAGGACACGGCACAAGCACAACAGTATGCAGTTACAAAGTCTGCAGAAACCGTTTTCATCATTGGCAGATTACTGAACCCAGTGGATTTTTTGTAATACTGAGACCACCATGCAACAAAGAGCAAGGAACTATGCTAAGCTGCCAGGTCTTTAAAAGATATTATTTTAGAATATGTACAGAAAAAACCTCTCTTAAAGTCCATGTAGCTTGACTAACTCTCAGTGAACCTTTCCAGAAAGATAAAAGGTAAGAGAGAAAATGACAGAAAGAGAAGGTGAGGGGAGGAGGGGATGAGATGTGACAGTGCTTCAGGTATAAGATTGGATAAATGGGCTTAGTGACAGTGAAGTGCCAATCCCCCTGCCGTGATGCATTAGCCCAGAATCTTTTTTGATTTATTGTCTCCTTCTAGTTCAACGGTGACCCTAGCTGCAGTTTTGACTTCCAAGGCATACATGATTAGCCATGACTTTCTTACAATATTTTTAAGGAGTTACTACCATTTAATAATCTCAAGGCCTGGCAGCCTCTGTCCGAATTCTTGAAATAACATTCTGCATTCTGTCAAGTGCCTCTTAAGGCAAACAAAAGAAAGGGAAAAATAAGAAAGTCTGGGGCTAAAATGTAAATACTTGTGCCAATATTTCATGTGCCCATTCCTCCGAAGTTCAATCAATGTGGAAACAACTGCCAGAATGAAAAATCGCAGCAAGGACTGTAACAGTCGGTCCCTTGTACAGTGTTCTTCCAAAAAGCAGCACAAGAGAGATCAGATTTCCATACAAAATCATTTGCACATGACAAGGAGAGAGAAAAGAACTCTTACATGTGCCACGGGTGAATACAAGCTCTCATATGCTGACTAAGCCCACCGCTCTCAACGTTGTTTTGCCTATTTACCAGACTTAGAGGTTCTTTGCCACAAAACAAAGCATAGCACAAAGTGGCCCAGAATAGCAGTGGTTAATGTGTTTGAATCTCTCCTTTCTTGCAGGGATTATGGGCATAAGGGAGTGCCAGAGCTATCGCTGTCTCTCTTCCTCTCTCCGTTTTCCTCTCCTCCTGAAGCCCAAAGTGCTGCTTTTGTTGGCAAGGCAAGACTGAAGCAGGGCTGCACAATAAAACCTTTCCCTCGCAATAACACCAATAAAACACAAAAATGTAACTGGTAAAGAGCAGACTTTCATGGTCTTATTGAAAGAACAAACACGGGAAGATTTACTGATGTGCTTTCTCACAAATGAGAGGCGTAAGAGTGGTGTGTAGGGCCAAATTTATGTGCGTGGCTACCGAAGGCAAGCATTCAGAGGTTGTAATTCAAATCTGACAACTCCTTGAAACGGCAGGCCCTACCACAGTTCGAGCTCATGAATGGAGTGCATGGCTGTCCTCCTTGCACCCGGGCCTGATCGGATGGCAGCCAAAAACTTGCAGGGTTCCTGACTGCCCCCCTGCCTGGAATCTATACATTTTATATGCCGCAAGTGAATCGTCTGTTTTTCGTGAGAGAATGTTAGAGGGAATGCTTAATGCCCTGCATAATGGTATATCAGTTTACAACACTGAGCAGACTTTGTGTATTCGACTACATGCGGTCAGGTTTATGACCCCTGACTGAAGAAGAGAGGCTGCTGGCTGGCTTCTCAGGCAGAAGGGGGAAAAAAAGTAAGAGTTAATATTAAATGGAATGACATATATGTTGACAGAGCATACACCACCAAATAAGAATTCAAGCACTTTTGCACTTTAGGGAGGAAGAGACCATTACACAAGCAATTGCATATGGTTGCTTTCAGTCCCTATTCTGAGTGACTTCAACTGTTGTCAATAAAAAAGTGTGCTAACCGTCCCTGTCCAGCCCCAGACTGCTGACTCTTAACTTTATACAGTGTTCGCCACATCCATTAGGTTCCTATCACTTTGGGACAGGATTTATTATTTATCCACCTCCTCTTCTATGTTTGGACATATTCCACAGAACTGGGAAACTACTGTTGTGTAGAGTGGAATCTGCTCTCCATATCTATCCAGTCAAAGTCTAGATTTGCAGTCCTTGCCTTCTCATTTTCTTGCTGCTACCAATTTTCTTTAGTGCACTTTGAAACGGCCAGCGGTAATCACAGGACAGGGACAGATCCAACCTGTGTTTTCCTGTCCGGGCAAATTTAATATTACCTTCTGCGGCAGTGAAGGTCAGAATTAAAAGCAGTTTGGGGCAGGATTCAGTCGCTCAGCCCAGTTGCTGTAAACTGGCCTTGTTATGGTTGCTTGTGATTAACGGCGGTTAACTCTCTCAATGAACACCTTGTGCTGGCTTGGTTGTCATTTGCACTCTATCTCAAAGCTCCCCTGTTCCTTTATAGGGACCATACGATTACAGGATTGCAGTGATAAGCACGTCTCTCTGCGTACGGCTGTGGCAGGTCATGCAGAAAGCCTTCATTAGGGAGACTTACTACTGTACGATTGTCGGCCGAGTGCCTGTAAAATTAGCCCCAGTGAGCATGGCCCAGTTAAGCACTCCCAGCTCTTTGGGCCCTGGAGACCAAGCCCAGAGATGTGGCTGCAATCAAATGTGCTGACTTCAGGCTTGCCAAACATACTACAAACATCGTATGCGGGAAAATTAAACTCAGAAAATACAGGCAAAGCGAACGCCTGGTTATACAAACAAAGACTAGCATTCATAGTGGGTTATATATACATGAAACAAAGCAAGGGAATCTTATAGAAGAAAAAAAAAGCTAATTCTGTGTGGAAAGGTAAAAAAAAGCCTGTTTTTGGGCTCTTATTTAGACATTTGATTTAGATGGACTGCAACATCAGAAATAAGATGTGGAGACAACACAAAAAAAAATGAAACAAAAAAAATTATCGCATGCCCATAAATTTCAATCTGACTCCTTTGTTCACAATAGGATATTCCTGACAACATGTTTTTATTGCATTCTCTTTGCACTCCTGCTCAAATGGGAGCCCTGCACAGAACTGATCGCGCAATATGTAGCTCTAATTTAGCACCTCATTTAACAGGCAGAAAATACAACATTAAACATTGACATTGTGACACACATTCACTGGAGCCTTCCCCCTAATGGTCTACACAGTTTAAGAGGATGTTTAAACAGTTTGGCAGAAAACATTAGGGAAAAAATCTGGGAGAAATTATTTTTTAAAAGTTTTGTCCAAGACGAATGCCTGGTATTCATGCATTTTTATGTTTCTGTGTTTTCGATTTGGCATATTCTTCTTCTTATAACATCTATAGTATACACCGTGGTCTAAACAGTGAGGAGTGCTTTATCTCTATCTAACTGAGAAGTGACACAGTCCTGGAGTCAGACATATAGAATTTACAGAACAGACAAGGAGCCTCCATCCTGGGAGCAATGATCTCCAGAGAAGCCCTAGCAGACCCTCACACAACCCCCCCGAGGAACACACATGCCTCACGGGAGGCCTGTTTGACATTAAGGCCTGTAACCTCATTTACCTTGCCCCAAAACTTAACCGAGCATTTCCCCTGCATGGCTTTGACATTCCCCATAAAGCACCTGCTGATGGTAATAAGAGGTTTAAAGTTCTGCGCATTATGTTGCGTACAATCAGTCCAAATGAGCTGCCTTCCCCTAAGGCAGGGCTGCTCTAATTACCCAACAGAGACTGGGCTATTGCACGTATCCCATCCCCCTTAACTTGCTCTTCTAATGCACTAAGTTTAGGGTCTAGTCAGCAGGGGCACCGACATTGTCCTCTTATCATCACAAACCTGTATGGTGCCCTTAATGGAAAGCAGAGCTCAGTGAAAAAAACTCAAAGTGCTGCGCAAATGTATGTTCTTTATTTAAGCCCCATAAAACAGGAAGGCACAAACATTTATCTGTGCTATGCTTTCATCCTCTGTCGGCCAGGCTGAAGAATAACAGAGACAAGAGATGCTGATAAACTGGAGATAGGAAATGGAACGTGTAGGCTTTGGCTGTTCTTGAGTTTCCAAAACCAGGCCATGATTGCTTGGCCCCTGCCTCCCTGGAAGGTGAACGGCACTACATATCATTACAGAGATCTTTTCCTGCCTCTACATTAGTATGCAACATGAAACCAAACAATGATGTTCAATTTGGCCAGCAACCAAGTGTAACTCATTGGCAAAAAAACTAATTGTCTGACAGAAAGTGTTGGTTTTTGAGCTTGCTTGCTAAACTTTGTTCAAAATTTCTGAATAAAGATACCAATTTAAAGTTGTATGACAACATATGACAGTGATGGGCTTTCTTAAAAGACCGGTCTGCATGTCTGCTCAAGGGCTTGTAATGTGTATGTTATTTTTATGGATAAAATGAGACAGTTGAGGTATGTGGGTAGGAGAACAAATTGCATGTACCATCACTTTGAGCCACTCCATGATGGCATCCCTGCAGACATCATCGAAAAGTGGACCCCTCTGTCAATGTACCATGTAGCAGGAGTGCCATCAGAGAATGAAGAAGGGGTGTATAAAAGGAATTGCTTCTGTTGCCACTTTTGGTGGCACTTCAGGCTTTTTATAGCAGCAGTGCATTAATGCAGTATGCGACATGCAGTGTATTCTTAAACTCTCCACTCTGTGCTGTGTACTCTATTTATTAATCTGCAAGAAAACATACTTGCAAGGATACTGTTAGATACAATCTTTAATCATTAAACAGTTATAATTCAATAGATTTACCATCTTTAATTTATTTATTTATAGTAGGTAGTGTTCAAGTCATGGGACACAGGTAGTGCATTAATAAGACATGCAGCATATATATATATATATCGTCGCAAATTTACAAGAGAGGTCTTTATTTTCAGTGTAAGTCAATGGAATCAGAATTGTTTCCAAGCTATTTTGGAGCATTTCTATTGATCCATTTATCATAAACATTATATTATATTATATATATGAGCTAAACTGAAAAAGGCTGGGCCTCTTCTCTGAACTGAAAAGTCAGTTATTTTAGTTACTTGACCTTAAACTTAAAATAGATCTGACTGAACTGATTTATTTCAACACTACAGTAATATGCTGTAATCACTGGCAAATGTATTTTTGCATCTGTGTAACAACTGTCTGCAACATTAAGCATTACCTCACTCATACATGGCAGTTAAGGTGAACAGAAAAGGTCAACGGAAAATAAAAACAAGAAAACAATGCATGGTGTAATGTTATGTTACTATAACAGCAGCCTTGCAGAAATTACTTTTAACATGGGGGAGATAAAGAAAAGTTCAGAAAATCTATTTAAGTGAGAAGCATGTTTCATGTGTTGATAACCCTCATGTATCATATAGGGTGGGGACACTAAGTAAAGAGGACTTCACACAGAGACAGTCTCCTGAATAAAAAATACAATTTATAAAAGAGCACATTGCATTTGTTTACTATCAACATCATTCAGGCTGTGATTGGGCAAATAAAAACAAGAAAAAAGGTCTCCTTGTTTATTATCTAAATATGGGATGCTCTGCTACGCCACTCCAGCAGCCTGTGAGAGAGTGCTGACTTTTTAACATGAAAATCAAGACACCAAAATGAAAAATCAAGACATTCCTTATTTCTTATGCTATGCAGAGACAGTATGTTTGGTTCAGGCCGTAGCCAGGTGTCTGTCTTGCTGAAATCTTGACATAGTGCTATGGGATGCTTTCACTTCAAGTAACTGTACATAGCAGTTGTACTGCTGTGATAAGTTATAAAAAGCACCACATTGTTGGGTCTCAGTCTAAGATATGATAGTGGATGAGGTTTTTCATCCTCAGTTAGCGCTCAACCTTAAAGGTATGAATAAAATATGTTAGCTTAGCGTTATGTTATCTTCCTCTCCTTAACAGGGGTCACGGTACCCTCGCAGTTTAACTTTACAGAATGAGGCACATAAGAAATTTCTCCACTGTGCCCACAAATATGACTGTGCCAACTCATTAACAGGAGCTTGTGAGAGAATTACCATTAGACAGTTTCTTCTCAGTTTTTACATTTACTTTGTGGTTGTGGTTGTACATTGGGTTGGGTCACTGGGAGAAAATGCCAAATGAGACACAGATTATACTCCATGAATTACAAAAGAGGAGCCATGCCATCCTCATCTCCATACTGACCCAAAAAAGGCCTCTTAACTGGTAATAACTCTCATCTCTCTCGTTCCATTTCCTGATAACAATTACCCTCTCCATGTGGAGTAAAGGCTGTGAATTACAGTTCTCAGATCCATGCCTGTAATTGGGCACAGAGGATCCTCACAGAGAAGATCCTCTGTAAGCGAAAAACAAAAAGCCCCTAGCCGCTCAGGTTATTTCAGAGGGAAAGCCAATCAGGACCATGACATGAAAGGAAAAGGATAACCTATTCGTACCACCACAACACAGGTGTGACACAGTGAACTACTTCCAAGTATTGTACTCTTCATCATTCTGGCCGGCAGGAATGCACAGACACACACATTTTGGACTGAATGTAAATGGTGGCTTGAACGGGTCATTACAGAAAGAGGTATTGACACCGTTGACAGACAGGTCAGTCACTTCCGAACTGGAATGCCTGTGAAGTGTTGGTACTTGTGCCGGCCTCCGCTAATGGACTGCTAATAGAACTGAAGGCTTGCACTTTGATGCTTCCCCTGTAGTTTTGGAGGTGACAGTGTGTGATTAATTGCACTCGGTTCCTCACACCACTCCTTTTTTTTCCACAATCGCCAAAGAAGGAAGGGACTGCTGCTGCTTTGCCTGGCCAACCTGACTGCACAGCTGGATGAGGCTACTGCTGCCACAAACAATGCAGTTTGCCCACCACAATACATCTCGTGCATGTCCCAAGTGCTGTGTGACGTCACGAGGGAGAGCTGCAGCCTCAGCAAGCTACTTTTCACAGTAATTATCACAAAAAAATCTCCTCAGCGTGGGGGAAGGCCAGCAAACAGCAGGCCCTGCTGACACCCACAAGGCAGAAAGTAGGAGACAGGGCTCCAGAATTTCTGATGACACACCACTTGGCCTGACCTTTACTTCCACCTACATGTGAGTGCATGCATGTACTCCAAAGTTATCCCCCAAACCAACCCCCCCCCCCCCGCCCCCCACCAACCTCATCCCCACTCCCTTCCCCCCACCAAATAAAAAATGGCCTTTAAAGTGCCCTACATCATGTCATCCTAAGGGAATTACCTACACATTACAACGCTAGGTCATTCCATGGTAGTCTTCTCTGTGCACAATGCCGTCTTTGTGCTCTCAGAACGTACTTGGAGAATGAGCATGATGGCTGTAACCTTAGCAGTGCCCCTGAGACTCCACTGTTCAGCAATGAGGGAAGTGGTTAGAGTAATGATGATAGTAATAACATTCTCGCTTACTCGGGCCGTCTTACACTTAGCGGGTAGATTGTGCATTATACTGTAAATGTGCCTGCGTTGGTTTGCCTTTTTTTAACATTTTTGCTCTAAAGTCATTGAATAACAAAAATATTTTCATTAAAATGAGCCTCTGTAAACAAAACTCAAAGGGCAAATAATAAAGTGAGAAAGAAAAAGGAGAGCCATGGAAAAAGTGAACTCATGCTATGACCAACTCGGCAGGCTCTGTGGGCTAGCTTTGGTTTGGCGTTTCGCAGTTATTATGCGCTAGGAAGACAAACAAGGAGTCCTTGTCTGCTTATGAGGAGTGTGAGGAGTGTGGAACACTACATGTGGAGCTCACTCCTTTCCCTGATGCTCCCTACAGGCTTTACGGGAGCATTCAATGAAGGCTCGGAACGAAAGAAACAATCCTACCTGGCCAAAAGCCACAGCCTACAGGAGAACGACAAAAAAAGGGGGGAAAAATATGTACAAGTACGGCTTACACACATTTGGCATCTTCGGCTTTCATCCACGGAGGATCTGCATATTCAAACAGACAGCCGGCCTACTTCAGCCCAAAATCCACAGACCCATCTGCGTGCCAGAGGCACGGCAGGGCAGGATCCTGTCCGCGCTGCGTTAAGGGTTCTCTGGGTTAGACTCCATGCTCTTCACTTCCTCTAACTCCCTCTTGACTTGTACGCCACTGTCACCACTTATTCAGATGCAGACATTTAGAGACACTTCTGGCTGAGATGTCAGTTATTTTGCTATACCCTAGATGATACAGCCACTCTCTGCATGCTCTCCATTTCTCTCTCTGTCCCTCTCCTTCTCTCCAAAGCATGGCTGAGGTGCTAAAAGAACACTGAGACAAGCTGGGATTCAACACTTCAATTTCTGATCCACTCTAAGCTGGATTCTGCACACTTGATTAAAACAAGTGTATCGAGAGTGGAAAATTAGAGGGGTGATGGAAAGGGCTAAGGAGCAGGGGGAAAAAAAGAAAGGGTGCAGCGAGGAGAAGAAGCCACAGCCATAACAGCAGCGACTGCTCAAGAAGAGCAACTCTTGAATAACCAAATTGGAAGGTACTTTAGCTGTGAAGTGATCCCCAAGTGATTTTGGAATGTGTACAGCTCATCAGTATCTAAAAAAAACACGAGGCCCATTAATTAGACACAAACAGTGTTCTCCCTCAATATCGACTTCTTAATGGACATGGTGCGACCTGGTTCGTGTTCCCTTTGTAGTCAATGCCATTGGCCTCGGAGGGGTTCTGGAATGGGGGGATTATGTCATCCTGCTGTGCCCTTCAGAAACCGGAGCTGGGTAGCTTTCCTCCTTTTCCATGTTACTCATTAACTATGCAGGACTGACTGAGGAGTGGGGCTTCGCCTTACTGGATAAGGTTGCTACCAATCCTATGCCCGCATGGAATATCCGTATCCCGTTAGCGTTTATTCGTCTTAGGTTGATGCTGGTAGGAATAGGCTGGACAAAAATAAACACCAATTTCAGATGCCTTTGTTGGCACAAGTTGGGGGGGACAAAGTAAATTCAACAGTACAACAGGGACATTGTGCAATTCCCTGCTTACTGTCCTGGATTTTATATAATTGCATTTTTTTAGCAATCTCCATAACTACAAGATCAGCAGAAGCCGGCCACCTGCACAGGGCAAAGAATGCACACCAGTACTGTCTCATCGCCCCACTGTGGGAGAATTTAAGCCTATGTCAAACATTGCCAGCGATGAGATTTAGCAAACTGGCTTTTAATGGGGGAGAGGGTCTTTACGCTGTCCCTCTGTGTCAAGAAGATGACTGAAACCATTTACCCAGATAACAATCAGCTTCATCCCTTAAACTAGAGGCCCCTACGGCCTCCCTGTTAAACGGGATGAAGGCGAGCTGCATCAACATTTTCTGGGCGACATCTGGAACGTGCCATGCACGGAAACTTGACAAACTCGAGATCAATAAATATATTTTCAATATATTACAAAAGAAAAGTAAAATTTATTTTATAAACTGGCAAACGAACAGGACAAACAATGGCTGAAGGAATGCAAAAAACCCCAAACATCACAAAAATACTCACAGCAATATTTTCGGTATTAAATTATTTATGGGAACAGGTAGAGGAAAGCGAGGAAGTGGCCTAAAACAGAGATTTCAGATCATTTTAGACTCGTCTTAATAAAATATACATTAACCCCCTTTCAAAACAAGCACAAACATGAAGCACTGCAGTTTTTGGAAGGTAAGTCAGGTTCCCACTGCCCTGTGCTCTCCTACACAATTAAGAACTCAAGAACATGTTTTTTTGGCAGTAGGTTGCCGGAGGATCAAAAACGCTACTTAGTTAGCTGAATGGCCCCAATCTTGGGTCAGAAATCGTCATCCTTTCCCACCAGACACGCTTCCAGGAGCAAAAACACGGGCTCGTTCCCTCGCTTGCATGCAGCAGACGCCAGCACGCCTGCCAGCGAAGCCTGAAGTGCGAGCCTACATCTAAAGAACACTCCATGAACGTCTTCTACACACGCGTGATTATCACGTTGTACTCATTTACACTCTGGCCTCGATACGAATCCCACAGCCTGTATCACCAGCATATTAGACTCGGTCTAATGAGGGCGGGCTGAGGTTCATGTTTGAGGGGAACCGGCTCACATCGGCAGCCTTCGCCATCACCACATTTCAGATTATGTACAAAAAAACATTTCTGCTCAAGTACAAAGACGAAACGGACCATGTAGCGAAAGCATTTAATAACTCTGCTGCAGTCCGAGCTGTGGGGGGCTTCGTCGCCGGCTCAGCTCCGATCAGCGCCGCGGTGCGAGTCGTCGGAGCTCTTCAAAAAACTTTTATCATGAATATTAAAATCTCAAAAATTAAGTCCAACCAAAGGCGGCCGTGAAAAGACAAGCAATATTAATGATGCAATATATCAGTAATTTTTTTTTTGGGGGGGGGGGGCTTTAATACAGAACAATAGCAATTATTCGCACCACTGCGTTCATTTGCATAACACAGATGATGATGATGATAATAATAATAATAATAATAATAATAATAATAATAACAATATATATATATATATATATATATATATATATATATATATATATATTATGTAAATATCTGTGAGCTAAATCTGTGTCCAAATCATTTGTAACACACCAAATGAATAAAATAGGCCTCATTTAACACTAAGCACTAACATTTTGCAGTTTTTTATTTTTGCTCCACAGCTTTTATTCCTGCTGCTAAATTTCGTCACTTAAACATTTTGTTTTTGTTCAGAAAAGAAGAGCAAGACTTTTAAAATAAAGTCTTCTTTTCCTCTGTTTTCTTTCAGTAAGTGAGGCACTTTTCCATTCTCGGCTCAGAAATTCGCAGTAAAATCATATAATCCGAGCTGAAGCGGCTCTATTAGCTTAGTTTTGCGTAACTGTCTGAAGTTGAGTGTTATTACGAGCTCCCTTCGCCGCCCTCTCTCACTCCCTCTCTCGCACTTCATTGTGAGTTTTCTGTGTAATATATCTAGCATTAAGTGTGTCTAAACTTTTCTGTTTTTGCTCCAGCTCGGTCCAGCCGAACGCCACACCTCAGGCAACCCCTCATTAGGAGTCTATTAGGAGGTTAACGAAACGGCGTCTTACCTTGAGCTCCACCGATGTGGACGAAGACGGCGAGCACCAACACGGACGCGGTGCTCATCTGCGGTAAGAATCCAGTTGCCCTTCTTTGCCTGTTCGCAGTCTTTTCACTTTTCCCCATCGATGCGAACGGAAAGTCGAGGGAAATCCGCCGGTTTCACACGGTCGGTTTTCGGCGAAGCCCAAACTTGAGGACGCGGCGAGGTAACGAAAAAAAGCAGAAAAGCTTCAATCCAAAATGTGCCGTTAAAAAAAATCACCTCAGCGGAGCCGCGCGCCGCCGCCTCCGTCAAACAGCGTGTAAAATATCCTCCTCAGCGCAGGCTGTGTATACAGAGACGCCGTTTAGACGACTATTTTTATAAATGCGTGCGTGTGAATCTGTGTAGAAATGTCACCCGTCCCGCTTTAAGGTCATGTTCAGTCAGTGTCTCTGTCGGTCTGCTGAAGTTCGTCTTCTCCGGCTTGTTTTAACGGCTGTTTCTTCACACGGGGAACGTCTCGCGCGCGTCTCGCGTTCTGATGGAGAGCTTCGCAGCGCAGTGTTCAGCGGTGGCGGTTATTTTTTACCCACCTGTTCTCAGACAAGCCCCTCCCCCGCCGCGCTGGGATTGGCCAGAGCGCTCTCCCCTCCTGCGCTGTAATTTGCTGGCGGTTTCTACTCACAACCGGCTTCTAGTACCAACTACGAGCCAATCCCAGAGCCGGAGGCGGGGTTTGTAGGAATACGGGTGGGAGAAAAAAAAACACATCGCTCGCCAGTGCCATGCTCCTTTCACCAATCTAAATACAACCGACTGGCAGTAAAACCAGGTCCGGATTACCGGAATGCATATTTACCTGGTCAAATGTATTGATCAGCTGTACGAGCTTTAACATAACCACAGTCATGTTTATAGTCACGTTTAACTTCCATGACTGGTTTCGCTGCAGTGGACATTTGGTGGTTTTTGCAAAGAGCATCTACCATATTAATTAATCCAAATGGGGGTGTAATAAAAGAAGATGTGCTTGCAGGCGACGCATAGAAATAAAATAACTATCATAGTCTAGCATGGCTGATTAGCAGCAAAACCATCTGCTGTTGGAATAAACTTTGTATGCATATTTTATTTTTTAAGTTTCTGATATAATTCAAAAATGTCTCTTGTCCTTTATGTTGTGTATACATTTCATAACTGGTGGACCAAAAGAAATAGCCTCAAATTACTTGTAACAAATCGGCCTCACATTAAATTTCATTGATAGTATATGCTGGTCACCAGCATGACCAAACTGGGTGACCAGCTAGTCCAGCACAGGACAGCGCTATACCAGCTGAAACCGGCCTGGAATGCATGCTTAGCCTGTGCTGTTATTGTTCAGCAGGGATGTCTGATATACTATAATTATAATAACAGCATTTAAGTTTTTTGTTTTTTTTTACCACAGATGTTGTTTTGAATGTTGGAACGGAAAGTTTCTTAATGGCAGAAAATCAAATATGCATAGTTTTCTAGTTTTCCTAAGGAAGTCCATTAGACATGTGCAGCGTCCAAATGTTGCTTCTTTAGTTTAGCACTGAAGCTACAGGACTAATGCTGCTAGCAAACATGGGAAGTCAATGAACACCAACATATATTCTGTAGATAAATACACAAAAGAACTTCTCTCAACCTGCTCAGACCTCACCCAGGTCTTCATTAAAGTTACACAGACTTGAAGACGTGGTTTAAAGCTCAGTACGCGTAAGCTTAACGCTGGGGATAGCTATGTTAGACAACAGGCCTTTGTTAGCAATGCTAGCCTCACTTCGAGAGTGCTTAACTAAAGAGACAAAATTTGTACAGCAAGCATGTCTAGACAGGTTGACCACATTTGGGGTAAGTGGAAAATTGTTTAGATCTGTCAGCAAAACCTTCCTTTTAAAGGATTTCATGGTGACTGATGACTAAGGACTTGCTTATGTACTACATAAATAGATGGGGAAACGTTTTTGCTCTAATATGTGTGTGAATTTTGTCATTATTGTCCTTCGTCTGAAGTTAGATCACTCTTCCTTGAAGCAGAAATATGTAAATGTTATTCATATTGTATTTTTGTGCATTTATGAGTATGCTATTCTTCGCTTTTAGACTTTTGCCATGTTTCCGAGTGCTGTACTTCAAGTGCTGTACCTTATTTGTAATGAACACCTTTTATTAGCATCCATATTAAGCTCATCAAAGGCTGGGTGGAAGCAGCATTCTTCTTGTTAATGTTTCACTGTTGAGCCTGATCTATAGCACCGAGCAGTCTGCGGGGGAAACAAGCCTCTCTGAAATCTAATCACCGAAACCTGTTTTCCCCTTTTAAGTACATTTGCTCTCCTTATCGCTGCTCTCCTGATATTCATTTAGCCATGCTAATTGCTGAAAAAGAGATCTCTGTTGACGAGACAAAATCGATAATTATGACAGGAAGAGAGCCACAAGCCAAGATAACTGAAGTGAGTGTGCAGATTTTGCTCCACAAGGCCCAGGCCCATGCCTGAACCCGTGATAAGAGGTAAGTGTGTCTAGCGATATGCCCTCATCAATCTTCCCTATCTTTGGGGGCATGCTAGGTTTATATGGCCGTATTTGTAGCAAAGCCGAGCTAAACATTCCATTTCCATCTGCTTATGGTTAAACAGTCACATGTCTATGTGTTGAAGCCACTAGAATTGTAATCAGCTGTTTGTATTGCCATAGAAGGGGTCTTCAACCATCTACAATCCCAAATATTGCTTAATACCAATAAATAGCCAATGGTGGCCAAAGTGATGTTTCTCCGATTCTGATAAACAGTGTTAAAGGGCCCATATCTGACATTTTTCTTATGGTCAACTTATAAAGTTTAAATACTCTTTTTGTTTTTTAGAATGAAACAAGAAGTTGTTGTTGCTGTGATTGTAAATTGCCTCCACCTTGCTTCCCTGTAATGTACCTCATTCAAAAAGCCATCCAGATTGAAAGACTGTTTTAAAATTAGCTGTAAATGGGTGGAGCTACATATTATCTTTATTTTATTGGCTTTACTTTGTAGTTCTGCAAATACAGACTCTAGTCCATCTGGTTGGTATTCCCCTTTTACCCCCCCCAGTTAAACCAGGTCAAGATTAACAGATTGTACATTCACCTGGTCAAACGTATGGATTAGCTGTACGAGCTTTAACAAAAGAAGTGGTTTTACAAAGAGCATCTACACCATTTTAATTATTCCAAATAGAGGGGTGATAGAAGATGTGTTTGAAGGCGGGACATAGAAAGAAAAAAATAAAAATAAAAATACAATTTTATTTCCATATTTTTGTTTTTAGTTTCTGTCAGAATTTGAAAATAGCTCTTGTCCTTTATGTTGTGTATGAATTTGATGACGAACAGACAAAAAGATATGCCTTAAAATTGCTTGTATCAAAGTCTCATTTTCATTGATTTGTTCTTCAGTGGTCAGGGACCCACAGGACCACCACAGAGCAGGTATTATTTGGGTGGTGGATCTTTCTAAGCACTGCAGTGACACTGACGAGGTGGTGGTGTGTTGGTACATGTTGTGCCAGTGTGAGTGGATCAGACACAGCAGTGCTACTGGAGGTAAAACACAGTAAACACAGTAAAATTTAAATGGTCTGTAACTGTAGAGCTACAAAGTGCTCCTATATGGTAAGTGGATCTGATAAAATGGAGAGTGAGTGTAAAAGTGCTAAAGTGCTCGGTGAGTGTATGTGAATGTGTTGCTTTTCGTGACGCAGGACAGAAAAACAGGCTGCTTTGTTTCCATGTACATGGTTTTTAAATGCACTTAAAGTTTTAGGTTGAACAAACTAAGTGTGTGTATATATATATATATATATATATATATATATATATATATATATATATATATATATATATATATATATATATAATTGCAGAAACCTAACTACAGCAGTTATATTATAGTTATATTCATAACAGCAACATAATTTTGATGATGACTAAAAACTATTTTATATATAGCCTTCAGAACTACATACTTTAGAGTAGATGTTAGAAGTGGCAGTAGGTTAAGTCTTCTTCTGACATCCTAAAACTTCTAAAGTGGGGCCAAATCTGCATTCTACCCAGATATAATACATGAATGTGTTATTAGTTTGAAGTTTTTGAAGTATTTGAGTTTGTGCCACCTACTAAAATAAGTGCACTTGAATCTTCAACCAGATGGTACCATCAACTTGCCTGATTAAGAAACATCAACTAATTGCAAGAAACTAAATAAATATAACTTGATCATTCAGGTACAAATAAAACAACAGAGCTTTCAGTGTTAGCAGCTTCACAAACAAATCCAGGTCCAAACCCCAAATGAGAAGCCCAAGAGAAGAGATCTTGAGAGGAACCAAGACCACGACTGGGACACTGTATAGTAAATCAGTAATAGAGCAATATGAATAATGGAAGAATAAAGATTTGACAATAGATATGGAATAGGGAATATAGAAAGAACAAAACTGTAAATGAGCCTGTGATTTTATTCTTTTATCCCAAAAAAAGTCAAAAACATTTAGTTTTCCAAAACATGGACACTGCAATGTCTGATAGGCCTAATTCAGAGCAAAGACACATGCACTGCTATTATATTGTAATTGCAATCGCTGCATTATTTTCACATTAAATGTGTAAATCGTATAAGAGCCTTCATAATTACTGTAAGCATTCATCCAGGCGGGAAGCCATGGATACTGCAGGGATGATAAGATTTGCCAGCAAATATTTCAGCTAAAGACAAAGCAAACCAATTCCAGAACTGTTCTGTACGCTATGCAGCAAAGAGAGTCAACAATTGTCAGTTTTCCCATCATGGAACGTAACTTGATTTTCTCTGCAGTTTTATGGACGATTTTGCAGTGTTTATTATTTCAAAACTAATTAGATGCCTTCTGCAGAGACCAGATCAGGACTAGGCCTGTGTGATAGGGTGATGTAAACAGATACCAGTGAGGACTGACAAGTAACCTGATGACGAAGCTGCAAAGGTGATAACAGCCCCGCTGGGAAAGAGTATTGTGCGATAATTACAGAGGACAATTATATCACTGAGCACTTTATCAGGTACACCTACTTCTATCTGCACTCGTTGTCCATTTTATGAGCTCTGCTTACCATACAGGCGCACTGTGTCACTCTGTTATTGCAGACTTTAGTATGTCTAATCTCCTTTACCCTGGTCAGAACCCCTATAGGACCACAGGTGAAGAAGTAGAGGGTGGCCAGCACAAACTGTGCAGCAACAGATGAGCTATGGTATCTGACTTTACATCTACAAGGTTGACCAACTACGAAGGAGTGGCTAATAAAGTGGACAGTGAAGAGTGGACTGCTGTGGACTGCTGATCCACTCATACCACCACAACACACACTAACACACCACCACCATGTGAGTGTCACTAGAGTGCTGAGAATGATCCACCATCCAAATAATATCTGCTCCGTGGTGGTCGTGTGGGGGTCCTGACCATTAAAGATCAGGGTACATTACAGTCATTACAGTAATTGTAGAACTACAAAAGTGCTCCAATATGGTCAGTGGAGCTAATAAAATGAACAGAAGGTGTAGCTAAGTGATCCATAAGTTTGTATAATAATAATTTTTAGATATGAATCAGGCCTGGTTTAGCCACATGGAGCTACTGGATGTTCTACCAACATAAGCCTGATTTTACAGTATTGGAAATATTTCCACAAATACTGAGATAAGACACTGCATCTAAGCCCACAGCGATCACAAACAAAGGGCACAACATCCTGGTAAGGCTAATTAATGGTTACACAGCCTCATGTTGGTGTTGTCTATGCATTAGCTTCTGGAAATGCTAGACTAGGTAGACTTCTACTTTCTTCAGAAGAAGCCTATACCAGTATCTACAATGCGACTCAGTAAAATGCTACAATATGAATGTAATATGTACACGCACCATGTTTCCTTGTAGTAGTCTCTGCCCTGACCACAGTGCTGTTTCAGCAAGTCCTGATGGATGGCTTTGGTGTAAAGTAGGCCTTTCAAATACAGTAAAACCAAACCATAAACTCAAAGCAAAAACAGACGTCCTGCCATTGTAAGTAAGTCAAAGCATGCTCTTTGATGTTGGATCATTTTCATCTGTGCCGGGTTTACTCTTAGAAGCCTGGAGTTACTATTGTTGCTTGGCAGTCCATACTTATTAAATACACCTACATAACTGCATAAGTAATTACATGATGCGTGACATTATATATAGCTTTTACATATTTATATTTGGCTCACGTTCTATATTAACTTTGTATTTCTTTCAAATATATATGTTTCAATATGTTTTACCCAGAAGTTACTGTCGTATGCAAACGCTGGGTTAAATGACAAGCAAAAAAAGCTCAGTCTATTAACATTCTATTATTAATATTATTAGATTAATCTTTATGACTATTTTTTGTTGGAATGGGAAATATATGGCATGTTTAAAAGATCCCAGATCTGTGCCCACTGAGGTTTTAATGAAGAAGACATTCACTCACGCTTTATTTGTTGTGTTGAACAAAGGAATAGTTTGGCCCTGTAATGGCAAAGCCATAGAAACCACCACTGAGAAATGCGACAAATTCTGTCCTCACTGCCATGTAGAACATTATACCAGCAGGCCACCCATGATGATACCCGCCTTCCATGTAAATGTCCTTTCTGAGTTGTCACTTACAAAGATTAAAGAGAGCTGCCCTTTGGTCATGCAGGAGAGTAACTTCTAGCTAAGGGCATAGCAGTTTTGCAAGGCTGGCATGCGGTCATGTCCATGAAGATGTCCGACATCAAAGAACAGTGCGTCTTTACGTCTTTACAATAGCAGTACATCTGTCTTTACTTTGATATTATGGCTTTTGATTCGACTGTACTTGAAAGGTCTACCAGACATTAAAGCCGTCCGCCAGAGACAGCTGAAAGAGCTATGTGGCCAAAAAAAAAAAAATGTTTACCCAAAGAGGACGGGGTAGATGTGAATATATGCATTTCTAACTGATCTAAATTCACTGATGGTGGAAAACCTCTAGTGTGGCAATATTAATAACTGGACTGGTTGCTTCAGCAATTCTGGAAGCTATATTCTCATAGGTCCCCCATGGAATCTAGCCTTGAAATGTTTTTTCTTACACTTTGTTTAATTATTTTGTACCCTGAGCTCATTGAAAAAAGTGGAGAAATTTGGCGGAGAGAGCAGATTCTACATCTTAAATTGATAGTGCAGTTGAAGAGTAGACATCCTATGATTGATTTGAATTTGGCAAAAGGCTGTCACGCATGAAATCTTGTTTGTGTCACAGAAAAATATTGTCTGACATCAAAACAAACAAGTCTCACAAGCTTATCAAAAAGCAGACTCTAGCTATTTGGACTGTAAATGTCATTACGATGTAAGTAACTATGTAATTAATTGTATAATAAGGTAATTACATTTAAACATTGCACTGTAGCGAAAAAGGTCAATATGGAGGTACATTTGTCATACAGCCATGGTTTTAAGGTCAAACGCTGTACTTTAAATAAGTGTTTTTTCTCAGCGGCAAGGTACATAGTTGTACCATTGCAGAATCTATTATTACTATTATTAGCATAATTAATAGAATCATTAGCAGAAGTAGTAGTAGTAGTCTTATAACTAATGCAATATCATTTTTATACCAGCACAATAAAATGAAAAGGCCTAAAGGTGAGATAGGGTATGTGGGTCCATACAACTTTAAAAAAAGATAAAGAAATTATTTTAATAGAAAATTAATTTTTTACCTTTTTTCTGAGAATATAAAGAAAAATTTAGGTTCCACTTAAATTTTTCCCTCAGCTTGATCTATATTGATCATTTAATAAAGTACCCTTTCTGCTGCTTTGGTTTCCAGGTTGGTTATATTTTAAGTGGTAAATGTAAAATAACCCTTTTGGGTGTTTTTGGTTATTACCCATTTTTTAATCCAAAGCTCTCTTTGTGTGGCTAAATGAACGTGTAAAGAACAATAACACATTTCCAGTCATTTCTATTAGCCAAAATTGCAATGCTAATAACCTTATTAGCTCCAAAATGGGCAATACTGGTATTAGATCTTTAAATGAAAACAACAGTTTCCTATTCAATTAACATGAATCAAATAAAGAGCTACATTGAAAAAAAAAGATACTGGCTATTTAGCACAAAGAACATTTCATTATCGACAGTCCCATAAGGATTTAGAGGATTTTTTATTATACTTAAAGGCCCTATTACACATGACCACTCCTTAATACGGCATCAAATGTTCTTTGCAACAATAAACAGTTTAAAATCATCCATGTGTGCATAAAAAAACAAGTTCAAATTATGTTTTACTCCCATGTGAAGCAACCAAAGCATTGGTCCTATTGTGAGGACAATGCAAGTTTGATTCCTTGTGATGCCATAGCCATCCCTGGCTAGGCAGCCAGTTGGCCTCCCACTCCTGACATTCGTTTATAGCATGCTAGCCAAAGTGAGTATCTCTTTGCTGGCATAATACTGTTAGCATTCCTCTCCAAGACCATTCAACATAATTCAATGGAAGCATGTGCTAGCCTTCACCCTCTAAGTGCTGGTAGTATCATGTGATTATGAGAGACCTAGCTAGTTGGTGGGATTGGACATGACTACAATTGGGGAAGAAAAGTTACAGTTGTGTGCAGTGCTTAATTTGTAAAACATCAGGTAATGGAACACTAAAGGTGGGGTGATCCAGCAAGAGGCAGTGAGGGAAAAGGTCCTGGAACGCATAGACACAACAGTGCTTCAAGTGTCCATCTAACATAGTAGCATTCTATACAATAAAGTAATCCTAGCTTTAATGACTGCAGTAAGGAGCTGCAACCATAAACTCTCAGAGATGCCACTGGACGAATAGTTTTTGGTGTCCTACAAAAAAAAGACGTCAAAGAGGTGGTGGATCCACATAAATAAGTTCTGGAACACAGGTACCTGAAATATGAGAGGTGCCGGATCTTGTTCCGGCAAGGTCCTGCACAAATTAAGCACTGGTTGTGTGATAAGAAAAGTAATGTTGTTTCTGGTCCACAACAAACGTTACAGTGCGTTCCAAACAAAGTTTGTGAATTGGTTTGTGTTATCTTTAACTGAACAATCCATTAGCATTTGTTATGAACTTTGCATTATCCATGGCTTCCTGGCATGTAGCACATTAGATGTATGTATACAGAAGACAGTGAAGTTACAGTAGACCTTATTGTAAAGGCACTCATTTAAAGCTGCACTATGTAGTTTATTTGTATAAATCAAAAGAAGTTTCATTAACAGGGCTGGATTTTGTGGCATGTTTAGGTCCTAAATTCAAAACACTATACTGACCAAGATATGATGACAATAGTAAATAATTCACTCACTTTCTCCACAGACATGTCCTTGCAAGTTTTGACTAAGTTCTCTTTGAACACTTTCAATGCACTTGCAATCAACAGATTTATCTTCTAAAAGAAGGGGTTCTAAGCATAACCAATGCTACAGAATGTTCTTCCACACCTGAAATGTTCTTCCACATGTTGAAATTATGTCATTTAATTGTGGACTTTGGGTCCACATTAATGATTTGCTTTAACATAACTTTTGTGTTGGTTATATAAAAAAAAAACAATTAAATACATTGAAACATATTTCAATTAAATAAGCTGTTACTCCAAACAATAGGTGAAATAATATCACTAGAAAATTCCATCCCAATCGCAAGATACAAGGAAAAGAGCCCTTCCTCCTCAATATTACCATTACCAGCTGTTTATTTACCAGTCTAGAAGACACAGGAAAGCAAATTCCAATGTTAACGATAATGTTAACTCTTGTTTAGCTTTTACTTTTATTTGTTCTTTTGTTTGCTGCTAAAGGTTGCAGGCAAGAGTTTTAGCCATTGGTGACTTTGCCTATCCTTTTATTGGCTACCTGCCCTTAAATTATCTAACCAGGAGTAGAATCTTCAACATGATGGTGGGGCAATTCTACTTCTTCATCCTCGCACGTTGAACTGATTGGACTCACTATCACCTTTTGAGGTACAAATTGGTATTACAAAACAGGGCAAGCCAGGGCTATCTGGTTAGCATCTATCTAACCATCTAACCGTCTATCTGGTTGACTATTGAAACTATTATTTCTTCACACTTTGTTTTAATTTTGGAATGTTTTAAACTCTATATCTTGCAAGTTACCAATGCAATTTAGTCTTGTCATTTCAATCTCATTTTATTTCTGCTACATAGATCAGTCATGTTAGTTGTACACTGAAAAAAAAATCTGTTGGATTTACATAATTGCATAAGTGTGAACACTTATTCCAAATAAGACATTGGTGATTGTCTGAATCTTCCTAAAAAACTGCATAAGTGGGGTCGAAGAAGAAATTTGCTAGTGAATGGTTGGTGAATGAGGCCCTTTGTGTTTATTTAAATTTAATTTATGTTCATTAAAATGTGTAAATATATGGCAGGCGCAGTTTAGTTTAAATAGATTTGTTTAAGATTTCAAGTTACATATGAACCAATGTGCCAGGCTCGCGCTCCAACAGTCTCTACAGAGTAGATTACACAGGTCTAAGAAGAAAATATTTAAAAGGACAAACTAAATGTCAAAGGTTCATGGAAAAACAGATCAGACTACAGGCTTTAATATAGTGGTAGAACTGAGCTCTTCTTGTGCAGCTTTCGGCCAAGAAAAAAATAAGAATTCTTAATAATAGGTCTTCACATGTTTTCACCAGAGACATGTTTGAGCCACACACACACATGCAAGTAAACAAACAAACAAATAAATAAACAACCAAATAGAAATCTCAAAACAGTGGCTTGGAAGGTCAAACAAAATGATATCAGTAGCAGTCCAACAACAAACTGCTCAAATGGCCATTTTCAAGTGTTTTATAAGAGAAGCCGCAGAAACTGTGTACAAGCAGTTCTTAAGTGAACTTGATGAATCAATCACGGTAACCCTCAAGGAATCTGTGGAATCTGTTTCGTTCTTCCTCTCCTGCCTTCTTCACACGTTTTACACATCAGATTTAAAGTGATCCCGAGTTTCCTGTTCCACCTGAATAGTGCAGCAGTTACATTCTGGCACTCTTTAAGGTGGATCATAAAATTATAAAAACAGCCAACTTGGCTTCACCTAGGTGAGCGCAGTTGGGGTGTCACAGAGATTTCAGCCCTCGTTAGGTGGGCCACTGCTTGTCCTGTCTGGGGTCTCTAAGCTATGAACAATGTGGCCAAAAACGGCTTAAAAGATTCTTCTTAAAGCAAAAAAGTGTTAAATCTCACCATCTTGGTTGTTTTGATGTAGCCCAGAATAATGGTGGTCTTCTAACGTTTCTTCACGTAACTGTAGTGGATGGAAACATGACTTGATTTACGTTTGAACATTTGCAAAACATTTGAATGGAAACCCAATGCTACCTGATAGACCATCTAGTTATAAATGTATAGAAAATTAAGATAGATTACCAAAATGTGTAAAAATATAACCACTGACCAAGCCATGTTTAAAATACATGCCCCACATGTTTAAACATGTCTTAACAATATGTGAAAGGTATTTTATTCAGATAATATGATTATTGTGCACTGGTAAACATATTATATTTGCATTTACTATTATTTCTTGGACCCTTCCAGATTTTCCAAACCTTCCTTCTTCTAAAGTAGCCAGTGCCCACCAAGTTTCTTCTTATTCCTCCACTAAAGTTTCTGAGCTTACATAAAAGTCTAATGGAAGGTTTAAACTCAAACTTGATTGATCATTTTCTTTGAACTACTTTGTATTTCACTTTCATCTAACTGAACGTAATCATACTTTAGATGCCAGCAGGATTTTTGTAAATGTAAATGAGCTGGTTTGATAATATCTCACATTACAATGTCATAAAATTGCACTGCAGTCCAGCCATAAGTCATACTAACATATGGGCTGCTTCCCAATTCCCTGTCTGAAGCAAAATATCTGAGAGCTCAGTCGCATATCCCTCGTTTTTCCATCCTTTATTCCAATGGCTTAAAATCATGGGCCGTGATAAAACACAGCTGGCTTAAGAAAGTCCGGTCACTAACATAGTCTGTTGTGTCAGCCTTCGTTAGATCACATCACAAGAGTGTTGCAAAAGACATGTCATGAGCTGACATTAGCTGTCACGACTACTTAGATATTAACTTTAGGAAGCACAGGGCAGTTCTTAAGTCATTGTAATGCTGGAGGGTTCTACTAAAGTGTTCCCCTTTGGATCGTAACTTTAACTTTGCCTCGGTGTAGCACTGCTGGGTAAACTGACTTTTGAAATATCCAAGGCTTTAGTCTATAAACAACAAGCATCCACACCTAATTCCCTGTTACTTAAGACGTACCTTACAGCTAAAGCTTTGGCAGTGGACCCAAGCTCATGAACCCACTTTGATGGCCTCCTCGTGTTTTTGGACCTATAAGAAACACGGCTCCCGAGTGGGAGCGGAGAGAGGAACACGTGCCGAGTTTCTTTGAGTAATGCCTCCCTTTGCTCCCATAGAACGCGAGAGGTGACTCACCTTGACATCATTTCCTCTGCTCAATGTCCCCAATAAGAAGGAGTGCGGCAAGCCGAGCAAAGGTAGGCTCCTTTAATCTGCCACTCCATCTAGTGCAATTTCCACTTTATACCCCCATAGCTGCCGTCTTAATCAACCAGAACAGTGCACTAAAAATGTGTGTCATAAAGGGTAGAGATAGCGTAGCACATTCTCTATAACTATGCTGTGCGAATATAGCGACTCAGATTGAAGGGCATAGGTGTTACTTTGTAATTATAGTGTAATGCCTGCATTATTATATTTCTATTGCAAGCTTATTAACAATGTTCAAGTAGAAAATGGATTCACAGTTCTAAACTCTGACACATCGGAAAGTAGGCCTCCTACTATGAGGAGAAATAAGTATTCAGACACTTTTTAATTATACTTCCAGTGTGTGTGTGTATATATATATATATATATATATATATATATATATATATATATATATATATATATATATATACCAACCATGACACTAAAACCATCTCCTTGTGTCTACACATATTCTCAATTTTACCAGCTCTATTTACACATACAGGTGTACTGTGACACTTACAGACTGTATTAATCTTCAATGATCAGGACCACCAAAGGACCACCACAAAGCACATGATGAGTCATTCTCAGTATGCAGTGACACTGAGGTGGTGGTGGTGTGTTAGTGTATGTTGTGCTGGAGAGAGTAAATCAGACACAGCAGTGCTGCTGGTGTTTTTAAACACTGTGTCCACTTGTCGTCCACTCTAATAGACACACCTTGCAGGTCCACCGTGTAGATGTAAAGTCAGAGACAGTAGCTCATCTGTTCTCTAGTCCGTCATCAGTGGTCACAGGTTGCTGATTGGAGGACAAGTCTCAATCTAGCAGTGACACTGAGGTGTTTAAAAACTACACCAGCACTAGAACTTATAATTAAAAACTGAATATATTTTAATTATGTATTCTAGTGTTCTCAGTGTTAATGCTGCAGGTGAAATGGTTTTGTGTTAACTGAGCCTTGTGTCTTGAAAAAAATGTGGCCACTGCTTGTGAAGGTTTCACACTACAAGTAGCAATCATAGTGAAGGCGAGGGAGCTCTCTAAAGTTCTCAGGGACAACATTGTCAAACCTTCAAATGGAAAAAAAACTACAGAGCCATAGAAAAGACCTTAAACATTGCTGTCAGTGCAGCTGGTTTGATAATATGTAAGTGGAAGGCTTATGGAACCACAACTAAGTATTGCTGGACAGGTGTGCCATGCAAAATTTCACATTGCACTCTCAGACTAAGGAAGAGAAAGACAAGAGAGAAGATGGTCTAACCAGCTAGCCCAGACTCATCCTGTCTCGTAATACCATTTTGTACTGGAAGTGATAGTAAGTCACTGTAGCATCGAGTCAAATCATGTGAGGATTCTAACCATGTATCAATCATGTTACGCTTCATGTTAAAGGTTCTGCTTTTGGTTAGATCATTTAAGGACAGATAGCCAGTGAAAGGAAGAGTAGATGCAACAACTGCTGCCCACAAAAACAAAAAAGCTTTTCATTTCTGGAGGCACTCTGGTCAAGTAAAGGTTTCATTGAGACATTGAGACGGAGGGACTGTGCATTTCCTTGTTTCTTACAACAGGGCTAGACACTACAACTTTCCAGTGATATGTTGCCCCCTATTGTAGGGGTATAAATTTGACAGGTTGCATCATCTTACAAATTGCTTCTCTTCTTCACTCATGTTTAATAAGTGCAATGTCAGAAGAGCATATGTGTATAGATGTGAAGTTGGTGATATGCACTGAAAGCATATTAAAGTATAATAAAAGTGTCTGAATGCTGGCTTCACCTGACTGTACATCATATGATTTGGATGTGAAGTTAGTCAGCGTCAAGTTAGTCAACTTCAAGCATCTCATTACATTGTCCATTATTCGGAAACAAGGCCGTGCCAATCAGTCTCGTGACTAACAAGATGGAGTGCTAAATTGGGCTCTTTTTAAATGTAATTTAAAGAAGCTTGGCGTTCCCATCAGCTCACCTTTTTGAGGAGTGAACAATGATGTCAGTGAGTGGCTGACATATTACTGGCATTTCAATTTGAATTAGGAACGGAGGGGAAATTGCTTTTCAGCTGTGCTTGCGATGGGCCGGTGGTCACTGAGGGTGCCACGGGTCTAACGCCACCCATTACTCAGGTAAACCAATCAAAACTTGGCTGAAAAAGCACAAGCGGTTATTATATGGTCTTCTGGCATTAATATGGTAATTTGAAAATAAATGTGATGCCATCTGCTTCAGGTAAATACATTTTTGTTGATATAGGGGGGGTTTTTATTATTATTATTATTATTATTATTACCCGCCTGCCCTCCCAGTGTTATTTTCAGTTTCTTTTCATAAAGCAGAATATCAGCGCAGTGATGTCACACGGGTCTAATTTCTAAAATATCATGTTTATTTTACTGCGCTAAGGTGACTAAACCCGGTGGGAGTATATTGATGCATCACAGGCTGAATAATACACTCAGTGGGTCGGAGCTCGTCCTTGCATTCATTGCTCGGTGAACATATTTATTTACTTGGAACTTCAAATGACAGAGGTGCGTTACTAATGAAAGATGAGAATGTGCCAGGGACTTAAAATGCTGCACGCGCCTTCCTTCTTACCAGAGCCTCTAGAGGGCACAATTAATACCGTGCAGCTTTAAAAACCATCACCACTTGATACATTAGGCAAAGCCGTAGTAGGCTACGGCCTTATCTTTTGGTTTTTCCCAACCGGGGTCTTATTCTACTCTATAAAGCCGGCTTTTGCGAGACAGTTCTGTTCCGTATATATATATATATTCTTTACAGCAAAGAAGGGTTTATGCCTCTCTCAGGTATTCAAGTGAACAACCCCAGAACAAATCACGTTAAAACTACATCAACCCGATTGCCGCACCATATTCTTTACTGCTTAATGGACACGCACAGGCACAAGAAGGAGCAAGATAAATGCATTTCAATGAGAAAGACACTCAGGCAGAAATAAATGGGAGTGCACCTCTTGCTAGAAGTTTTCTCCCTTAATTGACATGGTGGTAAAACTGTTAAACATCCATTATACGTTAATGAATTGTGCCAGAATTAATCAGACAAGGGCGTGGAGAGACGGGAGGGCACGCCAGGAGCTAGACAGAGAACACAGCCGCATCACGCCGCGAGCTTCTGTTCCTCCCGAACCTGATATTGCTGTGGAGCGTTTGCCCTGCCTCTACATCCTCGCGCACATTTGCACAGCGCCTGCCACTCAGACGTGTTTTAATGATAAAAAGCCTGTCAGTCACTGCTCCGATAGCTCCACTCCTCGCCTAACAAAGACATTAACAGTCTGCATGAACGATCAGCGTCCTTTAAGATACTCCATCAATCTTCCCGCGCCCCCAAAAACTGCTGAGTCCAGGCCATGGTGTGGTGCTCGGCACGGTGAACTGAAACGGGAGTCAGACTAACCTGTTTTTTGATATACCGCTTTAAAAAATCAAATTTAAATTGGAAATTTATTCTGCCCATAAACCTTGACTGGATCCCCTTTTTTTAGCGCTCCCCCTCCTCTCCTCAGCCAGAAGAAGACAGATTATTCTGGTGAATCACGGTGAGCAGCAGTGGGAAGAATCCTGGCTGGAGACAACAGAGGATGCTACAAAATAACCTGCACACCCCCCACCGCCGCCGCCGCCGCTCTCCATTGCCCCAGGCGTATTTTACTGCGGCTCTTGATATCAGTGTTAAAAGTGATTTGCGGCACCGTATGTGGCAAGGAATCAAAACTTAATTTCGGCAGATAAAGATGCCATTTCTGGGCGAGATAAAGTGCTGCATCATGGGCGGCATATTCCAGGGCACCGGCTCGCGCAGCACTCCGCGGACAGCCGGCCAGATTTACGGGCCTGTTTTTTCTGCCCCATAAACGGCAAATCTCCGCGCCAGGCGACACGGGGAAATGTTAATGGATTCATTTGTCAAGAACGCCCCCCTCCCTCCACTTATTTACAGTCTTCCTCCATTACCGCCGTTTTTCCTGTAAGACAAAAAAACACTGGCGAAAGTCAAAATATCGATTTACCTGCTTATCAGCCCAATGACTCATCCCACAAAAGTAGACAATGCCAAGATGCATTAGCGGGAAAAAAATATGCTGGCTGTCTAACCCTCTGCATTACACTGACCATGATAAGTAATCGCTGTATAATCTGCATAAATGGAGCAGTTAAAAGTTGCTAAATAACTCATCAGCCTTCTGCAAGAAGCCACAGCGGTCAAGAAGACTAAGACGATGATGATAGGAGAGTACTGCAGTGCTGGTCCACTGCTGCAAGCAAGCAACTTGCATGTACCTTCATACTTAGGCATTGGCGTAGGAACCGGGGGGGATAGGGGGGACGTGTGCCACCCAATATCAGAAAAAGATAGATTTGTCTCACCCAAAAATTAAACCACAGAAAAACAGAAACTGTTTAAAAACACTTTATTTCAAAAGCGTGTTTGGGCAGCATTCGCAATTCAAGCCCTGTGTTTGTTGTTAGCAAAGGGCTGTGGTTGTTAGGTGGTCTGGGTCTTTCACTTTGTTAAGGCTTGTGTTGGGATGCCTGTTCAGAAATATCCTTAAGTCAGCAGCTTCACTGACCCGAACTCTCGCCTCACTGGAGCGTCGGGTAGCTCTCTCCAGCTTTAAACGTGAGCTCAGTGATGAAAGCAATGAATAGCAACGATGACCATATATACTGCAATAAACACGGCTTTAGTGTAATGTGTTGTTATGGTAACAGACTTGGAGGGTTAACTAACGTTTATATTAACTTTACTCAGAAAGCACTTACACAATTACACAAATTGCAGACTGCTACTACACTAAATAAAAAAAATAAAATAAATAAAAATAAAAGGACACCATCATTAGAAGTGTTTTCAGTAGTACAGTATGTAATGTTCCAGAGGGTGCTGTTTGGGACGATACTGTCTAACATTAATGTTAGTCTTGTCTAGTCAGGAAACCTTAACATGCATTGTTTTGTCATTTCATTTTAGCATTATGCTCCAAAGAAAATAAAATATTTTTAGTTATATATGTATATAATCCAGATATTGCATGTATGGTTTAAAGGTTTTCTGACAGCAGTACCATGTAATGTGGAGTATGTTGTCAAGTTTGTAAAGTTATCTTTAATTGGATTTATCTAATAATAAACAGACGTACAGATAATGTTGTATTTTGTTTAATTAGTAGTCATTTACTGTAATTACACAAATGTTGTTCTGCGTCACTATACATACAGTGATTTACTACCTAACCTACAGTGGAATCAACTTATAGCTAATATTTAGGGGATCGGATGGGCTTTGATTCATATTAGAAAATGTGTCCTCCCCAATGTCAAACCCGCTCCTACGCACTTGTACATAGGGATAGGACACGGAACCATTTCCAGTAGCAAACTGGTTCCAAATGAACCGATTCATTGGAATTTTGTGCCTCCAACTCCTTTTATTAATGCCAGCATGTTTTTTATGACAGTAGCATTGCAAAAACTCTTGTGTCATGACATCAGACTCTGAAAACTTGCAACATGGAGTAATGGTAGAGAAGAAGAAGCAGTTCAAAGCGCTGCTTCATTTCATGGAGGAGGAGGACAGCAGTGGCACCTGAAATATCTCTAAAATGATCGAGTAAAGGTGGAAATCTTTTCTTTGTGAAATGAAGCCATGTTGTGGACCGTTGCTTCATCTCCGCCATGACAAGCTTGTTGAAATTTGCTGAAACATCTTACCCTGCAACATGAGCTAAAATTTTAAGAATGTTATGCATTTGACACTCTACCCAAGAGTCCCAGCTGGGCTTTTACTGAGGGTAAGTATCCTACGTTGTAAAAACATTAACACCACACAGGCAGATGGAAAAGTACAAATATTCTGTCATTTAATTCATTTTTGATGGTGGCAGGCAGACTGTTGCTACAGATAGCTCTGAGGCTACAGCTCGACTTAAGATTGAAGGGGAATTGATGTAAAGATGTAGATGTAAAGTAATTTTGGGAGGGGTTGGGTGTTAAACTGTTAATTTGTAAGAAAACTGATGGATTCTGGTTTCTTTACAGTGGCGATGATGGGAACTGGGGTTGCCATACAGTGCAAAAGTAGTCATTTTATTTACCACCAGTGGTGTACTGGTGGTAAATAAAATGACTACTTTTGCACTTGATACATGTATCATCATTTTTATATGCAGTGTTGATGTTGGCAAAATAGTTTCTCTAGGGACTTTTGTCCCAGAGTGCTGTGCATATGCCCGTCTGCTGTGAATGGAGTAAAATAAATGGATTAAGATACACTGTCATAAAAGGATGTGTCAGACAGTGTATATCTAACCATTTCATATAATAGCTTACTATGAGTGAGCTTTTAGAGCTTTAGATGTCTGGTTCCTATCATCAACACTGTGAGCAATTTTTGTTCAGTTAGTTTATCTAGAATAGAACATTTCGCACCAAACCACTCTGAATAACTGAACTGTTACTCATTTAATAACACAGAAATTTTGAAAGGGCAAAAAACATAGTGAAAAAAAATATTGCCCTTTTCTGATTTCCACTATTTCGGCATGTTTTTCACACTGAATCCCCACATAAAATATGATATAAGTAAGAACATGATGAAACACAAAATGCAGTTTTTAAATTTATATATATATATATATATATATATATATATATATATATATATATATATATATATATAATTACCAATGAATTAATTTGAGCATGAAATGCCTGTTTAAGGTCCTGCCACAACTCCTCAGTGGACTTGAAGGTCATGACTTTGACTAGGCCACTGTAAAAACCTTCCTGGTGTTTCTTATAAGAAATTCAGAGATGGATTAAAGATCCTTAAGGTTCTTAAGGTTGCTGTCTTGACATATAGCCCTTAGATCAAACACTGATGACAGTACACTCTCCTGCAGGGTTTTCTGGTAGAGACTTCATGGTTCCGTCACTTATGGCAGGTTGCCCAGCCCTGAAGCAGCATACTACCACCACTACGTCTCACTGTCGGTATGATGAGCTTATTGTGGAATGCTGTGTTTTAGGATAATGCCGATGTTGGAGTTACTCTACAGTCTCTTCAGTGTCAAGCGCTGAGCAAAGACCCTTACATTCGCTTTCATCTTGTAAAAGTTTGTGGGAATTTTCTGATCTGCTTTACATTCCGGTGCCTGTACAAACTGCAGCCTTTAAGGTGGAATGGAACATTAGATTAAGACGCTGGTGAATAGGAAGCCAACTTCAGGCTCGTTTAAAGATGAACACCAGTCATGTCTGCTGACAGTTCGGTGAAAAGGGGATGGAAATGTCACGCCCTGCCCGTCCTTTCCCATGTAAGTCCTTGTTTTCGTCCTGTCATTTCCCTCGTCCTAGCCATGTGCTAATGTTGTTGTCACATGCTCTTTGTCTCTGCCCTAGCCCCGCCTGTCTCACCTGTTCCTCGTTTGTCCTTAGTCTCATCCATTTCTGGTCCATCTCCGTTTTTCCTCCATTCTCAGTTTTGTTATGCATTGTTTTCTTTTGTTAATAAAAGGACTTTGCATGTGTATCTGGCTCCCGCGTCATCTCGTATCTACCGACATCTTCTATCACAGCCTGGAACAGTAGATTTCTCCATATAGTTCATTATTTTATGTAAATTTTTGTGGGTGTAATATCAGGAATGTTATGTAACAGTGTAGAATTTTGGAATAGCTTGTAGTCATGTTATTGTTAACTGTAGCCACAATGGAGGATATGATTTAAGCTTTTAGTCTGCATTTAAAATTTTGCATATGAGGAGTCACAGGCAGCATTTCTGGCTAGCTAGCAGCCTTTTTTTACTTTGGGGCACCGACTCCATTGGTCAATTATGTGATCATTGTGGGTGTGTCTCAAAACCTAGTGAGTTGCCTACATAGACAGTATTTTACATCATAGTATGCGCTCCTGACATGTAGACTGTCCCAATTCTTAGAGACCTTAAACATGATATCTACTGAGGAACCTTATTTAGACCTGATTTTAAGGAAGCAACGAACGCTTCCTCAGCCACTAAGGCAATCCCAGGCATATGTATGAACAGTGAACAATTTTAAAATATGAGTTATTTTGATTCTCTCTGGTGTTTTAATGTGTTTCTGGTCATATAATCACACAAAACAGCATTTTATTATCAACTCTGTAACGAGTCCTTCACCATTTAGCAGTTTTATACTGAGCCATTAGCATTTATGCTAGCAGATTTTTAAGCCTTGGGCTATTGTTTTGGATGCCGGTCGATAGCTTAGCAACCAGCTAAACCACCATGACGCAGTCTCTCTCTAACTAGAGCGTCTTAATAATCTGTTTTATGAGGAGAGATGAGGAGAGAACGCTGCTACTTAAACAGCTGCCTACATAGACAGCCTACTTAGACAGCTCTCTAGGTTTTGAGACAGACCCCCTATGTCTATGGTCTGCAGTACTGCCAGCTCCGCCTATACATTCTGGCTTTGCATTACTGGTACTGAAGCAGGATGGGTAACCAAATTCAGCTTGGATAAGCAGTGGAAATGATAACAAAATGAATAATGTTTTTGTATTTGTACCGTACTGCACTGCCAGAAGGACCACCATAACTTTACACCAGTGAGGTGGACCAACAAGGTCACAAGGCACTTATAGTATATGTGCACTGAGACATGCTACATGCACTCTTTGCTGGTAAAATATAGATTCAAGCTGCAGAGCGTATGATAGGATCTCAAACGCTTACAAACATTCATGAAACTAAAAATAGAAGGACTAGCATGTTGAATATAATCCCATCTACCGCACCAATGCTACTGCCATACAGTGGAATACAAATGAGTACGATTTTGTAAATAGAATCATGCCTAGAATTAAAAAAAAAAATCCCAGTAAAAACTATTCTGTGTTTGTGTTCAGGGGAAATGCTTGCTTCTCCTTTTTTTACACACTCCAGCTAGGTGAATAATTTATCTACGCTGTGTGACATACAAAAATCCACTTAAAGGCCATGTCTGAGATCAGTGAGAGCTCTCAGTATGTGTGTGTCCTGCGAAATGTCACGATGCTTGCTCCACGTGGACGAATCTAGCGGTGAGATCAAAGCCGTGCCACACCCACGAAAGCTGTGGTAAAAAGGTCAGCCCTCGCGAAGCCCAGCGCAGGACCTCACATGCCACGCTCACATGCACCAGGGGGGACATGTTTTCACTTAGGTTTGCTTTTCATGGATTCCAGTCCAATCCGACTGTGCAAATGCAAAGTGTGCAGATGAAAGCGTGTGCCGCGCTGAAAGTCTTCCCCTCCCCCGCTCGCGAAATATTAGTCGCCCAAGGCCTGCTCTGTGGCATTTGGTTTCTGTTTGGTTGGACGTTTTGGTGGGAAAACGTGAAAAAAAAAAAAAAACAAGGGACACGCGAGGAGGCTTCCGGGCTTGATGTAGGAGCAGCAAGCGAGGGATCCTCTCAGGACACAGCCAGACAAAAAAAGATCTGTGTTAATTCTGGAGCGGAGATCGTATCTCGTCTCCGCTGCAAGCGTCACACAGAAGGTGCTGGAGCAGATTCCGCCATCCGTGAAATGATGTCATCAATCACACTGCCCCTGTCTGCCACCTCCAGGTCACCTGTAGAGCCTCCTGGACTGGGCAGGTCCACTGAGACCACGGCTACGGCAGCCAAAGCTCCAGCAGCCTTGAAGTCGTAGACCCACGCCGGCCTCGGACTGGAAAGAAAAACACAAACAATGGCGAAAGCAAGAGCTCTAATGACTGGACAAAGCTCCGGCTGTACGTCTCGTCTGCCGTACCATTAAACTCGAAGTGCAGGCCGGCGCCAGTGGCACTCAGTGTCGCGGGCTTTGAATTAAAACCACCGCACTGCAGACCCAAAGCGATAAAAAAAAATTATGTTGTGTAAGAGGAAGATGGTGCATCTGTAGGTGTGGGGATGGGTTTTTTTTGCACTAGTTGCTTACGGGGGTGGTAGTGGGAGGTTGTGACGGTGAACTCTTTCTGGTCTGGAGGAGCAGGAGATCATTAGCTGGTTCCTCATTCTTTGTGCGGTGTTTACCTATCGGAGGAACTAATGAGAGCGTCATGTGGCTCAGCATCCTTATCACTCCTACGCGGACAGGGGACAGAGCAGCTACGTGTCCACTGTAATGATCAGTTAATACTTGCAGGGTCTTACGGTGGGTGCATTTAAGACGAAGAGCAAGCGAAGCAGTGGTGAAGGAAAACATGCACTGTCCTTTCCTACTTGGCTGCGGTCTGCCTGGAGATGAACAAAGACCTCCAACGACAATGAACAAAAGGATGCCTTTCGCATGCCATGTACTCATGCTCGCCAGAGAGGAGGACCCGATCAGCTAGCAGTCTCTCTGAAAGCCGAGGATGAGTCAGTACCAAAGACTCACTGCATGACCTTTTTAAGAGCATGAAAGCTTTTGTTTATTCCTCTATCAGCGACGCCCACCCGCGATTGCACAAACACTGGCACGGAAGCTCACTCCTCCTCAGAGCTGTCGGAATATCTCACTTGATCCTTTCGCAGTAATTAATACACGTATACACGTGTGGATCCCCGACAAACACGCTTCCCACCGCAAGCCAAGGTACGTTCCTCTTCACGGCCAGAGAACGTTCCACGGCATGGACTCGTAGTGTGACTTCCTGCGGAGGCACGTCCGACAGCTTCCAAAATGAGTTTTCCTGCCTTTGTCTGGGAAGTCCATGTCTCCTTTAACCTAGTCTGCCACGCCACGCTCCTGAGTAATTGCGCTTTTCCTTTTCGCTTAATTTCTCCCCTTCTTCCATTGCAATGGTTTGACCTGCCGAAGTAAACATGCATTAATCAAACCTGGAGAGGGTATTATCAAGGGGTGAGCCCAAGGCATTTGAAGGGGGTTGGCGGGTGGTGGTGGTGTTGGGGGCGGGGGTTTGGGTGGAAAGCAGCGGGGCCGTAAAAGATAGATGCAGCAGGGGCGCTGGGCTTTGCTGTCCTGGGGGAGCCGGACAGCGCCAGCTGATGGGGTCACCGTGTCCACCTTGGAAAAGTGTGTCAAGGACAGCGAGTGAGGGGACAGTGTGAGGTCTGAATTTATCACGCTGACTCCAAAATGCAACAATGAGCAATGATCACCGCAGCTCCTTTCGCCGGAGTGCATGACTGATTACCGCACAAGACTAGTAAGTGCATAATCATCATGAATAAGGGGCAAACTTTTTCTCCGGCTCCCCTCTCTGCAAAACAGACGGGGGAAAACAAAGCTTAGGAAAAGAGGGAGTCGTAAAACCAAATCAGGACTGGTGTCAAGTTAACAGAAGGAGGATGAGCTGGAGTGTGTCATAGGTGTTAAAACGACCGGCAATTGACGCGCCATTACAAGCCATGGCTAAAGAGCAATCCGTTGTTGGCCAGATGTCTGTCAGGCCATGGACGGTCCACTCAGATGGATGTTACTTAGGTCCCAAGCATCCTTATCCTTAAGTAGAGCTCTAAAACCCCACCATATTGACGCGTTAAAAGGACAGAGAAGGTGATCAATATAGAGATTTCTATCAGGGGGTCGTTACGCAGCCCCTACAGTGACATTAGAGCTCTCACGGCCCACACATATATATTCTCAGGTTGGAGTATCCGTGGAGGTAGAGGGCTGATGTAATAGTACAGCAGGAGTAACAATTCCGAGGGAAAGAGGCCCGTTGTTCAGTGCTGAGTGGAGCCCACTGTAAACAGCTGGGAGATTGCTCTGCAGGAGAATAGCACCGCTGATTGCAATCAGGCAGGGAGTTGAATAATATGTGATTGCCTATTTATTTCTGCGTTTACCACAGTTCAAAACAATCTTGCGACATCCTGCGCCATGTCACCCACAAATATTCATTTTTCCATTGAGGCGGCAAAAATTGTGGCAGAAATTTCCCATGATTCGGGGTTGAGGGGGAACCGGGGGCTATACTTTTCTGTAATTCTAGAGCCTGTTGTTGCTAAGAAGAAGAAACACCGCCACCGTTTTTCCAGACCCATTATTTGGCAAAAACGATCTGCAGGAAAAGCTGCTGACATTTTTCACCATGTGTACACCAAACGTAACTGGACGGCTCTTTTAACTAGACAAATCCGCTACGTTAAAGGGGATCTACTATACTAAGTGTTTTGGAGCTCTACTACAAGCGATTTACATGTTTTAATTGAACCAAAACACTATATAAAACTGTTCTGACTGAGCAGTTGAAAGCAGTACCAGTAGCAGTAGCGTGTGTGGACATGCCAAGCTTTCCTTTAGCAGAGTGATAAGGATTGTGGTTCAAGATGATGTCACATTGTAACAGAGAAAAAGGCTGGAATTCCCCTTGAAGGTGTTGACACAGGTGTTCAGTTATGTACACACAGCTTGTATGTTCTCCACTTTAAAGGCATGAGGTGCAACCGCACATGAGCCATGGCTGATCATGCCCAATGCCAAGTGTCAGCTAGAGGGGTATAAAGTTCCCCAGCGTTGGAGGGAGCTTCATTTAACACATTGGGATGAGCTGGAGTTGCTTTTTATGATCCATCCAGAACAAATCATTCCAACGCCAGTATCTGACTTCACTAATGCTTTCCAGAGTAAAGGCATGCAAAACACCACAGCTATGAGGAGTTGATGCTGTTACTGCAGCAAAAGTGAGACAAACTTTCTCTATGAATTGAACTGATTTCAGAAGAATCTATTGATGAATCGGTGTCTACAAACTTTTGGACACACCATGTTTATTTGTAGATCTTTCTTTTTGAATTTTCACCATTTTTTTTTAGACAGCTAACAAAAAGTACATTACTCCACAGAATGACAGCAATCGAAACGTATCAATGGACCACCCAACTGCAACGTTCCAGGTTGGAATGCAGGATTCATATTCGGATTTCTCACAGACAGGAGAACATTCCTCATAATGTGCTAAGACTCTGGAGTTCTCAGTTTACCTTTCATGTCTTTTTTTCTCATAGAACTTGAACCTACTCTTTTACTTAAGGTGCGTGTTTCGGTCATGTCTTCTCTGACATCGCAAGGTAAGGGATATTAGTAGATCTAACGTCTGAGGATCAGTGGTGGAAAGAAAATCCCCTATCGTGATTAATGACCAGGATGTCAAGGCTGTCTGTTAATGATGATTTATGGGGATTTCTGCAGGAAACCATATTCAGAAGTAATAAAATCTTTCTGAAAATGCAATGTTTGAGACATTTGGGGGAAAAAAAATCTGATTTCTTTTTTTTTTTACTCATGTGTCAATACTAAGTAGGCTGCTAAGCTAACCGTTGTATTGGCTGATGGGCCAGACAGCGTCTTTGACGTTATATCCTCACTGTCATTTTCAATGATGATGCATGCATTTCACTGGCTTTCACATTAGTGAAAATCAAGGAGCGCAAATGTGCTTTGTCGATGCATAATAGTAATCGAGTGTTCAAAGGCAGCATACAGAGGTAACAAAAGCACCCATGTGCTACCAGCAATCAATAAGTGATGCTGTGGTAGGCGTATCAGTAGAGGCCTACCCTTGTCTCCCACGCACGATCATATGCTGGTCACGGAGAAAGGACAAGGATCGTTTTCGTGTAACTCGAAACTCGGGCGCATCGGAACAGCCCTGATAAACAGAGGGGACGTTTCCCAGAGAGCGTCCGGAGGGAGGTGGGGGTGTTGGGGAGGAAGGGCTGACCCTGGGGGAAGTAGGGGCAGGCAAGTCCAGAGACTGCAGACCTGCTGCATATCACCACACTCCTCTCATCAGCGTGTCCGCAATCTGATCTCCTTCAGATTCGCATGCGGAGAGAGGAGGCAGCAGCATGGATCTGGGAGTTCCTGGCTTGTGAAGTGGGATGGGGGTGGAGTGGGTGAGAATACGGAAAGGGGAAGTGGGCCTGGGTTTTATTGCACATGGTGGACGCTATTATCCCTCATTATTCCGTGAAGTAAGCATATGCATTGGTAGAGTGTCGGTGAGTCAGATCGATCCGTTTTGCCGCACGCAAGGATCGCAGGCGCGAGGGACGGCATCGAGGGGCCGAGAGGATTGCGACCCGTGCCAGCAGCACCACGCTGCGTGCAAATGTGCATGTGCGCCAGCATGCATGCACTCATGCATATGTCCATGCACGTGTGTGCAAGCACCGGAGACCTCTATGTGTCAATCTATACACGGTGGATAAGCTTCCTCCCAAGGCAGCCGTGGCAGGAATGACCTGTTTACCTCATTAATAAATTTTAGCCTGGGGGAAACAATATGCAAACCAAGCGAGAAAAATGAAAATCAAAACATTTTCTCCCCGCTTAATTGTCTCTGGAGAGTCGTATCCTCTAGACATGAGAGCGCGGGACAGCTTTGCATATGCCAGTCTATAACAGTGGAGAATACTCCCGAGCAAAGAGGTGGAATAGCAAGCAGCCAATATTTCCTGCGCTGTATAGAAGCATGCGTGCAGGGAACATTTAAAAAAAGGCATGACGAAAAACAGACCGGCATGAATCATCTGAATGAGGGCTTCATGTTTTGCCTTGAAATCAGTCTTATCCACCCATCACTCACCTCTGAGATGAAATAAGCAAACAAAATAAGAGTATGTAAACAAAGGGGAAAGGAATCATTCTGTCCTGGAAACCTATTTTCATAAAACACGGAGCACCATATAATGGAGACAAAGCATTGCAGCAATGCCGCAATTTGTTTTGCCCAGAGACTCAATAACACTGCAACGTAAGCTGGGAGCAGATCCTGAGTCAAAATTGGGAAAATCTCTAGCTGACTATTGCCGAGGGTACTGAAACCAGACACCGAATGCGAAACCCCCCTACTTTAACAAGGGGGAGTGAAACAAAAAACCAAAAGAGATTTGAAATTCTGCTTTTGTTCTTAGTAAATCCAGTCACAGGCCCTGAGAGAAGAAGGGCTCGTCCTATTTGGGTTCCCCCAGCGAGCCCCCTGCTGAGAGGGGATGGAACGGCAGTGATAGGGGGTTTCGAAGACACTCTTCAGGCCAGGCTTGAGGTGGGAGATAGCAGGAACCCCTGCTCTGTCTCAGCCTGGGGTTACGGCAGTGATAGCAGGGGTTCCTTTTAGAACTCAGGGGGTCTTTTTACCCGCCCATTAAAGGGCAACTCCAAAGCTTTTCACCAAATGGCAAACGCGAAGTGCGTCAACCGTTCAGGCTTCAGATGCACAGAGCGGATCGGCGGTTCAGTCTGATTTTGCTTCCATGTTGCAGGTGGCCGACCTTTTGCGAAGCAGATGCCTAACGAAGTACAAAACGTTTCAATGGGAAAGTGCTTCCAGACAACACACTAACAACGCCCAGCCAAAAGTTATCGCAGATCAAAGGACTCAAGCGAGTAAACACACAGAGGAATGTATCGCTGACCTGAATTTTGACCTGAATGAGGGGGGCACACAAGCAAAAGGCAGCAATTGAAAGTTGAATCAACTTGACTGCTGCACTTCTGTAGCGCCTGACCAACAGAGTTGTTTTGGCGGAGGGCAGTCGTGTCCTGGAGGTGTCACACAGGATCACACCGGCTGGGGCAGCGCAGAAAATAATTCTCTCGGCTGAATCACAGGACCACAAATGTCCACAGGGAGCAGACAGAGGAGAGAGGTCAAAGTCCACTTGTCCACTCTCGCTCACACATACCAACTTTTCTCCAGTGTGTTGCACGCATGCTGCCTTTCCTATATATTACCTCCACTAACAGACTGGGAAAGGGGAGTCGAAGGAAACGTGGTCGGTCGCAAACAACGCTCGCTTCATTCTTATAACACGACTAAAAACAGTTCTCTGCTGAGATTTCCATCCTCGGCTCAGATGGAAACAATTCGGGAGTGAACTGCAGTGGCCCCGTCAATAAACACGACAGATTTTTTACCCCTGCTGTTCCGAGTCCATAATTATAACTGCTGAGGTGAAAAAAAAGGGATGTTTTTCTGCCTATCCGAAGTGACCTACTTTCATTCGGAATGAGATATATTCTGAATAAACCATTCAAACTCACAGGAAGCCGAGGCTAAAGATAAGGCATTCTTTAGACATTTCGGGGTGAAAAAAAAAAGAAAGCTCAGTTTCAACATAACGCAATTACTTGCAGGCTCCACGTCATTAATGGGTAGCAACTCAATCCCCTGGTGTTGGAAACACACTCTCGAGAGGGAGAGACACCCCCCCTACCACCCCTCGACATCCCCCCCCCCGCCCCCCCACCACGCACACCTCTCTCTTTGCAGTCTTGTAGGTACAATGCAAATATTGTTCATCTCAGTTTCATTTACAATGTTGCCGCACTTAAGAGCAGACATCCGATCCTTTCTGAAACAGAAGGGTTTCAACCTTGTCTAGAGGGCTGGGAGGGGAGGCCAGAGGAGGGGCGGGTGGGTGTGGAGCTTTACAGCACTTCCAGTATTACAGACCGCTGTTTAAGAGGCTAGGGCCTCAGGGTCATTTAGATAGGGTTCCCTTACCCAGAGGTGTTAAATTCAAAACCACATTTATTACACCAGAAAATGCTTTTCTTTCGGCATCTGCTCACTTAACTTTAATTATAGCTCCCCCTCTGCCAGGACCATTATGCTGCTTCGGCTTCGGAACTTCAGCAGGACCGACTGCATTGTTGCCCTTAGAGAGGGGAAGAAGAATGAGCCAAGGGTGGGAGAGGAGTTATTTCAGCTGCGATTCTGTTTCATCAGTTGTTACGTTAAGGCAGTCCACTGGCTTCAGAAAGCAGAGTAGCAGTGTTGCGGATTAAGCGGCGGTGTGGTCTATAGTGAGGGAACAGCAATGAATTGTAAAGCGCCGCTTTGAATTCGAACCGTTCTCATTTCAATTATAAGAAAGCAATATCTGGTTTATCAGCTCTCTCCTGCTTCAATGGTGCTCTGATGTGATTATCATTAAATGTACACACTTCTGTTTTCTCATATTGCGCAGGGTATACTTCTCCAGAGAGGGAGGCTGAGAAGATTAGCTTGCTTTTTTGATGTAAGCGGAGAAGATATAGGCCAGCAGTCCCTTCTTTCATCATACAATGCGCCCAAGTGCCACATAGCCACTTCATCCGCACCTTTTCAAATGGCAATACTGTAATTGGTGTGGAGGGGAAAAAAAAACTCTTTCTTTAGGAAATGCTTGGGATTTAGAGCCAAGTTGAGGCTTAGAGAAGACATCTCGAGGGGGAAAAAGCGGGGCTTGGAGACTAAACCTCAGGTAAGCTCTGTGGGGGGTAGAGTTTTAGAGCTGGAGATGAAGGGCCCGAAAGTGATCGGTTGCTGAAAACGAAAAGGAAAAAGAAGGTTCGGCAAATCTCTCAGGAGCCATGTGTCCTTTGTCTCGACATGTGACACCCCCCCCGCACCCAGTCGAAGCCTCCCCCCCACCGTACATCATCCTATGGCAGAACAGTAGCAACAGTTCATCCGCCGTACACCATAATTACGCTGCACTTCAAGCGGTGGCGATTGTCAGGTTGACACGAGCTTGCTGATGATTCATTAGTTTGCGGAGAAAACCCGCTCCAACCTGTAGGTCCACCTCGCTCCGTCAACAGAGATGCTGCGACTTGCCCTGTAAGTCATTTTAGTGTAATTTTGCGGTAATCCTAGAAGCCTGAATGGAGCATTTTTCTCTTGTGGTTAAAGGTGTAATGGTCCCATCACTCTGAAAGCACTCAATTTTCATTCCAGCTCAGAACACCTGCATAGTGTCTTTGTGAAGGGCATAACTTGTAGGGACAATGTGAAGAATGTTTAAGCAATACTGTGTTGTATATTCATTTTTACAGAGATTTTCAGATACGTCTTCTTTATCTTTGTTCTACCTATAGTTGCAATAGCCATTACAGTGGCATCATACGTTGGTGCCATTTACAGACTGTGCTCTTTAGACCCCAATCACAAATGGCTTTAGCTGACAGGCCAGTTTTTGTTATTGCAGAACTTGGCAGAAACCTCCAACAACAAAAAAACACAGTAAAAACAGAAACACATGGCTGCGATACGACACACGGCTACAGTACTACACTATGATTTTATAAAAATCTGGATATCTATGATTCTACAGTCCATATATGTAATACGACTGAAATTGTAATTACAGCAGTAGCATATTGTTAGTTAATGCTGGTTGTTAATGTTTGTTGATGGAATATTCTGTACAATGAAATAAACAGAAATAAGAGTATGAGGATCATGTAGAATTGCAATGGTGGACAGTCAAGGACTACTTACTGTACTTAATTAGGGAAGACTGGGTTGGGAATTGGAATTCGGACTTCAGTTTAGGCAATAAATGTCAGAATGTAAGAAAAAATGGTAAATCGTTAGAAAAAACAGCTTTATGATAAGTCATTTGTTGGTGGCTACAGTGATTCATGTGAATTTATCCTTATTTGAAGCTTCTAAAAGATGTATTAGCATACATTTTACCTTGTAGCAGTGGGTCTAACAACACAGATTCAGCTGCTACTTGTATTCAGTCAGTAACATATATAGAGCTCCCAGAATTGGTCAGTAATGTAGCGCATTAGGCTCCCTCTTCAGATCTGACCATTCCTGGCCATTAGGAAAGCATGCTGGGCTGAGCTAGATACCACACTGAAGAACTATTCCCAGTTGGTCAATTTTCCACTGGGATTTTCAAGAATGTAACCCTTTCACTTCCATCTAAAGCAATGAAACAACAGCAGCAATGTCTTACATACACAGCTTACATACAAATATGATTTTGATCAATAAAAAGTAATAACTACAAATTAGATACTTTATTTTTCAGCTCCCAGGAATCAGTAGGCGTTCTCCGAAGGCCTAGAAGGACCTGTTTGCACATTTTTCATCTATACCTGACACACCAGACACTTAGCTTAACATAACTCAACTAGCAGCAGATGAAAGTTGAACATCTTCACTAAAAACAGACCCTTTCAATGCCAGAAAATATTTCCTGGAAAATATCAGTGCATTTATGACTAAAGTCATATTGTACACTACACAAGGGTTTGTTGGTATATGTTATGATGATGTTTGGCATACTGTTAAAAGGCTACAATTTAAAAAAACTAAGCAAAAATTAAGCAAAAATCTGAGCCTTTAATTTAAAGGAAACCACACATATAAACATTTAACAGAAAACAAACAACATATTTCAATCAAATAAACCCAAATCATTTTTAATTTATCATTAACTTTATATACAACTTTGTATTAAAGGTGACATTATTTAATATCACAAAATAACACTGTATGAAATATCTGTGATGTGCCTTTCTTTGATACTACAAGGATAAAGCACCACAGCTCCCTTCTTCCTCTATCTAAACAGTCCTGTTCAGATGATCCACTGCTTACCTGACCCCCCTCTTTCACAGGACTGTGTCTGCACCGGTTATTCACGTGTTGATCAGGTGAAGTTTATCTTACAGATGTGCAACTACAAGACTAATAGTATTAATGTTATTGTGGATCTGCAGCGACACCAAGAAGTTTTTTAGAACATTTTCTTCTCCACTAATGTATTACCTCAGTTACTGGTAAATAGCCAAAGAAACACAGAGCAGCTTGTTAGCATTTTGCTGTTCCACCTTAAATGACAAAGCAGTTAATAGCATTTGCCAGAGGTGCCGGAATACCTGGTACCTGCAGCTTCAATTAGGGTGGAATGGGAAAGTCGAATAAGTAGCTGACTTATATACTTCTCGGCATCGCAGCCCACGCCATTTGTGACGAACTGGAATGGGAACTGTACTGAACTGACACCACTGTCTGCCGTTACTCTCTCTGTCTGTCTGCTCTCCTCCCCTTTTTATTGACTGGCATAACTATAGTGCTGCTTCCTCGTGTGACCTTGTTGTAACTCCTTTAGTTATCTTTTAGGTGCCCTATGTATGTGGTTTTAATTAGCTTCGTTAGCCTATCAAATGATTATTCTATTAGAAGTGCTGAGCTTTGCAGTGTTATTTTAGATGTGCAAAGTGTGGATATTTGTAATCTTATTCACTTTCGCATTAATCTGTCTTGGTGTCTGCGTAGCTCATTTTTATATTTCTATGTATTTTATAACTATCCCTAATAAAGTGAGTACAAGTTTCGTCCTCAGACTTTGCCTCCCTCTCTCCGGACCTCCCCGGTTAAACAACGGTGGTGGCAGCGAATGCTAAATTAATTAAAAAAGCCTTGCTCTGCCTTGCTTCACCTTTTGCTTCATCACAAGATTTCACTGACCAAGTCACATCCCTTCTGTCCTGCATTTTCACATATCCATACTTTATTCAAGTATTTATATTTTTTGCTACTTTACTACATTTCAAAGCAAAATACCTCACAATTTACTCCACTACCTTCTGTAGCATGTGTTGTTACTCAGAATGGGAACAGGCTGGATTTTCTAAAATATCTGGAAAAGTATGATGCATGTTTAAACTGAAGCAGACCAATAATATCTCACCTTTCACCCCACCCTTAAATATTGATCATTCAGTTGTAACCAAGCAACTAGAACCAGACCCGGCACAACTGACTCACTTTCAGTACTTAATAATATGCTGTAGTGTTGTTTTATATATATATATATATATATATATATATATATATATATATATATATATATATATATATATATATAAATAGATAGATATATATATATATACTTTAATACTGCAGCCTTACTTCTTATACTCAGATTCAGCACAAATTCTAATACCTAATCAAATATGTCTTTAATAAAGATTTATACACACTCAAATTCATAGTCATTAGATTGGGAAACCAATGGACTGGACAAAACCCTTAAAACTAAAACACGTTATTTGAAGTATAGAAGTTATGCCCACTTGTCTAAGCAGTTAATATCAGTTTCCTGAGGTGCCAGAATGTACTTGCAGCATCATTAAGCGTGGAATGGGATATATAATATATAAGTATTTTTAAAAATGTACTATTTCTTTTTTTGCTATTTTAACAACACATTATATGTACAATATATCTTAAAATATAAAAACTGACTTCCCATTCTTGTTTATGTCTCAGTCTTGGACGCTCCTGTTTTTTTCTTGTCTCAGCCATTCTTGGTCTCAGTCTTGTCTCTGTCTTGGCCACTCCTTATCTTGGTCTTGTCTCAATCTTGAACACACATTGTCTTGTTTATGTCTCTGTCTTGGCCACTCCTGGTCTTGGTTATGTCTCAGTCTTGGCCACACCTGGTCTTGGTTCTGTTTTAATCTCGGACACTCCTGATCTTGGTTATGTCTCAGTCTTGGACACTCCTGGTCTTGTTTATGTCTCAGTCTTGGCCACTCCTGGTCTTGTTTATGTCTCAGTCTTGGCCACTCCTGGTCTTGGTTATGTCTCAGTCTTGACCACTCCTGGTCTTGGTTATGTCTCAGTCTTGGCCACTCCTGATCTTGGTTATGTCTCAGTCTTGGACACTCCTGGTCTTGTTTATGTCTCAGTCTTGGCCACTCCTGGTCTTGTTTATGTCTCAGTCTTGGCCACTCCTGGTCTTGGTTATGTCTCAGTCTTGACCACTCCTGGTCTTGGTTATGTCTCAGTCTTGGCCACTCCTGGTCTTGGTTATGTCTCAGTCTTGGCCACTCCTGGTCTTGGTTATGTTTTAATCTTGGACACTCCCGGTCTTGGTTATTTCTCAGTCTTGGCCACTCCTGGTCTTGGTTATGTTTTAATCTTGGACACTCCTGGTCTTGTTTAAGTCTCAGTCTTGGCCACTCCTGGTCTTGTTTATGTCTCAGTCTTGGACACTCCTGGTCTTGTTTATGTCTCAGTCTTGGCCACTCCTGGTCTTGGTTATGTCTCAGTCTTGGACACTCCTGCTTTTGTTCTTGTCTCAGTCTTAGCCATACTTGGTCTGGGTGTTGACACAGACTCAACTTCTAAAAGTCTTGGTAGACTACAACACTAGTGCCCACTACAGGATTGAAACCTACAAATCACATCTTCCAATTGTTTGTGACTTCTTAAATAAAGGCAGTCAAATGCAGAATGTGTAGTATACAGCGTATGAGATGTCATGGTGAATGTAAACTGATGTATATACAAAACAACATGAGCAAGAAGCATGTTAAAGGCAGTGGGAAAGATATGTACTTTTTTATATAAATTTACACAGTAGGTTTATGTAAGAAGAAAATAACCACAGTAATAAACTTTTGCCACTATTTCTCTAGTTTCAATAATAATAAAAATACATCTCTCTAGCTCACACTGCCGAGGAGCGGCAATGCTTTAAAGATACCATGGTATTTCGTCTCACCCGCAAGCCAGCCAGCTGTAAATGGTTAAGGAGTGAAATTTGACCTTTTTCTTAACCAAATACACAAGTTTTCAGCACCGTGGAAGACTGTGTTACCCTAAATTGTGTTGGAACAGTTGAGTCATACTTTAAAATGTATTAAGTTCATTGTGTTAGCGTGTAAAATGTCAAGCCAAATGAAAGTATTTTAAATGGACCATTTCAAGACTGTCATTTTCTTTTTGGAATCCACAATGATGCACGCTCTTGGGTTCATGATTGCATCTGTGGACACAAGCACACCAACACCATTGGGTAGAGTTCTCCAGGCTTTCTCCAAACCAGCATATAAACAAATACTGTGCAATAAAATTAGCAATACATTTTAACTTATCAAATCAACCAAACATGCTGTTTCACCATAAATATTAAAATTTTTGCATTTAGCTGCAGTTCCAGTAGGTAGTAAACAGTTTATAGCAGCTACTGGGTGATAAGCCTTCATTTTAATGCAACTTAATAGCAAGCCCACAGTTTATGGAGCTAATGCGGTGTCTGTTCAGACCATGTCCTGCTCGCTGATAGGAAACAGAGCACATGGGGGGGAAGTCTGGAGAGCCGTTTAATTGACAGTTCCTGGCTGCTCAGGAGCCATGAAGGGAATATTATGATGTTTACTGTAACGCCTGCCGCTGCACACCCTCCATATCAGCGCGAGCAGGGGCTATCAGAGGGGATTCGGAGCAGGAGCAAGGCACTTCAAAGGCCCAGGATGACGAAGGATGCTGGCAGAGCGAGGGCTGGGGTGGGGCAGCTTCGAGGGTTCAGGAAAGGAGTGTGTGTCTGGCTGTCGCTCAAGATACTGCACTCCCCCCCCCCCCCCCCCCTCCCCGCCTCCTCGTCCCACCACCTCTGTAAACAACCAAAGAAAATACAGTGAGACGAGCGTCTGTGCGCCCCACATCACAATGGGATTACTCTCCGCACGCGGCACGCGGATATTGTTTTTTCCGGAAATATTAAGGAAAATTGCTCAGGTCGCATCGGGACAAGTGGATAAAGGCGGCCGGGTTGTGTTACACATCATTCAAAGTGTCTCTGAATCAGTGGGGGGGGGGCCTTCCAGTGCTGCTTCCACCATTTCTGGCATCATCTTTCGACTCCCCTTTGAAAAAAATAAAAAAATCAACTCTAATGTAAGCAGCATTTCTGGCGGAACGTTTTGCAACATGCCGGTGAGTGTGCGTCCCTCCCCATCACCACCACCGCCGCCGCCATCCCCAGAGCTGTCAGTATGACTGACGATTCAGACAGTACATGAATTTCAAATCCAGGGAGAACATACGGACCGAGAAACAAGAACAGGTACAGGAGTCGTGTAATAGGATTCAAGATCAAGCAATTAAAACTTACTGCATGTAAAATGGACGCAGGGTCTACATCGGCTCTCTTTCTCCCCCCCTATTATTTGTCGGTGGAGCGTAGCATCGCCTCCTCGTCTGGGTTAGCCCGGATTGGCCGGGAGAGACAAAACCCCTGAGCTCTCGCAGTCAATTATATGCTGCATTTCAATCTGCCGGGTCTTAGGCCGCCGCAGACACATCTGCACAGTGGCTGGCCAGCGAAGCATCTCCCAGTCATGCTTTCGCAGCACGCTCCGGTGAATTCAGGCATGTCCGCATCTCCTCTTAGATTGCCAGCTCTAGAAGGGCTTTGCAGGCCCATCAACGAGCTTCCCCGCCCGCCGTCCTGATCTGTTATGCATCTGCTTTTGTTTCCTTGTTTCGCTACGAGCCCTGCCACAGAGCGTAAGAAAAACCAAAGAGGCTTCAGCTCCCAATCAACAGCACACACACATCCACATGGAACGAGATTCGACTGCATTGCAAAAACTCACAAACCTCATTTCGAAACTGTTAGGACTCCGAAATCAAAAGAGAAAAAAAAAACAAAACTGAAGGGAGGAAAGAAAGCAAACCAACAAAACAAACTACAAAGGCTCTCATCGCGTGCACTGATTTAACCTGCTTTTTTAATATTTACACAGACAGGAGGAAATATGTCAAAATGAGCAACAGCTCTATGAGTAATGAAAGAAAAACATGTCAGGAAGCACCCAGTCCCTTGGAGCCGGAGCCAAGCTTCGTACATCAGCGCTGTCGTATGTGCAAAGGACTGACTGCAGACATGAGCCCATATGTTCTCCCGAAAAGTTAGAGGCAGCGATATCAATTACCCAGTTTTTGCCCCCTGGTAAATGTTACTTCTTGATAAATTCTTTGAGGAGCTCCAGATTGTTTGGAGTTAATGAGAATGCACTGCACCGATTTTAACAGATGGCAAATGATTTGTTGTTGGTTTTTGGACATGTGACCCTTTTTTTCTATGTAAAAATGCACTACTGTAATGTTTCTGTCTCAACCACACGCGAGCTTATTCATCAAAGCTGGGCAGCATCAAGTCTCATCATGAAATGACTGCACACAAATTTCACTGCCGGCAGTTTCGTCACTCCGACACAAAAAATATGAGCCGTGAAAAACATACATGAGACTGAAATGAGACTGAAAAACAGGGCACAGATAATAACAGATAATAAGGGGGCGGAGAAAGATCATGTGGAAATGAATTACGCTGAACGCAGACAGTCGTGATTAAAAAATTCACAGAGTAAGATATTCATGAGACTTTGTATATAGATGTAAGTCATACATTGACTTGACAGAAAAAAAAACAATGAAACGAGAATTTAAGCTCTTTCAATAACCTATTAGAACTTGTCTATACATTTTTGATTGTAACTTGGTGACACATTACTCTACATATCTAGTGATCTACATGTGCCGATTCAGCACAAACTTTTCAGTAACATTAGATATTAAAAATAACGTCAGATATTAAAAATACCGAGTAAAATGATACTAAACTTGAGTGTTACATTAAACATCAAGCAAAGCCTAAATGAAAATATAAGATATAAATAGAATGAACATCACACTGATCAGACCTGTCGAAGAACTGTGTGGGGGTGGCTAATGAACAGCTTGATTGACAGCTCTCTGTTCAACACTCTTATCCTGCTCAAGAAATAATTGACTGGACCCAAAAATCACAGGTGCACAGACAAACGGATGGATGGATGGAGGGATAGATAGATAAACAAACCGATGGACGTAGATTAGGACCAGCCTGGTTACATGGAAAGCAGAGAATATGGTGGCCACATTTACTGGGCACTGGAACATTTTTCAGAGAATATACTTATATGGTTACTGGTTATGCATGTATATATTCGGGACTTACAGTGTGAACAATATCGATCTATCTATCTATCTATAGATATATATATATATATATATATAATGATGTTGTTCACACTGTAAGTCCCGAAGAACATATATATGTACCAAATGCATAAAACAACCACAGAACTGGATTCTAATGCTCCTATTAGTGATATGCAATGCTATCTAGCTGTATAGAACCACATTACAGTTCTGCCATTTCTCCACTGCCTCCAGCTTCCTCATCACTGGCCTTGAAAGAGTTTGCCGTTTTCAGCACCCAGCTTGAAGAAAATCTAATTTTTTTAAGCCTATGTCAGATTCCCATTTGACCTGTTTGAACCTGTTATCATTATCAGCAGTCACGTTTTCAAAATGAAACCACAGTGCTGCGCGAGCGTCTCTACAGCAGAATCTCTGATTGGATCTGCTGGATGGTACATTTAATCCGCTGATTGGCTACCGAGCAATAATAACAGCAACAACATGTAGGGAAAAAGGTTGATCTGTAATCTACTGGGCAGGGAATACAACTGACTCTGCACATTTAGAGTAGATCAGGCCTGGGGTGTCACATACCCTATACTGTCAGAAAGCTCTAATGTGGAATGTAAAGTCTGTGGAAATTGTGTCGTGAATATGTCAGCGGATACAGATTTGGTCGTAAAGTCCTAGAGAACACAATGTAGTATATTAAAAATGTTTATATGACACTAAATTTGGGGGTTCACGTTTACAATACACAGTGAAGTCTGAATAAAAAGAACAAGAAAGAAATAAACCATAGCTGATGTAAAAAAAAACGTATCAGAACAGTGTGGGCGTGGTCCTAATATTCAGATAAGCACTCTCTCAGTTTAACACTCCTGGCCTACAGCTCCACTAAAGCAGGAATAGACAGAGTGTGAGTTTAGAAAATGAGTGAAATAGGCTCTGCTTATGCAGGAGGTGGTATAGACCAACACTTCTAAGCACACGACTCACTAAAAACTAAAAATGACATAAAAAAGTTTCTTAATCACGTTACTATAGGCTGAATGGCGTGGCCACTTAAACGAATGAACAAATGCATGGACCGATGGCAGGCACGGAGATGGGCAAGCTCCATAGCTCGGTTATGCTAGGTTAGGTCAGTTGTTAGTTTAAGCTCAGCAAGTCGAACAAAGAGAGATCATAGCGGAACAAAGCTGTGTGGTCAGGACACATCAGTCTTGTGATTGTTGAGGATATTGCTTATGTACACATGGTCCAAGACTAGGACTGTCCAGTTTACACCAAAAGTAATTAGTAAAACTTTTAGTTTAAAACATTCCAAATCTGTCTATAATGGTCAGAATGTTTGGAAATAATAATTTTAAGAGCATCTTAATAACATCTATGTACTGATTATATCTACTGAAGTTAGCTTACCCACCCTGTCTTGTAATACCACTTTGTACCTGAAGAGATAGTGATAGTGAGTCACTGTAGGGTTAAGTCAAATCAGTCCAACATAAGAGAATGAAGAAGTAGTGTTGCTGCCCCTATGGTGTATTTTATCCTCTTGTCAATCATGGTGAAAGTGCTACTCATGGTTAGATCATTTAAGGACAGATAGCCAGTGGAAGGAAGAGTAAACACAACAATGATTGAAGCTCTTGGCAAGAAGTGATTTAAATGAAAGCAAAACAAGATTTGATGTTACTTTTCATCGCTGGAGACGGTCTTGCCGAGTACAGGGATAAAGTTTGATGCTGAACTCACAACATCTCCCATAAACTGGTAAAGGCTGAAGGGAGAGGAGGTGGGTACTCTGTGTTTCCTTGTTTCTTATGATAGACAAGGACACCACAGCTTTCTGGGGATATAGTGCCCCCTATTGTTTGGAGTATGAATTTGACTGATTGCATCATCTTACAAATTGCCTCTCATTAGGCATATTGGTGTTAGGTTACTCGAGGCTGCAGCATTAAAGATCTTTTTTGGCTCAACTCTTGTCATTGAACAGGGAAGCGATGTAAGTTTTTAAGACACTCAAAATGCTGAAGTCAGCCACGTCAGCTGTAATGCGAGGTGCAGTCCTGCAGCTCTGGACAGCTAGCTAGCTCATTTATTCTCTGAAAACATGTCAGCAAGCTTGCAATTTGAAGCAGTAGGAGGCTTATTTGGACTGTACCTGGAGTTAAAACTGATATCACAGAGATGCTAAATGCGTGCCTTTGGTGGAGCTCTAGTATTGGCTTTAATAAATGAATGTTTCCTTGCTGAAGTGCGTGGCTTCATTGAAATGGTGTTTTTTTTTTAATATTTTAATTACTGGTTTTATTGAATATTTGTTACATGGTTGCAGCCTATTATCTAAATAACAAAGAAAAACCCATTCTTTCACAAACTCAGATTGATTGCCTTGTGTCCGGTCTGCCGGGAAACTAGGCTGGCCTGTTTTATTTTTTTGTCCTGAAATTCAATATGCATCACGCTGCATTGTTCGCCTTCTCTCCACGGTGTAGCTCGGACTCCCCCCGGCTGCTGTCCGTCAAAAAATATGGGGCTTGTCTCTTAAATGCGTGGGATCTGTTGAAAATCACCACAACGTGGGCCATCAAATCACGCTAAAAGCCTGCTTGAAAGGATACTGTAAGCTTTGCTTTTATCACCGGTCCGTAGGTTCAAACCAGCGCAGATGTGCCACCGGGACTCTTCCTCATTACCCGCCAGGCTTTTCCGGCCTGGCAGGCTTCTCTGTGTTTGAACATGGCCTTAGAGTGGCCTTATCTTTACATCATGGGCCACGCTCCCTTTCTTTTTTTTTCCTTTTAACCTCTTTCACCAGAGGGTGGGCGGGAAGTTGGGTTACATTTAGGTACCAATTGAAAACAGCTGCAAGACAGGCAGGGGGGTGCTTTTCAGAGCCTGAGGGCGACCTTGAAAACGCAACGGCAGAAATATACACAATGTCTTTATCAGTGGCCAGTCAGTGACGGCATCAATGTTATAGTTGTTCATTATAGAAGCCTATAACACATTCATGAAGAGCACAGGGCACTCCAGTATGCCTATGCTATTTGTAATATTCAGTTTAAGCGTGACTGGGCACGTGTGAAAACAACAAGCGACGCTGTTTTTTTTTGCCATCCATATAAATGTGACAGGAAGGCGTTGAAACGTCATTTTCAGCCACTGTGGGCTGAAAAACGGGGAAAAAGCTGCTGATAGTGGGACAAGACAAGATGCGGGATCTACAGCTTGTTTAGTCGCGTATATATAAGTCATCATTATGGTCTCGCGTCTCATTAAAGTTTGAGCGAATGATCAAACACGTTTGAAAGCTTTCTGTCACTTGCTTGCTTGCTAGAATTCACAGGGGGACTATGCTAGCTAACCTTCTACCATTGGATGAGCTCCACACTCATGCTGTGCATTACATATGGAAAGAAAACATAAGCTCTACACTCTAAATAATGGAAACCAAGCCTTTTGTGTTTCAGCCATAGGATGTAAAGCTTTTGTGGGCTGTGCAATGCTTTATTTGTCATACTTTGGTGACTATACAGTACTGTGCAAAGGTTTTAGGCACTTGGGGACATAATTATATTTAAAAAGCTGTTTTTCCAGACAGGACGCCTTTATTTGCTCAGCAAAACACTTCAACTGGTATTAATACAGTAAGTAGTGATTTTACAAATGTCAGTGTGTTTATTTAACTCTTTCCAAGCTTCTTCTTGTGGAACCCAGTATTATTTACAGTTCTTATCTAATACCTGCTTTGACTGCTCAGTACTTCATTAAGCTAAATCAGGATTGCTGCTGAAGGAACTGAATACATTCATACAATGTCTGGGGCGTCCAGGGGATCCAAAATATGATCTATTTCTTTCACAATATGATATTCATGTTACTTTATATTGTATGTATGATTATTTACATCTGTTCTAATGATATCTGGTGATCTTACTGGTGAAAATACACGTATTGCTGAGATAAGGCTTTTAAACAATGAGCTTTTGCACAAGACTTTTGCACAGAGAGTTTAATTTAAACAGAGTTTATTATCAGTTTGGTAATATTAGTTTACTAGTTAGTTAACTGTGAGTTCACAAGCTAAACTTCATGACCTCATAAACTTTCAGCTGACATGACTAGTTTACCTGCAGTCAATCAATTCATGAATATTTGTATGTTGACAAAGTTAGTGTGGTTTTAGACGTCCACCAAAGCATACTGGAGAGACCAAATAATAGAGAAGATATGAGCTCAAAGTTTAGATTTGAATTTAAAGTGAACAGTTTAGGAATTACAATCATTTTCATACATGGCACACCTTTAGAGGCTGGAAAGTAATTGAACAGTTGGCTGCTCAGCTGTTCCACAGACAAGAGTGTGTTATTCCCTCATTATTTTACTTACAAGTGAGCAGTAAGTCAAAGGTCTAGAGATGCATTCAATGCATTTGCATTTAGAACCTGTTGCTGTTTACTTTCAGTCGTGACAGCTGCCGGTGAGGCACGCCATCATTAGGATACAAAATCAGAGAAATAGCAAAAAAGTTATGTGTAGCCACGTCAACTACCAGGTACAATCTTTAAAAAGAATGGATGTACCAGTGGGTTTGGAAACACCCTGAGGTCCAGAAGGCCATGGAAAACAACAGTGGTGGATGAATTAATTATTTCCCTGGTCAAGAAAAATCCCTTCCCAACAGTCGGCCACATCGGGAATACCCTGGCGTGCCAGTCAACAATCACGAGAAAAGAAGACACATGATGTAAACCATTGGTAAGCCTCAAACTGGAAGACCAGATGAGAGTTTTTCAACATCTAAAAAAAAAGCCTGTAGAATGGAACAACTTACAGAGAGATGAAACAATGAGCAACTTATACCAGAAAGACGGGAAGTGGAGAATATGGATAGCAGAGGGAGCTGAAAGGGGGTGTGGGAGAGGGGGCGGGGGTGTTTACCAGTGTGAATTACAGTCCAGTGGCAAACACCTAGTTCAGTGGTAAGCAGGCAGGCTTCTATTGATTGTACAACCGCAGGTGTCCCAAGCATTGCTCCTACAAATCTACCATCCCACAGAGTTTAGCTCCAACTGTAATCTAGCACACCTGACTCTCATTTTCAGAGATGCTCCCGAAGACCTTGATTACCTCAAACTGCCTTGTTAGATTAAGAGTGGAACTAAGCTCGATGGGAGGGCTAATTCTCAGGAACATTTTACTGCAGGTTAGCGCTGGAAATGTGATTACCACAGAAAATACAGCGCAGCTCGACCTGAAAAATCCATGCCGAGAGCAGATTCTTATTATATTTGCTCGTTTAAACACATGACAGTAGACAGCTGGGCTGCCACCTGGAGGACTGCAGGTGAATTTTCGCTGGTTTTATGACTGACAGAGAGACTAATCCCACATTTTGATGGAGCTATCCTAAAAATACTTCATTCCCTTAAATAAGGAATGTGCATAATAAATATTCGATCTAATCTGTCATAAATATTCACCAAGGAATGAATATATTTGAGGCGCCTGGTCATATGATATAGTACATGCTCTATCACTACGATCAGCCACATGAATAATGGAAAATAGGCAGATGTTTTGTGCCCTTGTACACAGGAAGAGGGAATAGGTCGCGTTTCTATAATAGTAAGCCGGAATGACTGCGCTAAAGCATCGCCGGCAAGGGCTTTTGGTGGTCAGCCTCGGTGTGTATCACTATCTCTGCTTAACTTTCTTTATCACTCCTTATATGGACTTAAATGAAGGGCAAAGGAATTACAAGATAATGGAGATCCAACCAAGAGATCATTATGGAAGAGCCAGGCTAAACTCAGCTGCCTCATTTATAATTTAGCATTTAATTTAATCAGAAAGGCCAAAGCCGAGCGAGGAAATAATGCCTCACGTCCCAGACCCTGAGTGAGCTATTAAAGATCTCTCCGTGATCCGGGCTAAAGCAAGAGCACCAATCAGGGCCCATCAACAGGTCTAGACAGCTCATGTAGTGCACTCACGACATGCACTATGGAGGCCTGCAGAATGCGCAGCGCCACTCGCCGCAGCCATGCAGAGCCATTAGAACCTCTTAACACATGAGTACTCTTATAACTCAGGTCAGATGTGAGGATGGGCTACTACGCAGCGAACGGCACATCCGATAATACTCGTGACGCTCTACCGTTCAACCTACTACGAGTAGACGCTGACACGTTTACGACGGTGACCAACGCGAGCTGCGTTTAATTGAAGAGAAATTTCATGACAGGGAACTTGATGTTTTGCCGCAAAGCTCCCCGAGTGCTGAAGCAGGCCATAATTAGAACAGGACCAGAGCCTTGGTGGTAGAGCCTTTTTAAAATCAGATCTAGTCGTTAATTAGGCCAGTGCTGCCGTCGAAGCAGAGGTGCTGAAAGCTGCACTCTTTGAGCTCCTTTATGGACCACGCCTCTGCCAAAGGATCGTTCCCTGGAATAAGCTTTGTAGATTATTCTGTGGCAGGGTTGTGCCGTGATGCTCTGCCAGTAAATATCATGTATTTCAGCAGACAATAGCCTTCAGGAGAGGGCCTAATGATTGTTGATATTTAAACAAAACAGCAAAACAAATACATCCCTCCCTTCAGCGCTCCTTCAGAAGCTTCGTCCCCTCAAATTCATGGATGTGCAATGCCAAGGTGAACGGCACCGGGCTAGCAAACCTGTTTTTTAAGATCTTCATGGCTATAAAACTCTTCGTCCATTGTACAGATCAATACCATCATATAACGTTAGAGTGGACATCAACACAGTCAGTAATCTAACAAACGTTAGCTGGGTTGTGGGTTAGCGAACTGTCACTACCATTGCTCCTGCGATGCTGACCAGTTTGCTTCACCAGCATTTGCAAATGGTACAAACAATGCTGACCTACTGGTTCTGTGAAAGAGTAACCTAATGCTACCCACCTGCCCAACAAAAACAGACCACCTCCCCATCTCTTTTAATGCCTTTCAACTGTCAATCAAACTGAAACCAAGCTTCTTAATCACCAGCTTTCTGTTCCACCTTAAATGGTGCAGCAGTTACATTGCAGTGCCTCAGTTTCTTGTTTGAATTTACTCATTCAGATGCCTAAATGTTACTGCTTGGCCATTTAAGGAAGCCAACTTCAGCCTCATTAACACTCGGAGGTCTCTCCACTGTTGCATGATCTAAGATCTTCTTTCTCAGTCTTGGTTCTTCAGATTTTCTCCTCTCCTTGGCTGTTTTTGGTCCATCTCTTCTTCTAGACAATGTGTGGAGTCCTGTAGGCCTTCCTCAGTGGTCACAGGATGACGCCCACAGGTTGCTGCCCACAGGAGGCTGTTGGTTGGATAGTTTTGCGTGGTTGATGATTCTCACTGAGGTGTTTAAAACTCCAGCAACACTGCTGTGTCTGATCCACTCACACAAGCGCAACACATCCCCACCACGTCACTGCGCCACCCAAGTAATACCTGATCTGTGGTGGTGCTGTGGGGTCCTGACCATTGAAGAACAGGGTAAAGTATGTGGAGAAGCAGATGAACTGCAGTCTGTAACTGTAAAGCTACGCAGTGCACCTCTATGAGTTGATAGAATGTGCAAGGAGTTTGTATAAGTATAAGGAGATGTACTCAGTTGGCTGTTCTTGTGAAACATTGTTCGCTCACCACCTCCCAGAGATGTACACAAGTGGATTGGTTTGCTACTGCACCAGGGCAAACACCCTAGGCTATACCAATAAGAGGCTTAACACACTTCTGCCCCTATGAGATGATCTTTGTTAGTTACTTTGGTTAAGAGCATCAACCAAATACTCAAAATGTCTGGAGTCTTTGAGTCTTTACTAGATACCCAATTACTAGAGAGTCCCCATCTCTACATGAGTCCCCATCTCTGCCACTAACACACTACTAGAATCCCATAGGGGTGCTAGTAGAAATCAGCAATAGCATAGGGGTGGAGCATTCACCCCGTCTTTGTCTGAACACTTGTCATCACTGTATTTCGTGCAGCATGGGTGGAAGGGACTGCTCGCCCAGGCTGCGACAGCCCGCACAGATCCACTTCAGTCATCGCAAGAGCCAGATGTTAAACAGCTGCTTTATCAGAGTGCCCGTGTCAAGCATTTATGCATCTGCAGGTACCTGCTCGGCTTTAAATTGACCTTGATGGCGGCAAAACAAACATGAGAGAGGCACGCGTGCATGGGGAAGGCGGTTAAAAGGGATGGATAATGACATTTTACATTTCTCTGCTGACATTTCTCATTAGCCGATGTTCCATTTCTTCAGAAGATACAGGGCGCGGAGAGCGGCGGAATTGGGAGCACTTCAAAAGTTCAACAAAACATTGCGGATTTGGCGGAGGAGTGCAAACACTTCGGAGGAGGGAGTGGAGGAGAAAAAAAGAGAGGAGAGAGAGAGAGAGACTTTGTCAGAAATGATGACTGGGATCTTTGATCTCGCTCCCCGAGCCCTGGAGGGTGACTATTGATTGTGCGGCGGAGCTGGGGAGGGGAAAATGTATGGAATCAGCTTCGGGCTGTGGGAAGGGTGGCTGTCACACAGCGCTTGGAGACAGACGGAGAGGATCAGCCGCGGCCCGGTGCGCTGGAAGGGGGGGGGGGGTTAGCGCTGAGAATGCCACTGTTGCGGAAGGAGGATTCCGTGCAGCGCTCCTCTCCGCCCCCTCCTCTTCAACCGCTTAGCCCGAGAAAGGCGAAGTTTGAATAACGCTGCGGGCGGCAATTAAGGGGGCCAATCACTCAGTACAGTTCTGGCATATCGGGGCCGAGCATGCTGAGCGACATTTGACTGAATAAATCCGAACCGAACGTGATAAACAGTACTCTGACGTTTCTTCGCTCATTGTCCTGCCTCATAATGGAGAGTGGAGGTAATTATCATTTTACCTGCCATAACAAAAGATTACTACAAACAAGTGATGGAAATGAGTTTAAGGAGAGTTGTCCGTCGGCGTATTCAATGGAGAAAAGGCACTATTCTTCTCGTAATGGGCTTTTCGCATTCGTCAGCGTTGAGTCACTCAATTGGTTTTTATTTTGCTATTTTAGGAAATGCTAAATTCAATAATGCCATTAGTGAGGTAATATCTAGTGAGCCATAACTAAAGCATTTCAATGCACTAAAGACATTAATTATGCACATGCATAAAACATAAACTGCCTTCGCTACCATCGCTGCGGAGTGCATTATGTCATTTGTTAGGGAACTAAAGGGACATTGTAAGTTTCCGCGCTGAGAAAAACGCAGGGTTTTGTACTCCAGAAAGCCCCAAGAGTGATGGATCCTGAGGTGTCTCTTCCTGGACGGACTCCAGAGGCCCGCTGATAACAAAAGATCAGCAGAAAGGACGACAAGAGCTGAATCTGGGGTTTCAATGTGGAGCAGATGGTCGGGATAATGACCGGCTTTAGAATAAAGAGGAATCAGAAGGAAAGAACATCTAAGTGTAAAGATGGGCCTGGAACAACCGTTACAGTGCAAGGAAGTAATAACAGAATAGCTGGGAAACATTCAGTTATTAAAATACATATTGTAATAATATAAACTAAATACTATCAGAGAACCTTTCATGTGATTTCATGTGATTTAGTCAAAAAAGCAAGAAACAATAGAAAATGACACAAAGCCTCCAACACTAAGTTTACTATCACCTTATGATCATTTTCAATGTTCATCCTTTGATTTTTGGGGTCTACTAGGTTTACATGCTTCATACTGTACATCTACATTCACCCTCTGTCTGAAACACTCTATTACAGCTCCTGTGTCTTTTAGCCCCGCCTCGTGATGAGCCCAGTGTGCTCTGATTGGTCAGATCACCCATTCCATCCTGACTGGTGACCTGCAACAGTTTTGCGGGAGGATAGGCCAAGCCTTCTGGTAGGTGCGCAATAAGGATTGTGTTACGAGATGATGTCACCTTGCAACAGAGACAAGGGCTGGAATTCCAAAAAGGTGTTTCAGGCAGCTGAGAAAAGTGATTAATGTTCAAAAAACTGGTCTTAAACTGATGATATAATCGTAATCGGCTATAAAAAAAAAGTGTCCAGGGATGGCCAAGAAAAAGTCTACCAGCTTAAACTGATGTTCCTCAGCAAGCAACTGCAATAAGTTTAGGTTATTCACCCTCTACAGTCCATTGTATGATCAAAACATATAGGGAATAAGATAAAGCATCACATACTGTGCTTTTGTTCGGTCTTCACTGCTTTCTTTTTATATTAGCATTTCACAAACCATCCCACCTGGAATAGGGGTTGTACATAATGAAGCATGGATCGGACAAACAAAAAGGTGTAGGATGATAATAACAAATAATACTCCTTACTCGAGTAGAGGTTTGGAAATGATTAAAAGAGAACACTAAAATAACTGAATTTAAGGTGGAAAAGGGAAAATACGAACAAGCTTGAACTACTGTTCCTCAGCAAGCAACTGCAATGAGCTTAGGTTATTCACCCTCTACAAACATTCAGGGAATCAGGAGATATCTATGTGCATAAAGCAAAAGGCCAAAGCCCACAACCTCAGGTCATACTGCATTACTGTAGAGTTTGGGGCTCAGACACTAAAAACATGATGCCCTCTTTCAGACTATGTAACAGATACCATGTTCTCTGGCACAAAGAAAAAGGACCATCCAAATTGTTACCACCATAAAGTTCCAGGATCAAAATCCAGGGTTTGTCATGGCATACAGGGGCAATTAGTGCACATCTGTGAAGGCACCGGTAATTCTAGTGACATTTAGGGGCAACATATGCTGCCTTCTAGACTCCGTCTTTTTCAGCGATGACCAAGCTTATATTAACACTACACTGAGAAACACTCGGTTTCAACAGCATGGCTGTGTAATCAGAGAGTATGGTTGATAGACTGACCTGCCCACAATCCAGAACTGCAACCCTTTGACAATATGTGTCTTGATAAGCTGAAAATGTAGCAGTGAAGGCCTGTACGACTGCACAGCTCAAGAATAGCATGAAATGGCACCTTTAAAACTGACGTTTGTGTCTGAATCAGTGCCCAAGAGATTATGAAGTGCTGTTAAAAGGAAAGGTTGACGGAACACAGTGGCACATGGATGTTTCTGTCCCAACGTTTTTTGGAATGTTTTGCAGGAATCAAATTTGGAAGGTGTGTACATACATGAAAAGCCATGACGTTCTTAAATATAAAGCATCACATACTATGCTTTTGTTCGGTCTTCATTGCCTTCTTTTTATATCAGCATTTCATGAACCGTCCCTCCTTTTCTGGAATAGGGGTTGTACATACTGAAGCATGGATCAGACAAACAGAAAGGTGTAGGATAATAATATCAAATAATACTCCTTACTCAAGTAGAGGTTTGGAAATGGTTAAAAGAGAACACTGAAATAATAGAATTTAGGGTAGAACAGGAAAATATGAACAAAATGCTCTCAAATAGGAAGCCAACTTTAGCCTCATTAACACTGTCCACTGTTGCATGATCTAAGAACTTCTTGGTTCTTCAGATCTTCTCCTCTTTGGCTATTTTTGGGCCTTCTTTCCTTCTTAACAATCATCTTTTGGGTCGATCATCTTGTAGTCCTTCCTCAGTGGTCACAGGACGCCGCCCACAGGTTGCTGCCCACAGGAGGCTGTTGACTGAATAGTTTTGCTTGGTGGACGGTATTCGGTCTAAAATTGGTCTAATATTAGCAAATAATTGCTCTCTGCTCAGATAAACGTCTGCACGATGACTGAAAAACGTATAGCTGATAACTGATGCCTGCTTTGAATGGAAATGCAATAAACTGTATAGTGGTCTCTGACTTTTGCACGCTACTGTACATAGACAGCAACATCACCCACGGAGGAAACTCTAACAGCACTCACGAGAGCATGGAGGGAATGATGCATTCAAGCTAGAGGGTTTCTGTGACACAGAAAGATGCATTAGGGATCAAATCCACGGAAAAGAAAGAGGCAATTGAGGAAGAGTGAAAAACACTGGAACGCTGCAGCTCTCTTGGACGGTCAGTGGAGCTTGAAAAAGCAACCTGTTTCCACCTCCACTTCGCCACCTCCTTAAATGGCGTGAGGTTTGGACTGGAGAGGGAAACAGATTGTGCGAAACAGACTCCGCGCAAGCCCTGCAACATGACCGAACTATAATTCTACATCTGAAAAGCGGGAATAATTAGCCAAGGAGGCCTTTGCCAGCAAAAAAGACTCTCTGAGATGGTGCGCTTAATGAATGTTAGATCTAAAGTCTGTGAAGACGAATGATATTTGAATATAGAGAACTGCTGTATTTACAAGCCATCTGAAAATGTACGTGCTTTTCCAGGAGCTGATCTCGCGCGCAGCCAAGACAGGCACGTCAGCAGCGCCCATAAACTCCCCGGGGGAGCGGGTTTGGAAATTTTGCAAAAACGCTCTGGCAGAGGCACAGTAAACATCCGGCGCTCCCAGACACGACTGTGATCGCTCGCTATGAGAGCCAGGCGCAGGACTCTCGCACTCCTGCTCCGTGTTCCACTGATGCAGCAACTGGGAAGATTATACAAAGGCTTTGTATTGGCAGGCAGTGCCGTCATGATCTGAGTAAAGGACTGACTCACGCTCAAACAGTTCCAACAACAGTCGCAATAACTTTATATTTGCCTTATTTTCGCCTCGTCCCAAAATTGACGCCCTACTTCTACCAAATGAATGCAGATTATTGTCGGGCGCCATCAATAAGTAGAGCTCAGAGCAGAAAACAAAGACCCCATGTGTGTCATTGATCACTGGCAGGCCAATGCAATAGATAATCAATTAGTCAGAATCTATCAATATCTGTACAGTTAGTAAATTTGAGGTATTTGCAATAAACAGCAAATATACATCCATTATTGGAAACATCTACTGTGTATTTTTCATTCCATTCATCTATCTTGTAGGCCCACTACATTTGTGTACAGGTATAGACTGCTGCCATGCATAGCTTGATCTCTGTCCTCATTATTGATCAGATTTTGACCACAGGACCTCATTTCTAGTACATTTCTAGGCTTCTTACAGGTTTTATCCATATTCATCAACGATCAGGGCGCCCACAGGACCACCACAGGGCAGGAGCATGTCATTTGGGTGGAGAACCATAGTGACACAGACATGATATGCACTGCGAGGGCACTGCGAGGGCACTGCTAAACACTGCGTCCGCTCACTGTTCGCTCAGCGGTGGTCCAGGTGTCATTTGGGTGAGGAACTGTCCGCTCTATTAGACCCTCCTACTTTGCTGGTCCACCTTGTAGCTGTACAGTCAGTGACAGCAGATCATCTGTTACTGCACAGTTTGTGTTAGTCATCCTCTAGTTCTTCATCCGCGGTCAGTTTCTCTCCACGGCACGCTGTTAGCTGGTTGGTGGACTATTCTGAGCCTAACTGTGGGCCCGATGTACTCAGCCTTTTGGGGCAGATTCAGGCATAACTTTCGGCCCACATGTGAAGTTGGCACAAGCCAAAATGCGCGGCTTCTGGACTGTGTGCACGCGCATCTATTTCCTTCGTACAGACGCATTGCGTTCAGTGCTGCAGAAAAACGTGGGAGGGTCACGGAAATCGTGGGTGGAGGTATCGCACAGATGGTCGTTACATATTCCGCTCAAAGTTTGACCAACTCGCTGGACCATTCTGTGTTGTATTCTGAAACCTGGCCTCCCGGAAACCGTGTTGACAAACCAGTTAATCAGAGTCTCAGATCTGCAGTTTGGATCATGTGGATGGTGAGAAGCAGAAAATGCAACCAACTTCTATCAGTTCCCTGCAGATTTCTTTGAAATGCACATTATGAACGAGGGAATCTGTATTAACGCAAAGCTTGTATCACATATTCTGACTGATTTAGTAAAATTTGAGCAACTGGCTGGATCCAGTTTTGCAGTGTAATTTAAAACCAGGTGTTAATTTGCATTTGCGTCTCAGAAGATGTGCTGTTGAGAGATCTGAACAATGGCAGCATACACCAATAGACGAAGGCACGAGCCTCGATTATGTGCTACAAGAATGCTAGCTGGTAGAGTGACACTGTTTCTTGGGTGTCAGATGTGAATGTACCTCTCTGTCCAAAATAATTGTCAAAAAAAACACAAAACATTAGGCCATGCAATGGACTGATGACTTGTCCATGGTATACCCCGCCTTCACCCAATGATGCTGGAATTGGCTCCAGACCCCCCGTGACACTGACACAACTGTGGGCAGTCATGGCCTAAAGGTTGGTGATCCAGTTTTGTGACCGGAAGATCGCTGGGACCTGCAGGACACGACTGAAGTGTCCTTGAAAAAGGCCCCTAAACCCCAACCGCTCCCCAGGTGTCGTGGATAGGGCTGCCCACCGCTCTGGGCATGTGTGCTCACTGCCCTCTAGTGTGTATGTTAACTAGTGTGTGTGTATATGTGGGTGTTTCACTGCACGGATAGTTTAAATGCTGATGTCAAATTTCACTGTGTGCAAACACAAGTGACAGAATAAATCTTAACTAGTGGGATAAAGTGGAAGATAATGGATGAAAAAAACATGTTATTTTCTTTTCTCTACAGCATACAGCAAAACACCACCTACCTTGTACACTGTGTAAAATCCTCACATACAATAGACAAACTGAAACTCCAAAATTGCTGAGATAAAAGTATTTAAATGAACTTTCTTTAAAAGTAAAGAATGTCTTTTGGTCTTCTCCTGTAAAGTTACCAGTCCAGAACTACTTGGCTTTCTTTGTACAGGGATGATATTAATGAAGAGGTGGGGCTATACATGCCATATTGCGACCCAATATGCATGCGCAGTCTGTGTTTGAAGTAAAATTACAGTGATGTAGAATGTTTTTGTGTAATAAAATCCTTGAATCTTTATTTTTGTTGGTTTGTCTTAATCCCTGAGGGCAGTTAGTGGGCGAGACTTTGTGCAGTTTGCAAGAAAAGCTGCAGTCTTAGTAAATGGAATGTTAATTTCAGATGCATCGTAGGCGTTTACTGCGGTCGCATCAAGGCACATTTTGTGCCGCACCTGCATGCGATTGCACATCTGGTTCTGAGTCGTTTGAGAATACAGTGTCATGGCAGCGCCGAGCATATCCAAATAATACCTGCTCGTTGGTGATCTTGGACCACTGAGATGCAGGGTAAATGGAGATAGAGTGAGATAAAGTATAGAGAGAAACTAGATGGACTACGTTGGTGTACAGTTACAGACTGCTGGCATGCATAGTTTGATCTCTGTCCTCATTATTGATCAGTTTCTGACCACAGGACCTCATTTCTAGAACATATCTAGTCTTACAATTCCAGGTTTGATCCATATTCTTCAATGATCATGGCGCACACACGACCACCACGGAGCAGGAGCAGGTCATTCGGGTGGAGAACTGTAGTGACAGGTATGATGTGTGCTGTGAGTGCACTGCTAAACAGTGTGTCCACTCATTGTCCACTCTATTAGATACTCCTACCTTGCTGGTCCACCAGCAGGTCAGTTTCTCTCCATTTTCATTAAAAGAATGAGTTGTTTGAATGAGTGAGTGTCATTGCTGTGCTGAGAATATCCAAATAATACTGGACCTGGACCACTGAGATGCTGGGTGAAAGGAAATAGAGGGAGATAAAGTATAGAAAGAAACAGATGGACTACAGTCTGTCACTGTAGGACCACAAAACAGAGATTGAGTATAGATGTAGAGTATGTAAGTAGGAAATCTAGTATATACTGTACATTGCATAACTACTGTGAGATCATAGTTCCATTAACTGGAAGAGAAATTTAAGCAGCATTGCCTGTTTGGATACTCTGGGTGTTTAAAATAGTTAATTTTATTATTTAGATTTATCCTTGCATTGCTCTGGCACAAGAGTGTACAGAAAGTGCCTTGAGTATAATTATCAGCTTGTTCCAAGAATGTAATGTATCAAATCTGAACCATGCCATGGCACACTCCGGATCTCACATCTATTAGATTCGCTGAACCGGCATTCCAACTCCCACCACACACGCCGAATCCAAAGCTGACACCAAATATGAATTTGTGGACTCTGCAATGAGATCCTGCGGGATAGAATCAATTAGGACGAGAATGGACTAGCGGAGCACAGAATAAGAGACGCTCGCGCGTGCAGGCGCTTAAACATCTCCATACCAGACGTGGCACATGGGCGCAGACCTAGCCTGTGCTTATTCTTAATATATCTGACAAATCCAGAATAAACATGTAGGTGCGAACAAATTCATTCAGGCCAGTTAATGACAAGCACTTGGAAATTGGATTCCCTTCGGACGTAGTGTTCTTTTTTTTTGGGCCTCGGAATAATTGGAAGATTGCACTGCTGGGATAAAGCAGTGGGCTTCCAACGCGTCCTGGCAGCGGACTCACGGCGCTTCCTCCTCCCGGCCGCTGGAGGAGACAGTGATTTATGATGCGGCACGACGTGACGGCGGAGAAAAGTTTTAACTGATGCTTGCAAGATTCACTAATGAACTGCGAGCTGGCAGATGAAGTTTTTTCGGGGGGAAATGGGTTGTGGGCAAGCGAGATGAGCACAGGAGCAGCAGATGGAGCTTTCTTACAAGGCTCTTTTTCTCAAGAATCGTATCCTTGGAAACAGCGTGGGCAAACGGCAGATGCTCGCATTTCACGGTGACAAACATTTATAAGAATCACAGCTCTCCGCGACATATCAGCATGTTTTCGTATGGCCTGCAGTAATGATTGTGCCTGGGTGATGTATTGTGCTCGGAATGTCAGACTAAATGAACACGGTGTTGTGGAATACATTGGATGCTCATGGTTGCCCTCGCCATTACGCTTTGTAAGGGACAGTGCGAGTGTGGTGGAGGAGGTTTTCTTTTTTTTTTTTACTCCCCCCACCCTCCCACCACCACCCTCTTTACTGGCAGGGAGGTGACTTAACTGATGAAAGTCCACTCAGCCAGAAACAACCGTCCGCGCGCAAGTAAATCACTTCTTTTAATCGTTTTAATGGTGCCGCTTCTGCTCGGCAGCGTATCAGTCCTGATATTGGCGTAATTCATGGTATTCGTGATGTATTCGTTATTCGCATAACACTGCGTGTCAGGGGACGTAATTCAAAGTGTTTCCTCTTGGGGGAACGGTGACTAAGAAAAACGGAAGGAAAACAGACTCCCTCGTACCTGCGTCTCCCGAGGGCCTGCGAGCACACAAAGATGAGGTGGGACGGTGGGAAAGAAACTAGGAGTGTATGCCCGGCTCTAAGATTCTGTTGTCAAAAACAATGTTAACAGCGCCTACACTGGGCCCTGATGTACTGAAACATGGCTGGGCCCGTTCCCATCGGAACTGTTAATACGCTTATTGTGCTCATCAATTAGCCACCATCTCTGGAGTGCTGAGGCGAAGGGGAATACAGCTGTGACGGAGGCGCGCCGTCATTGAGGCTAATGTCTGGACCAGGGGCAAGAACCTGCAGCTGGCTCGCTCGGCCTTTCCCGCCTTACCCTCGTCCCTCCAATAATCTAATACAACCCAAAAAGCCACTCAAGCAGGGCGAGCTGGAGAGACCCGGGAAGATAAACACGTTCCATTAAAAATACATGTTTTTTTTCCCCCCACACATCTCTCTTGTCAAAACTACTAAAACAGAGAGCCTCGCAGACTTCTCTGCTTATTTCCTCCGCTGTGGAAGACTGATTAGATGGAGGGAGGGAGCGAGGGAGGGGACGAAGTAGATATTCCGTTTAAAGACAGAGAAGCCTCGCCGTCCTCATCGTGAATGCAGGCTACGATTGCTTTAAGTTACAGCACCACAGTCGGCCAGACAGACATCCGCATTGCGAGGTACATCACTATCTTTCATGTCTGAGGAAAAAGCACGAGGAGATAGATCTAAACATTTGTGCTGGCCATTAGAGCCGCCCAGCCAATGAATCTTGTGGGCAGAACAATACAAACACATTTATTGTACACACACATATGTATGTGTGTGTCAGTGTTTTTTTTTTTAAGCCTTTCCAAGCTTCTCCTTGTGGAACCCAGTATTATTTACAGTTCTCATCTAATACCTGCTTTGACTGCTCAGTACTTCATTAAGCTAAATCAAGATTGCTGCTGAAGGAACTGAATACATTCATACAATGTCTGGGGCGTCCAGGAGAAATCTGGAGTAACTACACTTTGTTCTTCAAACTGGAGCTTAAAATATGATCTACTTCTCTCACAATAAGATATTTATGTTACTTTGTATTGTATGTATGATTATTTACATCTGTTTATATATGGAGTTCTTACAAGTGAAAATACACTACATGTTTTTTGCCAAGACAGCATCCTTTCTAGGAGAGGTTAACCAATATGGGTTATTCTATAGCTGATGCCGATGTTTAGAGGTCAGGGTCAGCCGATGGCCGATATGTGGCTGATTTTTAGAGCTGATATCTAGAGATTTTCCACTTTATTTGCTGATAAAACATCACACTATTAATAACAAGTGGATGCACAACATTTCTGAACTTAACATCATTTATTGAACACTGACTTAACAAGAAACAAACAAAATATTTTTATCTGCCCCCCTAAAAAAACAGTATGACCACATTACTGCTGATAGAGTCTAACATACATCTCTTCATACCCATAACTAACAAGTTATTAAGAATTGTATTGAAAAATACTTCCACACAGTAGACATGTTTGCTGCAGTTACAGAGAGCGGGTCAACAGTACGCAAAAGCAGTGCGCGAGAGTGACTAGGGTGTCTGAATACGTAGTGAAAAGTTCCCACGGGCAGACATTTTTAAGTATGCAGCCCCAGCACACTGTCCTATCCCAGGATTCCATCTGAGCCGCGGAGGAATTCGGCTGTACGCCGGCTGTGTGTACGTAGCTACGGCTAGTAAACTGCCGCTACAGGAGTTAGCGCTGTTTCTGAGGTAAACAATGATTAAACTCCTCCTGTTTTGTCTTCTCTGAGCTACAGTTAGACACGGTGTGAGTAGATATTTAGACAAAGACGCAGAACGGTGTCACAAACAGTCTCTAAACCCGTCAGTAAACGGGGATTTTAATAGTGGGAGCGCGATGGTCTAACGTCTTGCGTAAGTTGGCGGACGTAGTGTGTCAGAGGTTGCGTGGGTACTAAACACTCGCACACTGAGAGAGTGCACTGCTTTAACAGGCAGGCAGAGCGCACTAGCTCCAACTGAGTACGTACTGATCAAGTACACGATTTCGGAGGCACCCTGTGTCTCACTTCACGCTCGGTTTTTATCGCATGGTAGTAAAACTGCGGCACTTAGAAAGAGAGAGAGAGGAAGAGAGAGAGAGAGAGAGAGAGAGAGAGGAAGAGAGAGAGAGAGAGAGAGAGAGAGAGAGGAAGAGAGAGAGAGGGAGAGAGAGAGAGCGCAAAAAACAACCGCACCTGCGCACAATGCATGCGCGAGAGAAAAACAGTGCGTGCGACGCGATAGACAGAGAGACGCTGATCTCTGGTGTTCTTAAATTGTTTACACAGCGGCTCTGTTCTGTTCTCTTTACTCTCTCTTTAGTTCTGTTTGTCTCGAGTGCTGGAGGCTGAGTAATATCTAGGAGACTCTGGCTGCTCCGGAGAGACTCTGTGTAACAGTAACGTGTTAATGTGTGTATTACACTAGAGCAGTTAGCTTTAGCCCCGGAGCTAAGCAGCAAAACATCCGCTCTGGTTCACGTGTATGGCCGGACCTAGACACACGTAACCGCATCATTAAAAACATCCATGTTGGTATAAATGATTCGTTTTTAACTTGCTTGCCGAAGAGCTCCAAAAGTGTTGGCTTGGGGTCCTTCACATGTGGCAGCAGCACGTTCCGCCACACCAATAACATGGGGCTGCCCGCGGACGTGTCTGACTTTAAATCAGCGCTTGCAGATGCCTATATATTAAAAAATAACAAATATTGGACCGATATATTAGTCGATCTCTACTTTCTAGGTTATTTTATTACATGCCATTTAGCCACTGCAGTGCCAGCTTTTCAAGCGCCTTCTTGTATTTAAGCCCCAACCCCCTAATGTTTACCCCTACCCCATATCAGTGGTGCTGGCATGATTCAATATTTCAAGCTACCTTTTGGGCAGAACCATACTCCTCAAAATGACACGAATGCAGACACTTTGGACTACTCAGACACAGTTTTGTATTCAGAAATATCACGACACAATTCAAAATGCAATGCAAGCTGTACTCTGAGCACTGGAGTAAGGGGCACTGCCAAAATAATTCACTTAGCCTGTGTTCAAACTGCCAGCCCAAATCAGATTTTTGGCATATCCATTGATTTTTGATAGTCCGGACAGCAGAAAACCACATGAAATCAGATTTTTACAAATCAGATCCAAACCACATTTGGGGGTGGTGTTTGAAATGCAATTCCAATTGAATTTTTACAAATGAGTTTTAGTCTGGATGCTCTGGCTGCTCAAATCGGATTTGAAAGAAGTGTCTTTTGCTTCATTTGCAGCACCACCAGCAACGACAATGTCAAATCCAGAGTTACGGAAGGGCTTGGAGTCAAGAAGAGCACCAAAACGCTGTGAAGCACAATTTAGCTGAGCGATAGTTTGAAGGACGAAATGATGCACATCCGTCTCTCCTGCTTCTGTATACAAAAGCCATGTCACAGCTATGTCTTTACTGCTGGCTGTATTGTTACCACAGCAACTTATGTAGAGAGGTTGATGTCTGGACAGACAAATCCGATCTAGTCACATAGAATTTGTTGGAGGAGGATTTGGAGTGAGCTAGTTAGACTTCTATCTACCTATTTTTAGCATTAATCACTCCATTTGCACTGCAAATGAAAATCAGACACACTGTTACAATGACATTAATGCTGCAGCATACAAACCACACTCTGAGGAAGACCCCTGTCCGGTTCCAACATGATTGCGTCCCAGTGCTCCGTAACGATGTAGTTTAATGTGGATGAATGTTAGTGGCCTGCACAAAGCTCTGAACTCAACCCCACTGAAGACCTTTTAAATTAATTGGAATGTCGATTGTGAGCCAGGCCTTCTCGCCAACGTCAGTGCCTGCCTTCACAAATGCTGTTTTCACTGAATGGGCACAAACTCCCTCAGACACACTCTTGTGGAAAGCCTTCCCAGGAGAGTACCAGAGTGGGCAACTTCATTTTAATGCCCATGGTTTTGGAACGGGATGTGCTGATGATCAGGTGTCCACATACTTTTGGCCATGCAGTGTGTTTTAAAAATGTATTTACACGTGAAGAATTCTCTCTAAGGGCTCCCCGGACGGCTTACCCTCAAATTGGGCAATTATCTAGATCAAATTTTGAGATTGATTTCATTCAGAGTCATTCAAACCTCAGGGCAAGGAGACGCATTCTTGAACGTTACCTCCATTTTACTGGGATTATGAGTTATGGTGCATTATTTCATTCCTGTTTTATGACCTTAATTTCGTGTGGTTTAATAATGAATTGCGCAGGTAGCTGTCATTGTCACATTAATTCGGTTCTGAGGCTACTCTAGATCATTGCGGTGGGCGTGTGTTCTGCTGTCAGCAGATGAATGCTCTCCAAGGAGGTATTAAGTGGGGCTACCAATCAAACGTAGAGCTTAGAGGATGTGCAGAATGCTGCAGTCAACCCGTATGAATCAGACAGTCAAAACCTTGCGCTAGGCTATGCGAAAGAATATAATATTCGGTCCCTGATAGCTTGAATAAGTTTGCGAATGTTGATGCAGATGACAGCCGTGGACTTTTTAAATCCGCAGCTCACTCCATAAGCCGTCCTAACGATTTCGGGAGAGGAGGCGCTCATTCATCTCTTCGTCCCCATTCATCATTCACCCCCTCTGTTCTTCACTTTCCCTCCATTCCTTCACAGACTCCTCGGATCTTTGGCAGGATTGCGCTAGCTCGCTCCCAGGGGCGCGAGCTAAGACCGCCGAGCCACCAGACTGCTGTGAAAATCCGCAAACTGGCTTTGTGGCCAAGCCTGATAAAGGCCTTGGCCTGGATCTGGCCAAATTGGCGCGTGCTAGCACTGTTCGTCCCTCGAGCGCGGCCACCGAGAAAGTTGTGCAGGCCCTCGTCTTCAGGAGGATCACAGGCTGCCTGCCGAAGACGGTAAGAGATGTGCTTACGCTAAGCTAAGCGCGAGGAAGCCGCAGCCAAGCTACAGCCAGTGGAGATTTAGAGTCAGAGCCAATGTCCTCTTGCCTCTCGCCACGGTCCACAGTCAGTGCAAACGTCATTCATAACATCTGCTGTTGCCATGATGTTAGCTAACATGGTGTCTAATAATGACACTTGTTTACAAAATGATCAGTTAAACACTGGACAATAGGATGTTTAGCTATTAGAGATCCATATACACAAATATAACATGTGTTGATACTAATAATGCTATAATAATAATGCTATAATATATATATATATATATATTTTGTCCCTGTCCAAAGAAAAACGTGTATCTCCATATTTGTCCTTTTTTATTATCTGCATTGTTTCAACATAGCAGCTGTCGTTTACATTGTGTAAAAGTTTCATAATGAATGGACCAATAGCAATGCTTCAAAATGTTGGTTCTATTGACTCAAAGATATGTATATCTATAGATTTTAAGTTTATATATATATATATATATATATATATATATATATATATATATATATATGTTTGTATGTTATGTATGTCATGTTATGTTACTATTAGCATTAACAGCAGTTTACTTACCAGACTCGAGACTTCATCCTTCTCCAGTGGTAGAAAGCAATACTAGTGTTAACTCTGATTATGTTTCTATTTCTATCACTGGGTTTATGTGCTGATGAAAGTGGTTCCTCGCCAAGAACTTCATTCATCATTTTGTTTAATCTTTCTTTTAATTGGCTCATTTTCTTTAAATGATCTAAACGGGTGCAGGTCCATCAACATGTATGACAAGAGGTTGGAAGTCCTGGGAAAGTCAGTTCATTCTGCAGTCATTTTTGCAAGTTAGTTGGAGCCATACAGGATCAGACCTCTTTGAAAGTAGGCAGCCCAAATTACTCAAAACTGAAGGTCAAATTATTATTTCAAAACCAGATTTTAAATAAATAAATAAATCTGGCACAATAGCACATTTTCAGCTTGTTCTGGCAACAGTGCTTACACAGATATTCAGAACTAGCGCCACAGTATTGTTGACCATTACCTGGCTCTTGTCTGGTAAACCAGGACTTTCTCTGTTAAGGTCCCCCATTTATGTTTCTCTGATACGCCATCAGGGCAGCTTTATTTCTTCATCCTCTCATGTTGGACTAGTTTGCCTTGACGCTACTGTCGCCTCCTCAGGAACAAAGTCACATTAAAGACAGGATGGACTAGAGCTAACTGGTTAGCATGCTAACTTCAGTAGATACTATATCTCTGCAGTTGGCCTGTTCATGTTCCAACCTGACTGCTCACCAGTGCTCAAAGCAAGCTCCATAAAGACCTGGCCTGAGTACTGACCTCAACCTGATAGAACACCTTTGGGATGAATTAGAGCGGAGACTGTGAGCCAGGTCTTCTCATCCAACATCAGTGTCTGACCTCACACAAGTGCTTCTGGAAGAACTGTTGGTCAAACATTCCCATAAATACACTCCTAAACCGTGTGGAGAGCCTTCCCAGAAGAATTGAAGCTGTTATAGCTGCAAAGGTTGGGCCGACATCATATTAAACCCTATGGATTAAGAATGGGATGTCACTCAAGTTCATATGTGTGTGAAGACAGACGAGCAAATACTTTTGGCCACATTGTGTATGATGAGGAACATACCGAACATGTCTGACTGGTGTTCTGAGGTAAGTGGAAAATGGTGTAAATGAGTTTCTTTCTCTGAACTATCACTTTAAAGGGTTTTACTACAGAAGCAATGGAAATCTGTGATCAGTTATCATTACCGGAAGCGCATTGCTACGAGAGTAGCATGTAAATGTCTGTTGCTTAGGTGTTGTTGTAAAACTAAAGGTTTTTCAGTTTATTCTCGTCAGCAGCTGCACTCTTTCTTTATGCAGTTCCCCTTAAAGAAAGCCCACGAGACAAAAGGCAGAGAAGGAAATAAACAGTTCGCTGCTCTTCTCTCTGAGTGATGTGCGAAGGCAAAAGTTCAGTGCTGATCGCAGAATATCCTCTCTTATCCTGGAGCTTTCAGGATTCATAGCCAGCTTGCAGTGAGATGCTTAGGAAAGATCAGCAGGTCTGAGAGCACTGTAATCAGGTTTCCGACCTTAAAGCTCTGATAAGAGCCTATCGGGGACCCAAAGGTGATTAGCCTGGCCCTTGCAGACCTGCTCAGAGACAGAGCTGATTAGCTGTAATCATTTCACTCATGTTTACGACACCTAATTACCCACGACGCTCATACATGTCGGATTAATTTACCGCTACACATGTTTACATTACCGTTTAGAGATAAACAGGGAGGATTTAGTTGGTAATTGGCAAAAATAGAAAAGAATAAAAAGGTTATTTTGGGTTGAATACAGCTGTATGCAAATGAGCCTTGCAGAGTTTGTAAGTAAAAATAATAATAAAAAAAAATGTAATGCACAATTACTGTTTATTTACTGAAAACAGTAGAAAACGCATACTGTGGACTGTGCCATAACAAATACATTGACAGTAGCTTTGAGTTTGTTCTCTGTAGATGATGTTACGTATCTTGTTTTTACTACTTCGATGAAACATGTATAGGCAAATGACTGTATATCTTATACATTTGGTTGATATTTTACACACATAGAGGACATATTGTTTTAAATGTTACCTATAAACTACGAATATTCTGTGGTTTGTAGTCATTTCCTTATGTTAAATAAACCTTCATGCTCAAGCTTGTTTATTAATTTAGAACTATATATATATTAACATTACAATTTACAGATACAGTGGGGGTATAAACTAAGAAAATACTTCATCCATTGTTTCAGTAGTGTAAACTATGGCTTAGGTGTAGCTCTACATGACTAGGGAACACAGCTTTGAATAGTTGTACACTCCTAAAATCACCATATTCATCATTAAAACAAATAAAATGTTTCTTAATTGCAGAAATTCTGTCATTCAATAGTGAAAATGCTACACACTGATATTCAGACTCTTACACACATTTACCACAAAACAAGAGACCTGTAACTGTTTACTATATGGTCAGTAGAGACAGGGATCCAGGGTCACGTCCTGCTATAAAATGAAGGGGTGTGGCTAAAATGAGGCTTCGTCTTTACACTGAAGCCCAGCATTGTTTTAGTAGTGAGATGCAAATTTATGACAGCATTATATATATATACTATATTGGCAAATGTATTCATTCACCCATCCAAATCATTGAATTCAGGTGTTCCAATCACTTCCATGGCCACAGATGTATAAAACCAAGCACATAGGCATGCAGACTGCTTCTACACACATTAGTGAAAGCATGGGTCGCTCTCTGGAGTTCAGTAAATTCCAGCGTGGTACCATGATAGGATGTGCAGTTGTTAAATTTTCTCCCTACTAAATATTCCACAGTCAACTGTCAGTGGTATTATGAGAAAGTGATTGGGAACTACAACAATTCAGCCACAAAGTGGTTAACCACGTAAAATTACATTCTGGGGGCAGTGGACTGTGTCTGGCTGCACTGTGCCAAGTGTAAAGTTTGGTGGAGGGGGGATTATGGTGTGGAGTTGTTTTTCAGGGGTTGGACTCTGACCCTCAGTTTCAGTAAAAGGAACTCTTAATGCTTCAGCAGACCAAGAGATTTTGAACAATTTCATGCTCCCAACTTTGTGGGGACAGTTTGGGGACGGCCCCTTCCTATTCCAACATGACTGCCCACCAGTGCACAAAGCAGCTCAATAAAGACGTGGATGAGCGAGTTTGGTGTGGAAGAACTTGACTGGCCTGCACAGAGTCCTGACCTCAACCTGATAGAACACCTTTGGGATGAATTAGAGCGGAGACTGCGATCCAGGCCTTCTCGTCCAACATCAGTGTCTGACCTCACCAATGTGCTTCTGGAAGAACGGTCAAACATTCCCATAAACACACTCCTAAACCGTGTGGAGAGCCTTCCCAGAAGAGTTGAAGCTGTTATAGTTGCAAAGGTTGGACCGACATCATATTAAACCCTATGGATTAACAATGGGACGCCACTCAAGTTCATATGATGGATAAAGGAATGAACGGCCATCTACAAACAGAAGGTCTAACTTGCGAGCCTTTGGTATTGCAGAGTTTGTTTTAGCTGACTGACTTTGAAACTGTTTCGTGTGGGCGAGGACAGAGCCCTGTGATTGGACAGGGGAATGTTTATGGAAGTATTACCCAGTATATTGGTTATTTATTGTAACATTATTCAAATGTTATACTTGCCTGCAAGAATAAGATTAAGATAATTAGAAAGAAAACATAGATTTAGGTTTCCTGGGTCTTATATGCTTGATAGTTAATTTAATTATTATTTTTTTTATTTTACTGTGGGGCCACAGTTGATGCGGTAGAGTGATCCATATCTGGATGGCAGCATTTAGTAAAGCCTTACACGTGCCTGACATTTCTGAGAAAATGATGTGATTCTTTGCATGCACCTCTGAGGTGGCCGAGTGAATGCGGTAATTATGCAAGTCCGGGAACAACGGTGTGCGGCAGTGATGGGAGACAGCAGAGACGCCGATAAGGACTCAGGCCAACTCCCCAATTACAGCAAATTAGTCTGACCACAGTAAAACCTGCACTCCAAACAATGGGCTGCCTTCCCTGACATATTCCTTTTAGCAGCTCCTATTAGCGGAGTCTGTAATGAATAAACTGTTGTGATAGAGAGGGTCGAATGGCATAAAATTACACTTAGTCATTTTGAATGAGGCCCCGTGTGTGCAGCATACAGAAGCTTGTACTTTGGGTGGACGTCCATTACGTCTAGAGCATTCTGAGCATGACATCTTTGCCTAAACTCGGAGGATTAATTACATGCCCTTAGTTTGAAATACAACAACCTTGAGATGCAACCTGAAAGAGCCATTAAACTTTCGAGGTAGTTGTTCACTTAGGAAGAAGCCTGAGCAGTGGGCGTTTGGCAGCAAATGACACGGAGAGCCAAAGAATATAAATTATTTGAAAAATTGAGGACCTCACAGACTAATAGCGTGTGCTCGGGAAGGGTAAATACTATGTAACAGAAGGATATGACTGCACACACATTTTGATGGGGGTCGAGAGACTATACCTGCTCGGAATTGAATACAGTTATGCTATAAAATATGCAACAATTGAAATAGTTTCCTTAGTTCTATATGAAACCATCCATGGATTTGAGCATAAGAGACTGTGTGAGACTGTGTTGAGACTGTGAGAGAAAATCCTTGTTTATTGACACCAGCAGAAAGGCACCAACAAAATTTGGGGCGTAACAAATTTGTGGGGGAAGCCACCCTCATAGTGACCAACCCCCTACACAAAACACCCATATGATAACCCCACACAGAATTATTTAAAAAACTCATATCATGTACCTTTTAGCTGCCAGTCAACAACATTAGCAACATAAAATGTCTATTTTCTGGAGGGTGCAAACCTCCCATGATCCTCCTAGTGTAGCCATGCCGATGCATGTATCTAGAGGCCAGTGCCAGGCTGTAGCAGGTCATTCACAGCCCCCTGTCCTTCAAAGGTAAGTTACCAGAGGCACACATACAGTTCCAGCCATGGTCAGGGCTTCGTCCTTGCCGCCACAGCTCATTATGTGTGTGGCAAAACTTCCCACTACACCCCAAATCAAGTCCCGTGCAGCTGAGGGCACGGACAGCAACAAAGGTGCTCCACCTGGCTGCCTTTCACTCCTCTGTTCAGTTGTAGAGTCTCTGTTAGGTTGTAGATTCCTCCTCTGTTCAGTTGTAGAGTCTCTGTTAGGTTGTAGGTTCCTCCTCTGTTCAGTTGTAGAGTCTCTGTTAGGTTGTATATTCCTCCACTGTTCAGTTGTAGAATCTCTGTTAGATTGTAGATTCCTCCTCTGTTCAGTTGTAGAGTCTCTGTTAGGTTGTAGATTCCTCCTCTGTTCAGTTGTAGAGTCTCTGTTAGGTTGTAGATTCCTCCTCTGTTCAGTTGTAGAGTCTCTGTTAGGTTGTAGATTCCTCCTCTGTTCAGTTGTAGAATCTCTGTTAGGTTGTAGATTCCTCCTCTGTTCAGTTGTAGAGTCTCTATTAGGTTGTAGATTCCTCCTCTGTTCAGTTGTAGAGTCTCTGTTAGGTTGTAGATTCCTCCTCTGTTCAGTTGTAGAATCTCTGTTAGGTTGTAGATTCCTCCTCTGTTCAGTTGTAGAGTCTCTATTAGGTTGTAGATTCCTCCTCTGTTCAGTTGTAGAGTCTCTGTTAGGTTGTAGATTCCTCCTCTGTTCAGTTGTAGAGTCTCTGTTAGGTTGTAGATTCCTCCTCTGTTCAGTTGTAGAGTCTCTGTTAGGTTGTAGATTCCTCCTCTGTTCAGTTGTAGAATCTCTGTTAGGTTGTAGATTCCTCCTCTGTTCAGTTGTAGAATCTCTGTTAGGTTGTAGATTCCTCCTCTGTTCAGTTGTAGAATCTCTGTTAGGTTGTAGATTCCTCCTCTGTTCAGTTGTAGAGTCTCTGTTAGGTTGTAGATTCCTCCTCTGTTCAGTTGTAGAGTCTCTGTTAGGTTGTAGATTCCTCCTCTGTTCAGTTGTAGAATCTCTGTTAGGTTGTAGATTCCTCCACTGTTCAGTTGTAGAATCTCTGTTAGGTTGTAGATTTCTCCTCTGTTCAGTTGTAGAATCTCTGTTAGGTTGTAGATTCCTCCTCTGTTGAGTTGTAGAATCTCTGTTAGGTTGCAGATTCCTCCTCTGTTCAGTTGTAGAATCTCTGTTAGGTTGTAGATTCCTCCTCTGTTCAGTTGTAGAATCTCTGTTAGGTTGTAGATTCCTCCTCTGTTCAGTTGTAGAGTCTCTGTTAGGTTGTAGATTCCTCCTCTGTTCAGTTGTAGAGTCTCTGTTAGATTGTAGATTCCTCCTCTGTTCAGTTGTAGAATCTCTGTTAGGTTGTAGATTCCTCCTCTGTTCAGTTGTAGAGTCCATCTCTGTTAGATTGTAGATTCCTCCTCTGTTCAGTTGTAGAATCTCTGTTAGATTGTAGATTCCTTCTCTGCTCAGTTGTAGAATCTCTGTTAGATTGTAGATTCCTCCTCTGTTCAGTTGTAGAATCTCTGTTAGGTTGTAGATTCCTCCTCTGTTCAGTTGTAGAGTCTCTGTTAGGTTGTAGATTCCTCCTCTGTTCAGTTGTAGAGTCTCTGTTAGGTTGTAGGTTCCTCCTCTGTTCAGTTGTAGAATCTCTGTTAGGTTGTAGATTCCTCCTCTGTTCAGTTGTAGAATCTCTGTTAGATTGTAGATTCCTCCTCTGTTCAGTTGTAGAATCTCTGTTAGGTTGTAGATTCCTCCTCTGTTCAGTTGTAGAGTCTCTGTTAGGTTGTAGATTCCTCCTCTGTTCAGTTGTAGAGTCTCTGTTAGGTTGTAGATTCCTCCTCTGTTCAGTTGTAGAGTCTCTGTTAGGTTGTAGATTCCTCCTCTGTTCAGTTGTATAGTCCACCTTTATTTGAGTGAGGATGCTGCAGTTTAATGGTAATGATAGGACTATGTTAGAAAATCCTCTCACTCCTGTCAGCCAGAAGGGAAGAGATTACACGTTGTATACAAACACAAGATCAGACTGGAACATTGCGTTTATTTAATATTAAGCTTCATAGTTTTTTTTTGTTTACTTGTATATAGATATGGCACTTTTGTGTACTTTTCAGTCGACAGGCGGTTTCCAGGCATTAGCGTATGACTGTAAGATGTAACAGAATTTTCTGCTTCAGGTGACAGACAGATGATCTTGCAGCACAGATACAGAATAATCATGTAATGTTGATACAAATAAAAGGTAGAGAAGCTGGCTGTTAGTCTGCTTGGCCAAGTACTGATTCATGCTGCCAGATACCTTTTTAAGCCAAAACTCTTCACTTGCGGGGATGTTGCAGCTGGCAATGACAATGTGATATCATTAATGTGAGAGATTTTATAGAAGAATCACTGTTATGTAACTTCCACAACACACTGGCTTTGCCTCCTGCATAGGAGAGTGAGAAGCAGTTGTTTTGTTATTAAGTGTGGACATTTATGTCTGTCTGACATGGAGCTGCTCTGTTGGTTTATTAAAAAATGGGAAATCTCTAAGGCCGGTAGCCTCTCAGACCACAAGCACTGCATTTTTAGCAACTGTGGCTGGAGGTACTGGAACTATAGATGATGTTGACCCCAGGAGCTGATGCAACCAGAGCATAACGTGGCACCATTATTTCCAAATAGCACAGTTTTCTGTTTTGTTGGTTCATTTTTTTGGGTTGACCAGCATGCAAGCATCCAAAACAACATACGCTGGTGACCAGGTAGTAGAGCCTGCTTGAGTCTTCTTTCAACATTAGTGGCTCCATACAGAAAAACATGTTTACATGCTTGGATTTGGGTCTTTATTCTCTGAACTTGCATTAGTAGTGCTTCAGTAAGCTACAAGGAAACCGTGAGGTTGCGTGTAAAGCAGCTTAGGTGTTCTGGGTGCAAATTAGGGTAGTGAAGCAAGAGTTGCTTAAGATAATAGCGCAACGCACAAACACACTGGTTAATCTGCCGAATTTGTGTCAGTCAAGCTTCAGTAACCCAGTGTACTAAAAATAGTTGATGCTTGTTTTTGTAGGCTTGGCTTCTCAAATAGGACTGTAAATGTCAGGTGTGGACATCGTAAGATGTTGACACCAAGCAAATCATCACTGTAAGTAATGCCAATTTTGCAGGAAAGAACAAAAACCTTTAATGTAATCTTTACTTTCAATGTAAGTCTATGAAAGCATATTTCTGTCCAGGTCATTTTGGAGCATTCCCATTGGTCTATTCATCATGAAGCTTTCATAGAATGTAACTAATGTTACATCTTGGTATTTGAGGGCGTTTTCACACTAGCACTAGTTAGTCTGGTTAAAATAGACTCTGGTTCGTTTGCACGCTTGGTGCGGTTCGTTTTGGAAGGTGTATAAACACCTAGCACTCGGGTGCGGACCAAAACAACCGCACTGAGACCCTCGAAAGAAGGTGGTCTTGGTCCGGTTCCAAACGAACTTTGGAGTGGTTTGTTTGTGGTGAGAACATGATCTGACCTCGAGCCGACCCAAGTATTAAATGTACTCCACAAGTTTGATCTAAACATCTCCTGAAGCCAGGTGTGCTTTGCATTATGGGATGCGGCAGATGGCGTAAACAGAGAACTGGAGAACTGTAGCAGCTAACAGGGTGAGGACAATGAAGCGAGGTCTCTCTTGGACTAGCAGTGAGGTTTGTTGTCTACTCCAGGTGGACTGTAGTTTGGTTTATTATCAGATTATTATTACAGCTATAAACAAATGCTGTCTCTGCTGCTGCTCCGTGATACACTCTACAAGAAATGTGTAGTAGTTTGGGAAAACCGGATCTTCTCCCTGTGTTTACTTTCTTGCTCGCACACCAGATAGCTCTGACCAATGAGAGGAGACACTGTGCTCATGTGGTTTGTTGGGGTGCATTATGGTGCATTTGGGTTTTTGCCTGTGTGAAAACAAACTTAGCCGAGGAGGAAACGCTCCAAGTAAACAAATTCATTAACTGATCCGGACCAGTGAAACCAGTGAAAACGTCCTGAACCAGTTGTAGCAGTCAAAATGGACAATCAATACAGGTGTATAAGGCCTGTGTACTTAATAAAATGGCAGCACATTGCTCTCTGTCTGTATATTATTATGGTTGCTATACATTGTTATTCAGTTTTTGCTTTCTGCCAGATCTTCTCAGCGTAACTCGTCCCGCAGTTTTCAAAATATCAACACTTTTTCAGCTCCAGATTGTCCAGTCTGTTTGTGTGATTCGGGCTTGTAATCAGCTTTTTGATCGGATGCACAGATTCCGGTAAACAACCGACCACAACTCGACCACAACTGCAGTGTTGGTTTGACTCGCACTCATCTGTTTGTCATTTTTTCCAATCCTTTTTTTCCCCCCATAGAGTGTTATTCCTTTTCGAATGCCCCCAATCTGCATGTAGTTACTCAGGTAGGTCCCAAACACACTGACCTACACTCCTCTACTCGCTGTTTATTCATCTACTCATGCTGTGCAACTTTTTTAGTTTTACTTTGACATTGTTACTACAAAACACATAAACCTTATGTTCTAAATGACTAACAAGTCTGGAGTTACTTACTGCAGCAAGACCAACCAGATATCTAGAAAAGATACAGATATTAAAGTATTTTCTGCTCCTAATGTTACTTCGACATGGCAGTGTTTTCCATATGATTCACTGAGCAGAAAATAGATATATAATATATATATATATATGTATATTTGTGAATATACTTGTCTGTCTGCTTCTTTTGTGGCTCTGAATGTGTTGTATAGTCCTGTTGGAGAGTCGATTGACACAGTAACGTTACAGCAAATGTCAGTCTGAAAATGATTCCCAAGGTTTGCCATTCAGAATGTTCTTTAGGAAGTTACCGTGGTGCCTGAAAGCTTGTAAATCCTGTAGAATTTTCTATACTTTTGCATAAAATACTTTTTTTCCCCAGTCCTAGAAGAGATTCTGTATTTTATGGAAGATATGTGCAGAAGGTCAATATCTACAGATCTAAAAAAGTGAAAGATAAAGAGAACAAAACTAAACAAATAGGACAAAAATATTATACTTGGTCTTTTATTTCTAGCGGAAAGTGATCAAACATTAAATATCTATGAGTGACAAGTATGTGATCCTTTGCTTTCCTTTTCTGTTCAGCAATAACTGAGACTAAATATTTCTGGTAACTGCTGACCAGTCCTGCTCATCGGCTTGGAGGAATTTTAGCCCGTTCTTCCATACAAAACAGCCTCAGATGGTGGGTTTCCTCAGATAAACTGCTCACTTCAGGTCCTTCCACAGCATTTCTATAGGATCACCATTCCAATATGCTTCATTCTTCTTTAACAACTTGTGTGTGTGGGGTCTTTGTCTTGCCTCATGACCCACATTCTCTCGGGATGCAGTTCACAGACAGTCCTGACATTTTCCTTTAGAGTTTGGTGGTGTCATTCAGAATTCATTGTCCCATCCATGATGACGAGCCATCCTGGCCCAGTTGCAGAAAAACAGGACCAAACCATGAAACTACCACCACCATGCTTTACAGATGGGATAGGGTTCTCATGCTAGGATATGGTGTTTTCCTTTCTCCAGATATAATGTATCCACAAAACTTTTTTTGCCAATATTATTCTAGGCTGCCCTCGTCTTCTTTAGCAAACTGCAGGTGGGCTACAATTTTCTTCTAAGAGGGTACTGACTTTCTTCCATTTGCACTCAGACTGTGGCTTGGGGGAGTCCAGGCATCTTTAGAGATGGTTTTGTGACCCTTTCTAGCTTCATAAGTTCCTCGAAAATCTCCTTTGCTCATGCCAGGATCCTCTTCCATCTTTAATGGATCCCTCTTTTTTAACAGAGCAGGTACTCACACCTGAGTGTCATTCTGTTGATTGAAACTACCTGATTCTAATTTCTAATTTCAGTTTAAATTAAGTAATAATCTCTGAAAGATCAGTAATACTGGATCATTTTCCTCAATAAATAAATGTCTAACTCAAACATTTTGGTCTCATTTGTTTAATTAGGTTAAAACTACTATAGTAGCTTGGCATGCTACCTGCTACTACCCTGCTAAATAAACAGCTAGCACTGGTCTGGTGCTGGTCTAGCTAGTCACCCAGCTTGGTCACCGCTTTGCTGGTGTCCAGCATTGCTATACTGTGCTGTTTTTTCAATACCACACTTGATGGTTTATGTGATAGATATGAAATATAAATATATTTTGTATGCCAACAACATTTATCTACTGGAGGTAACAGCCTACAGCATAGAACAGACATTTAAACCAAAAAACACACCAAAATCCAAAAAATTTAGGCCTCCTTCATGCTAAGCCCATTGATAAAATACCAAACTTGTCTACTATGCATCATTAACAAATCACTTTTTTAAATGTACTGCAAACCCTGCTGACAAAAAACAACACACTCTAAACTGGTCTGGTGCTGGTTTAGCTGGTCACCAAGCATGGTCATGCTGGTGGACCAACGAACCAGCATCCAAAACACAACAGATTAACACAATGACCACCAATGCAACATCTTCACCTTGGACATGTATCAGTCTATGTAGTATATATATATATATATATATTAGTTATTGCAAACCTGCAAAGAAAAGGTTCTCATTTATTAAAAACATTTTTCAAAAATTATTTTTTTTAATTAAAAGTTACATATCAGATACAGAACTGGACATATTAATATATTACAGCAATATAAACTCACTCCCCGTCGATAATGGTGTGCTTAGAGAGCGGTTTGCACTGAAATCATTGTCCTGACCCTCAGGGCACAGCTTATTGTGCTCTCCTAAAGGGGAGCGTGAGGTCAATTAACCCATTAGGAGTGATCCTTCTGCTCAGGTCACGCTCTGCCCAGCAATCCCTCTCACTAAGAAATGGTCGACCACACAAACACAAACGCTAAAACCTCAACGAGACTAATGCAATTTGGACGCGGGAGCTGAGAAGGGCACGGTGAAATCCCAGACGCCCCTTTGTGTGCTTTACAGACCGACCGCCTTCTTCGCTGCCTGCTTGGACGCGGAATTAAGAGAAAAAAATGACCGATGTCATCATCGGTTAAATGAATGCAAGGGCTCGGTCCAAACATGTCTTGTCAGCATCACAACAATCAATGGAAATGACATTACGATGCCTGCGGCGCTTCTCCAGAGGACCCTAATGCGAAGTGATCATGATTTTGACTGATGTTCGCGTGGACGGTATTTGAAGGCCACTGATGATAGGTGACCAGGCCGAGGAGTATTCGCATGCAATTGTTCTCCGCACCCTTCTGCCCCGGTGTTATCACCATTTCTAGTGCCATCTGTTAAGAGCAGGAGTAAAAACAGGGTTTAGCTCCGTTTTTTTTTTTTGGAGAAGCTTTTTAAATGTTGACTCTCGAACCACCTCCACCTGTAACTGCTTTATTGGTGTCATTTATTGGATATAATTTTGAATTATTTTACTATTTTAGCCTTGTTATTATTGCATTGTGTGTATTGTTTCTTACTTTACTGGGTTGCTTTATTAATTTATTTTTGCTACTAATCTACTTAATAGTTTTATTTTGATTATTCATATTTTTTACAGCACCTTCTTGGTCTTATTAGCCTCCTACTATCACAAATGCATCATTTTCAGTCCCCTGTTATTTGTATAATGATCAGCTGCCACAGAACTGAGGGTTGCCGGCAGTGTACGCCAAGGATGATTGATGGATTACTTGACTGATCAAATCTGCCGTGGTTGATTGCAGCCGCTAGCAGCCAACTTGAACTTTTGTAAGAAGCATTTCTCTTGGTTTTCTTTGCAGATGGGACAGACCATTGGGTTGCACCAAAGCCATGACTTCATGCTGGCGTGCAGCGCAGCCCTGGCTCGCATTGGCTTAATAGTTGTTAATGCATTTCCATTTATTTATTCTGACATGCTAATGCAGGGGTATTAATAGTGTATCATATATCAGTTGACACAATCATATTTTCAGGCATTTGTCTCCGCCAAGACGAAAGCGCATTACTATTCACCAGAGGTGGATTGCTGTCTGGTCTAATTATGTCAGGCTGACAGTGGATACACTCAGTGAAGAATGTTATGTTTTAATTAATGATACTTCACTTCGGTCAGGCGCGCCGCTTCTCCAAAGGAAAATATTACAGATAATTCCTCAAATCTCAAGACTACATTTCTGAGCTCAGCACATGCCGTGCGGAAATAAAATTAATGGAAGGGATGTTTATTGAGATGCAGAAAGCTATTTGATGTCAACACAGAGGCTGATTAAAAAAAAAACAGATGGCCTAAGACTGGGAAAGTTGGGGAGAGCGTTGGGGACAACCTTTTACTTTTTTAAGTTTTTAATTTGTTAGTAATTTGAGCTTTTTTTTGTTTTGGTGTTTATTCGCACTGAATTTTGATCAGCCATGTCTGTAGTCTTTATAAATAAATAACCCTCATCAAACTTAGAGCTCCCTCAGCAATAGTAGTCCCGATCAAACCAACATTTCAGTAAAGTAATAACTCAACCTGGTAAGGATGAGCATGTAGGCTGAAGTTGGATTCCTGTTTGCCAGCTTCTTGTTTGGATTTTTCCATCCAACCTTAAAGTAGTGCTGCAGTATTTGGTGGAATTGTAAGGAAATAGAAATGAAATATCTTGAAAGCTCCTCTGGCAATGTGGTGCCTTTGTGTCTTGTTGGGCAGTCTTTGGTAAATAGGATGAACTCTATTTACTAACCTAATACTAGTCTGTTTGCCATTTGTGTTAGCACACAGAGGAGTTTGACCTCCACATTTAACCCCATTGGTGCAGTAAAACACCCACATATACACACACACACTAGGGGGCAGTGAGCCACAGCACCTGGGGAGCAGTTGGGGCTTAGGTGCCTTGCTTTATTTGTGTCCTGTCGGTTCAAGGGATCGAACTGGCAACCTTCTGGTCAGATTCTGGTTCCCCAACCTCCAGAACATGCCTGCCCCCTATGATGATGATGTATCGATCCTGGTTATTAGGAGTAACTTGGGAAGACCCTCTATTACATGTGAATCAGCCAGTTGAATCACACTCTGGAATAGTTTGTTACTGGACAATAAGGCAAAATGAATAAACAGGGTAAACGCTATAGATCCAATAACAATACAATACTAAAATATCTAGAGCTTGGCTGAGTACAACACTGTGAACTGCTGCTTGTGGCTTGTTCCTCAGGTTTCTCAGCTGGCAGCAGCCACAACCCCACAAAAACTCTTTAAATCTACAGATATTTTGGGCGATGTGGTTGCATGTATGTAGTTTGTGTGAATATTACTGTTTTTTCTCTAATAGAATATTGTTTGTATCCTGATTATGTCAATGCTTGTATTCTGTTACTACCCAACTCTGTGAATCTGTACATAAACAGCCAAAACACAGAGTAAACACTAACCTTGTCGTGTGCTGGCTATACTTTAGCTTGGTTAGCTCTTACTATGAGTCCTTTATGTGCTTCAAAAGGTGCTATATTACTTTCAAAATGATTAATGAAGTAATGTAGGTGTGAATTCTGTAACTCAGACTCAGCTCAGTTACAAACTTCTGCTGATAGAAAGTTATTTTTGAAAGTGAAACGTGAAAAATATCTAGCTAATCACTGCCACAATTCTCAGATGACCTCGCTATAGGAATAAAAGAAAGTCAGTAGAATCATTAAAAGCTTAACATAAGTATATGTTAGTATACACACTCCATATATATGGCCTCATAGCAAGACCATCCGAGTTGGATTCCTGGTCTGGGCTGTTCTGTGTGGAGTTTGTATGTTCTCCACAGGCTTGAGTGGGTTTTGTCCCACAGGTCCAAACACATGCATGTTAGGTTGATTGCTCACTCTAAATTGCCCGTAGGTGTGAGTGTGTGCGTGAGTGAATGTTGGCCATGTGATAGACTGGCAAACTGTCCATGGTGTACCCCGCCTTCACCAGGTAATGCTGGGATGGGCTCCAGCCCCCCCGTGCAGAAGAGGATGGATGGATGGATGGATATATAGATATATATAGATCTTACATTTTAGATTCTTGAAAGTAGCTAGCTTTACAAATGCGGGGGAGGGTAATCGGGTTCCTGGTGGGCTGGTAAAGTTTTACCCAACAGGGCCGGCATGTCTACTTAGGCGAACTAAACATTTGCTTATAGTGGCCCTCAAGAAAGGGCAGCATTTACTCCACCCCCTGCCTTAGCAACAGGAACTGGCTATGCACGCTCAATCGCTTGGAATCAGCTGTGTGTGGTGAGTGGACTTAGGAATCGAATGTATTAGGACACAAAAGAAACCATAAATGGAAACACTGGTGTATTTCACTGAGTGCTCCTAATTCTCATTTCTCGTTCCACCTTAACTGTTGTGGCAGTTATGTTCAGACAACGACACACGTAGCTGCAGTATTTAAGATGCTATTTCCAACCCTTCAAAAATATTGTTGTCGTACCATAAAGCATTTAGTGAAAATGCTCAAACCAACAGCTATAGCTGCTGTTACTTCAGCGCATTGTGTTATTTGGGGTAAGATTTGGACTACAAACATGGTTCATGCCACCCCATCCAACATGTTTTTGCTTTGTTGTGTTTAATCTTAATTAGTCTGATTTGAACTTGTGTCTGTGTTGACTGGATTCATGCTTTATAGTGAAGGTGGTTGTGTGTTGGTTGTGTTTATGTGAATTCAGCTTCCGGATTGATTGCTATAGTCTCATATCAAGGAGGAAGTGCTGGAAGGTGCAGTGCTGTTAGAAACATTGTAGATAGTGTGTTTTTAGAGAAAGTCTGGATGTGACGCCTGGTGTGAAAACAAGTCCCCCTCCGGCCCTGCTTGCCATTCACTCGAGAGACTACACAGGAAGCCACTTGAAGTGCTTGAAGAGATTCCATGTATTCTTGCAGAAGACATAGTTGACTGCTGAACATTACATTTTAGGCAAAGAACATAATTAATTGACAGTTTGTTTTATTTTTGCTTAGGTTTAAGATAAGATAAACCTTTATTAGTCCCACAGTGGGGGGGGTTTACAGTGTTACAGCAGCAAAGGGATGGCAAGGCACTCAGTACAAACAATAGATACATAAAAAAGCACAGTATAAACAATATAAATAATAAAAAGTCAAGAAATCTTAGGATTGTATTTACAAATAGTTGCATGTTGCTTACAAGAGCAACACATCGCTAACAAAAAGTAAACTTAAGTACTTGAATAGACCTGCTGCAACAGGCTGCCACCTGTACTGTTTATATCTGAAACCATTTTTTTAATACTAAATTGTTCTGTAGATCAGATGTCTACAAGGTCGCTTCATAAAATGATTTTTGTTTCAGAGAAAAACACTTCCAACCTCAAACTGCTGGTAGGCTTTTGTGTGGAGAAAACCTGACTGTACTAGGCCTAGAGTAAAGTACAGAAGTGGAAATGCCAAGGACTGGGCTTTTTTTTACAGAGGTGTTGGTGAGCATGCTCTCATAAGAAGGATTGTAAACTCTGAAGTGTACAAAATCATTTTGGATGCTTGCAAAAGTCTCCAAATAAGCTGGTCAAACAATAATGGCGTCAACATATCGCTCAATGAACTTAATGCCCCCGCAAACTGAGCATTTTTTAATGATCCCTAAAGGCCTGTAACCAGTAGATCAGTCTCTTTGTGGTAAGCACACAGCTAGCGTACTGTATCTATATCAAGCAGAGCTACTGAAGTCAAGCAGCACTATCTCCTCTCTCTCAGATAAGCTGCAGCTCCTACACATATTATCCAAATACACAGATTATACTGTAGATCAGTTCAGTCTCAGCTGGTGCCATCAGAAAGACTGTGATCTTGCTCTGTAGGCATGTTTAATAAGCTCGGTGACGGAATTGCTTGAGCCTAATGACAAATATTAGATTTTCTCAGTAAAGTTCAATTAAACTCAGTATTAATTTAACCGAAAGCTTAAACGGCTCTTCTTCGCTGTCCTCCATCAGACCTGCTCCCGCAGCCCCGTCAGTCTCCTTCACCTTCTTGCTGCTCTCACCTGTTTAGCACTACATCATTAACTCAGATTTACACAAACTGATTAAAATAACCAGAGATCAATCAATTTAGTGTTGATTATGTTTTAACTGATCTAACTTTTTGCATCTGACTGGCTTCCTACAGAACTGCTGCCTCTCAATTTCCATCTACAGGGTGAGAATTTGAAAGATATTACTGTCAATGCGTTCAGCTGCCTTCTGAAAGAACTGCACACTAACCTAATGTATATGACAATACATGGAATGCACAGGTCATTGTTTCCAAATAACAAAGAAAGGCTATAAAGAGCTGTCAGTCATGTTGTTTCTCTCTCTGTCACTCGTACTCACTGTCACTATGCAGTGGTTCTTATTATTGTTCTTGTTATTACCCAGTCACCAGCTATACTGATCATAGTTTCCCACAAATCCATGCTGTAGATGTTTTTTCACTCTATATACTAAAGATTTTAACAGTCGGCGTTTACTTTAGTGAGCTTTCAGCCAAAATCCTGTCAACGGTTTAGCTGACCTTAAATCTTAGACCCTTCCCCATATCTAATATGAGTGGTTTACACTTTACAAGGTCCTATATGATTGGCTTACAACCTACAAGGTCTAATATGAGTGGTTTATATTCGACAGGGTATAATATGGATGGCTTTAAACCTAACAGGTGTAATATAATTGGTTTATAACTTGTAAGGTCTTATATGATTAGCTTATAGCTTATAAGGCCTAATTTGGTTGGTTTGTGAATTTCAAGGTCCAATATGATTGGTTTATGACTTACAAGGTCTGATATGACTGACTTATAAATTACAATATCTAAATAAGTTCTTATTTAAATACTTAGGAAGTCTGATTTGACTGATAACTTATAAGCCAATCAAATTAGATCTTGTAAATTAAAAGCCAATCAAATCAAGCCTTGTAACATATAAGGTCTGGTATGATTGATGTATAACTTACAAAGTCTGATTTGGCTGGCTTATAACTAATGAGATCTCATTTAATTGATGTATAACTTACACTGACTGATCTAATTTGATTAGCTTATATAAGGTCTGATATGATTGGCGTATAACTTACAAGATCTACAATGATTGGTGTATAACTTACAAAGTCTGATTTGGCTGGCTTATAACTAGTGAGGTCTGTTTTGATTGGCTTATAACTTACACTGACTGATCTAATTTGATTAGCTTATAACATATAAGGTCTGATATGATTGGCATATAACTTACAAGATCTACAATGATTGGTGTATAACTTACAAAGTCTGATTTGGCTGTCTTATAACTAGTGAGGTCTGTTTTGATTGGCTTATAACTTACACTGACTGATCTAATTTGATTAGCTTATAACATATAAGGTCTGATATGATTGGCGTATAACTTACACTGACTGATCTAATTTGATTAGCTTATAACATATAAGGTCTGATATGATTGGCGTATAACTTACAAGATCTACAATGATTGGTGTATAACTTACAAAGTCTAATTTGGTGAGGTCTGTTTTGATTGGCTTATAACTTGCACTGACTGATCTAATTTGATTAGTTTATAACATGTAAGGTCTGATATGATTGGTGTATAACTTACAAAGTCTGATTTGGCTGGCTCACAACTAGTGAGGTCTCATTTAATTGACTTATAACTTACACTGACTGATTTGATTGGTTTATAATTTACAAAGTCTAATTTGACTGTCTTATAACCTGTGAGGTCTGTTTTGATTGGCTTATAACTTACGAGGTCTGTTTTGATTGGCTTATAACCTCTGAGGTCTGTTTTGATTGGCTTAGAATGTGTGAGGTCTGTTTTGATTGGCTTAGAATGTGTGAGGTCTGTTTTGATTGGCTTAGAATTTACTCGGTCTGATATGACTGGCCAAACCACGTGTTCCACTTTTTACATTATGCTAGAAAATCTCTGGTAACGGAGCTGCAGCACCTCTACCAGGTCACGTCCTCCTGTCACAGCACATTGTGAATTTGGAGACGCGATGGCACGACTGAAATATAAAAAATGAATAAACAGGTTTGTGTGCGCTGAGATATGCGCCCATCTGAGGGGCAGAAAGCAGCAGCAGCAGCAGCAGCAGTGACACTGAGCTAAGCTGCACCAACAGACAGAAGATGGTTGGAGAAGGTTTAATATTATGAGGGACTTGAAATAAAGTAAAATAAAGGTTTATTTCTCAGATTCACTGCTTTGTCCTTGCCAACATCTCTTCATCTCTTCATTCACTCTCTCGCTTGCTTGACCACTGCGGCACCTCTCGGCAACGTTGAATGATGTATTTGAACAGTAACCAGGAAATGCTTCTTATTCTGCCTTCAAGGAACACAATATGACATTGTCCACCTCTGGGACTGCTTGGCTGACGCGGTTCACAGGGGAAGTGGGGTGGATTTATGGCATGCAATGAAATTTGGGCAAAAAGATAAAAATATGACTCTCTTCATTCAAAGAGCTATTTAAAAGAAGATGATGTTGGACACTTACTTCTGATATGAAAAAAATAAGAAGAGAGTAGACTCAAACAATAAAAGCAGGCCAGTCGGGAGAATTGTGTATGTATATGTCAGGGGGCCACATCTGTGCTTTTGATTAGACTAGGTTGTGTTAGCTAAATTGCAAGAATACTGATAGTCAACTATTGTCAGGTAACTCTGTCAGATCCAACTCTGAAATAAAATTATTAAGTCAACAAGAATCTACAAACAATAAGAAACATACATTCGGTACAACAGTTTACATACTTAAGTTATTGAAGCACTTTTGCTCACTGGGTGTTATAGTAATGTTTAAATACATCTATTAGAATAAACTGTAGATACTTTATACTAGCAATGTATATTAAGATTTGGAAGGGGGGCTCACAGAAAGAGTGGTCTGTTTTTATTTCCCTGCTTGCCTGGTTCCCTGATTTCTCTAAGTGTCTGGGTGGGTTTCCATCAGGTTTTCTCCCACAGTCCAAAGACATGCAGTGAGGTGAACTGAAGATGCTAAATAGGCCCCTAGATGTGAATGCATGTGTTTGTCTGGGTGTCAATGGACTGGTGACCTGTCCAGGCTGTTACTTGCCTTCCAATCAATGCTGGGATATACTCCAGTACCACCCCTTCACCCCAGGGACCCAGAAAAATAAGAGGTTTAGAAGATGAATAAATGAATGAATTAAATATTGTACCAATGTCCTTCTAAAGTTTGGTTGAAAACAAAAGATTGAAAGATTTAAAAGACCCACTGGACAGTTGTCTATTTTTTCTGTGGTAGGCGTGTAGATCCAGTCCAGTATGCTCTTCCATTATGTTCTGAAGTTCAGAACTAAATCAGTTTAGGCATTCTGGAACTTCTAGATACGTTACTTCAGTCATTCAGTTGGTAGGAATGAAAAACAGTGGCAGCTCTGAAGCAGGATTTTTACCGAGTCATTGTGAAACTGACATACCAAGGTATACACATGTTAATGTCCATCACAAGCTTTGAATAGAACATACACTGTCTTTAACAAGCTTCAAATATCTGTGTTTACAGTAAGACTTGGCCAGATGCTGGTGGTTAAAGGCTTTAACACAAAAATGGGAAAAGAGTCGACACGCATTCCAGAGTCGGAACAAGAAAACAGCAAACAACAACCAGGAGGAACCTCTGAAGATGGTTCAAAAACAAAAAAGAGGTCAGAATACACAAAATACCAGAAGAGAAAACACTAGGGGCGAATCCAGAAATCGGAAAAAGGAAAAACAGACACAGGTAAAAACATGAGCAAGGCAAACAAGGAAACAAAGCTCAGTACTCTGCCAACACTTCAAAAAGCCAGTGTATTATATACAGTATATAGTCTTTATATAGAGAAACGGTGGTCTGTGATTGGCAGACTGTGCGGTCACATAAGATTCTCCCCACAGACTCAGGGAGTTAGAGTCCAGGTAGAGATCAGTGAGACTACAGGAGGGAGCGGCGGCGTCACAGAGAGCTGAGCACTAGAGCCCCATGCGTGAGCAGAAATTTGCATTATCGTAAACTTATCTTGGGCCCAAATGGAAGGTCACAGTTCGCCATTGACCAGCAGACAGCGCCCTTAGTGTCTGCCTGTAGAGCGAAACTGCCTTTGCGCCATTTTATTTATCACTCGTTTGACCATGACATTCCATAACTTCCTTCTGTTTCCTGGCACGCAGGATTTATAGAGTTCTGTTTTTAGCTCGACGCTATGCAAAGCAGTCCTCAGAAGTTGGTAGCCCTGACTCTCCTAATGTCATTATTCAGTCAAGGCTGCTCTATGGTTTCTCTACTGGAGTTTAAAAAAAAAGAAAAACTACGGCTTTCTCTTCTCCCACCCCTACACACTGCTCAACCCCCCTCAACCCCCCCCACCCCCCACCCCCCCAAACCCCAAACACACACATACACACACACTGCAGAAGCATTGTGGGTAACAGGCTCAGCATCGTCCTCTCTGTCATTGGCGGCGGCGACCTGCTCGTTCCTCTGGCACCGGGTCGATTATTCACAGAGAGGGAGGTGCACCTGAGTCCCAAGTGGGTCTGGCTCAAAGCGGGGAAGGGCAGGGAGGGGGTGGTGGCAGCCATGGCGGTGGTGTTGGGGGGGGGGTAAGTTTAGGGGTTGGGGGGTCCTCTCTATTACCAAGGCAATACCAGGTGATGAATTCCGGACGACCTGAGGGAGTCGTCAGAGGTGACCTTCACATAGCGGAGGCCTCAGTCATACTCGGCGTTGCTGGACTCCCAGCGGAGGAGCGAGAGAGAGGGAGAGGACTGGAATCCGTGTCATCTTTGTTTGTTTGCACAGAGGTATGATGTTCAGCGTGCGGTGGACTTGGATGACCTTCAGGTGTACAAGCCCCCTCCCTCGACTAACTTCTCCACAGAGGCTCGACTCGCTGTGCTCTTTCGTAAGCAGCTTGTTTGAGGCATCGCAAACATACTATTTCCCCTCTGTTTGCCGCATGACACAGCTTTGTGCCATGGGGGGGGTTGCGGAGGGAGCTCTCCCCGCCTCGTACACACAGCAAATTAATCCACTCTAATCGTAACTCTCGGAAGCCCTTGATTGACAATATTAATGTCCCGGCTGTATAGATTTATGCTTTTTAATTATGCTGATGTTGGGGATAATTTGTAGGGCCTGCTGCCCGACTCCCAAACCTCTGCTCTGCCTCCGCTCATCTGACACGGGCTCGGCTCCGCGCACGTCTTCATTGTGTCTCGTTCTGCGTGCGCCCGGGACCTGCCGTTTGTACATGAGCTAATTTATGGCAAAGGGACGGGGGAGGGGCAGCCTTTCATTTCATAAGCATCATTTTCCCAGCACTTACTTTGATCACTTTTCACATATACATAAACAGCCGTTCGCCGCGAAGGCGTGTTAACAAAGCAGTTTGGATGCATTACATGAACCCGACACCGCAGCCGCTTTGACTCCAAACAGGGCGGAATCTGCTGAGCAGGCCCCGGGGCGGAGCTGGGGCCAGAAAGCTTTCAGTAGGGTGGCCAGGTTGGACCCAGAATTATGGACTGTTCTGTGAAAAATCATTTACTTTGGTGTTCTTCACGAAAGAAATGGTCTGAGCTCAATGAAATAGGATGTTCTTGATCCCACACTTCAATTCCTCACCCCATTAACTACAGCACTGTGCAAAAGTCTTAGACTACACTTCATTTATTTAGTTTCCAGCCGTTGTAGAAGGGGAAATGAATGCAGCGATGGACTCACAAACCAGATTCTCACAAGACTATAAGTTGAACTAGTTAATAACTAGTTTATCAGGCAGCAACAGCAACAGTAAACCACAAAGTTGAGCGAACATATAACCAGAGATAGAGAGACAAAGACAGAACCAGGATAACAAGCAGTAGTCGAAACCAACCAGGGCCTTAACAAAGACTTAAACAAAAGACAAAACCGGGAACCAACCAAAGATCATACACAGTGGAACAGACAGGAACAAGAGAAAGGCTCAATATTCAATGAGAGGGTTGGCAATACAGGTTGATATATATATATACAGTAGCAAGAAAAAGTATGTGAACTCTTTAAAATGACCTGGTTTTCTGCATTAATTGGTCATAAAACTTGATCTGATATACATCTAAGTCTCAAATATAGACAAGCACAATGTTCTTAACCTAATACCACACAAACATTTATATTTCATGTCTGTATTGGACACATCCATTAAACATTCACAGTGCTGATGGAAAAAGTAAGTGAAGTCTTATGCTAATGACTTCAACAAAAGCAAATTACAGTCAGGAGTAAGCAAACCTGGAGTCCAATCAATTAAACAACATTGGAGCGAGGTGTAGGTCTACCTTGACTTATAAAAGACATTCAAACTTTTAGAGCTATTCACAAGAAGCATCTGCTGTTGTGAACCATGCCTTGCAAAGAAGAGATCTCCAAAGACCTACGATCAAGAATTGTTGACTTGCATAAAACTAGGCCCAATATCATAAACAGGTAGATTTGTCCCACCCAATAATCAAACCGGCGAAAAGCAGCAACTGCTTAAAAAAACTTTTGTTTTAAAAGCGTGTTTTGGCAGCCTTCGCAATTTACGCGCTGTGTTTGTTGTTAGCAACTCTGGTTGTTAGGTGGTCTGAGTCTTTCGCTTTGTTAAGGCTTGTGTTGAGATGCCTGTTCAGAAATATTCTGCAGTCAGCAGCTTCACTGACCCGAGCTCTCACCTCGCTGGAGCGTCGGGTAGCTCTCGCCAGCTTTAAACGCGAGGTCAGTGATGAGAGCAATGAATAGAAACGATGAGCATATATACTACAATAACACAGCTTTAGTATAATGTGTTGTTATGGTAACAGACTAGGAGGGTTTGGGTTAGCTAACTTTTATATTAACTTTAGTCAGAAAGCACTCTGAAATGTAAAGTTACATTACACTCTGGCCACGCCCCAAACTACAGACTGCTACTACACTAAATACGTAAAATAATAAAATATAATAAATAAAATAAATTAATTAATGAGTAAATAAAATGTTAGAACATACTACTTTCAGTAGTGCAGTATGTAATGTTCCAGAGGGTGCTGTTTGGGATACAGCCTTACTGTCTAGCATTAATGTTAGTCTAGTCTAGTCAGGAAACCTTAACATGCACTGTTTTGACGTTTTATTTCAGCATTATGCTCCAAATATTTTTTTTTGGTTATATATGTATATAATCCAGACATTGCATGTATACTTTAAAAGTTTTCTGACAGCAGTACCATGTAATGTGGAGTATCTAGTTTAGTTTGTAAAGTGAGCTTGTGATTTACTGTAATTCCACAAATGTTGTTCTACGTCACTATACATACAGTGATTTACTACATTACCTACAGTGGAATCAGCTTATTGCTAATATTTTAGAGGATAGGGTGGGCTTTGATTCATATTAGCAAATGTATCCCCCCAACCCAAGTCAAACCCACTCCTACCCCCTTAATAACATGTATATAATTCAACAAAACAAAGCAACAAAATGTTAATTAAGTGAACACTACTGATAAACTCCTGCAATTGCATAGTTGCATTTAAATGTTAAGTTTAGGAGAGACTTTATCAGAAATTGACACTTAAATATGGCTTTTTTTTCTTAAAAATATGACAATAATAATCAGACTAAAATATCTCAGCTTCTACGTAATACTCATTATTAATATAAATACTTAATAGCTCATCGTCTACTTACAAACACAACCGTGTCACATGGATTGTTTAGAATACAGCTGCACCAGTCCACTTCTAAATTTAGTCATAGCTTTCTCTGGTTCGTAGACGATTATCGTGCATTGTGTTTCTTGAAAGGGTTTCTGAATAAACCAACGCCAGTGTCAATAAATCAAACAGTAATGAGCACAACTGGTTTGGTCTGGGGGCGTGCTCTCCCAAAAGAAATAAAAATGCTCCCAAAATGTCTGTTTACCAGTTTGTGAGTGGCAGCAAACGTAGAACTGGAATTAGAATGCTGGCACTCAGGAGATCTGTCTCCTCATAGTTTATACTAGGCACTGATCTAACATGACTTACACACTATCAAAGATACTGAAGTTGAGCAACGCTGTGTCTCTCGTAGATACAGTCATATGTGTGAAAACAAATTGCATGTTTCGTTGATTTTGCCCTCCACAAGGAAAACAACTCAGCATATGGCATTCCCTGTACTGTTCACTTACTGAGCTGAACACATGGCAAAAAATGGAAAATGTACCATAACTGCCTCACAGACTTCATTCTTTGCTTAACACCTTAACGCCATGTGAGTCATATTTAATACACAAGTTTTGGATACTGTGAATCATCACTGTTATAATTTTTTCCACCAAAAACCTGACGTTCACCTGAACTTTGCACAAACATAAAAAAAACAACCGTAAAAAAACCAACCACCAGGCAGGAGGGAAAACAAAGGCAATATATTTATATTCTGTTCATAACTTTTACAAGTTCAGACATCTACATGATACCATCACATAATACAACTTCTAGCAAAGGCAATATATACACAGGTTAACAAGACATAATAAGAAACACCTGAGAACAACAGGCGGGGCCAGAGATGGGAAACAGGTGAGGGGCGGAGACAAGGAGCACATGCCCAAAACAGAAGCACATGGGACTGACAACATGTAAACAAGGACACAGAGCAGGGCGTGATAGACCATGACAAAGACACAAAACAGTACTCGTATATACAAAATTGTTCTTTTGTTATCATTCTTTATATAATAATTAATAATTATTCTTCATGTATTATTTAAATTTACATTTTTATAATATATATATATATATATATATATATATATATATATATATATATATATATATATATATATATATATTAACATTTATTTTAATCATTTATTATTATTTATAAAGTCTAATAAACTGTTTTTAAAGAATTAGATTTTTCAGGCAATTGTTTTATGGTTCAGGCTTTAAAGGGTTAAGTTTTTGCATGTGAATTGCAGCTAGAAAACAGGGCGTGATAGACCATGACAAAGATACAAAACAAAACTGATATATACAAATGTCACTTAATTTTATTTTCATTGCTTTTTGTTATCATTCTTTATATAATAATTAATAATTATTATTCATGTACTATTTAAATTTACATTTTTATTTTATTTTATTTTATAACATATTATTATTTATTATGTATATATATATATATTTAACATTTATTTTAATTGTTTATTATTATTATTTATAAGGTCCAATTGTTTCATGGTTCAGGCTTTAAAGGGTTAAGTTTTTGCATGTGAATTGCAGCTAGTAATTGTGTGTGATAGTGTACATACGTGTGTGAGAATGTGTACTTGTTTTCACTAAAACATATGATGCGGCTGTGCAAACACACAGACGGGTTAGCTTCCCTCAGCTTCCTTCTCTCCCTCTCCCTGCCTGTGTTTAGTACCACGTTATTTTTTATTGAACTCAGATTTAGACGAACTTGTGGCTTAACGAGAGATCAATCTGTTCAGTTCTTGAAAAAAAAATCCTCCGTGTTGTCTGGCCTTCAGCGGAGCAGCCGAAATATATATTCATCTACAGGCTTTGAAATATAAAACTGCGTCATGATCAACACTATGTGACCTTTTCACTGGCATTAACTTACTAAGAGCAACAATCTACAGCAACTACTGACAGTACTGTCTCAAATTACTGCAGAGAAATATGAAAGAAAAGATTACACTCTCGCTCTCGGGGAGTTTCTTAACCCTTTAAGTGAACCTCATCTGATACGCAAGCTTTTAAGACCTGTGAATCATCACTGTTATAAAGTTTCCCACCAGAACTTTGCTTGAACCCACACTGTATTCTACATTTTAGTTGAGAACTAAAGATTGCAGTAGATACAGAACATGTAAAACACTGTACAATATGGAAAAAAGTTAGGACGCTGGGCAAAAAGCTAACTGCAATAATATCCAAACTATTTAAAGCCTGTGTTTACTTAAAAAAATCAAATGATGAAAATCAACTGACAACTGCTGTACTTTCAAATTTTGCATGATAGTGGATTCCTGAAATAAACAAGGCTCTGAAAAAGACGTCATCTGGATGGCAGCCTATCTGGCCCCAAAACCCAAACATATATCATTTTAGCATCAATTGAGCTTCACAGATGTGCAGGTCACCCATCCCATGTTTTTGAATTGTGTGCTGAACATGCTGGATGGTCCCTCTTCTCTATAGCCTGGAGGACGTGGGGTCCATGATTTCCAAAAACGGTTGAAAATTTTAAATCGTTGGACCAGAGGGCAAGGATTTCACTTCATCTTAGTCCATCATGAATGAGCTTAGGTTCAGAGAAGGTTGCAGCATTTGTGGATCTGTTTATATGGGGGTTATTTTTGCCTGGCAGGGTTTGAACATGCATTTGTGGAGCAGCGATGATCTGGGTACATAGACCATGGTCATTGGAAGTTCTTTTGAACCCATGCAGTGACTTCCACTACAAAATCATTTCTGGTTTTATTGCAGTGCCGTATGAGGGGCCCGAAGATCATGACCACACTGTATTGCTTTTAGGCCTTAACCCTTTCTAGCCCTTGCTAAAATCTCCTGGATTTGCTGTTTTACGTTCAGAAACTTTAAAATTCTTGAATTGCTGCACTATTTGTCTGCACAGTCTTTCAGAGGGTCTTCTGAAAGACTCTGCTTCTCTGATATGTGCTTTTTATATCTAATCATGTTACTGACCTGTTGCTAATTCAACTAATTAGTTGTTAGGCTAGAATTATGCAACTTCACCAGTCTTTAGTTGACAGTGTTCCAACTTTTATTGGCCAGCCCAGCCATCCTTGGCACATCCCTTTATGCTGAGAGAGACAAATTACACACTGAAAACAATCATCTGCCTCTGGTGGTGATGACTGGTGCAAAAACTGTCGAACAAACAACACTTATTGTGTTCCATCTGCTGGCGGTGGTCGTTTTAAGCCGAGGCGCAGTCGAAAAGGCACCAGCTCCGGCTTCCCCTGACAAACGGCACCGTCCCCGCTGGCTCAGTGGCATCTGCAGCGCTCTAGGCGGGATGGCACACACGCGGGGCGGGTGGAGAGGCGAGCTGCCGGCCCTGCTGTCTCCCTGAGCCCTGTTCCAGAGCAGAACCTCAGCATCAGCTCAAAGCCCAACCCCTCCCCCAGCCCAGCGAAGCGTGCAGGAAGCAGACATGGCGGTGGGACGGTTGAGCGGGGGCCCGTTTTGGCCCTGCACCAGAGAGACAGGTGAAGGATCCGATGGGGGCCCGGGCAGGCGTTCGGAAAAACAGAACTCCACGGCCCCCGCACCCCTGCAAGCACGCCCCGCTCCCGCTCCAACTGTTGATGTGTCTTAATAACAGCGCACGTCAGCTGTCGTCAGTAAGCCGAGCCACTCGAGTGTGCAGCTCCAGTCTGGCGCTCGAGTCCGGGGCCACAAAACCGCGCCGTGGACCCAGAGAGGAACGGATCGGCTTCCACTGTCCAGTTTTTTCTGCTTTTGTTCAAAAATTAGGCCCTGCTGAATGGGCTTTGTGTTAGAGGAGAGGACAGCCGAGAGGCGCTCAATGGAGAAGGTTGGCGTGTCAAATGGAGAGGTTTGGCTGTGCCAAAACATGGACTGGACACAGTAACGCTTTCATGAAGTGACTGGCTGCGGTTTGGAGCCTATCGCAGTGTTTCATAACTGTCTTCAGCTGTAAAACTGCAGTGAGAGTTTTTTGGTTCGAATTTGGAATTCTGGCCTAAAACTAGTGGTCTGGAGTGTTTTGCAGCATAGCATATCACTCAACCTAACTGGTTTGATGGAATTCAGGATTTGATATGTCTTTTTCATGTTTTTTCGTTTATCAGTGTTGCCCCAATAACCAGCATTACACAAATACATCAAAATACTGTGGTGTCTCCCAGACCACTAGCCTGGCTACTGAACTGTAAGCTAATATATACAATCCAGCTAACACTGGTCACCTTGACCATTGAACAAAATAGATTTTGGAACATTTGCTTTTTACTCTTTCAACCAGAGAAAATCAGGTAAAGTATCCAGATACAGCGGCAAGAAAAAGTATGTGAACCCTTTGAAATTACCCGGTTTACTGCATCAGTCATAAAACGTAATCTGATCTACATCTAAGTCCCAAGTATACACAAACTCAATGTGCTTAACCTAAAATTACACAAACATTTATGATATTCTTTATTGGACACATCCATTAAACATTCACAGTGCTGGTGGAAAAAGTGAAGAAACCTTGGACTTAATAACTGGCCGAACCTCCTTTGGCAGCAATAACCTCCAACAAGTGCTGTCAGTAGCTGCTGATTAGACCTGCATAACGTTCAGGTGGAATTTTGGACCATTCTTCCTTACAGAACTGCTTCAGCTCAACCATAGTCTTTGGTGTCTGGTGTGAACAGCTCTCCTGAGGTCATTCCACAGCATCTCTATTGGATTCAGGTCTGGACTGGGTCACTCTTGGACTGGGTTTTCTTTTTTGAAGCCATTCTGTAGTAGATTTACTTCCATGTTTAGGGTCATTGTCCTGCTGTATCATCCAACTTATACTGAGCTTCGGCTGGCAGACAGCCAACCTGACACAATTCTGTAGGATACCATAATAAACTTGAGAATTCATTTTCCCCTCAATGATGGCAAGCGGTCCAGGCCCGAAGCAGGAAAGCAGCCTCAAATCATGTAGGGATGATGTTTTCATGTTGGTATGCAGTGCCCTTTTTACGCTACATGTAGGGATGCATGTTCTTCCCGAACACTTCAGTCTTTGTTTCATCAGTCCACAAAACATTTTCCCCGTAGCACTGTGGAGTGTCAGGGTTCTCATTGGTGAGTAGATGTTAACCAGTTCCAATGATTCTCTCAAGCCTTTAGCTGTTACTCTAGGATTCTTGTTTACCTCTTTGAGCATTCCGCGTTGTGTTTTTGGAGTCAACTTGGCTGGCCACCCACTTCTAGGTAGCCACAGTACTAAATAGTCTCCATTTGTAGACAGTGTGTCTAACTGTGGACAGGTTAATACCTAAAGTCTTATAGATTATTTTGTAACCCTTTTCAGTTTTATACAAATCAACAATTCCTGCCTTAACAAAGTAAAAGACCCAGACCACCTAACAACCAGAGCCCGTTGCTAACAACTAACACAGCACTAACACAGTGAATTGCGAAGGCTACCAAAACACTTTTAAATGAATTGTTTTTAAACAGTTTATGCATTTCGGTGATTTAATTATTGGGTGAGACAAATCTACCTGTTTCTGATATTGGGTGGGACCTTTTCAGTTTTATGCAAATCAACAATTCTTGATCGTAGGTCTTTGGAGATCTCTTCTTTGTGAGGCATGGTTCACATCAGCAGATGCTTCTTGTGAATAGCAAACTCACATTTGAATGTTTGAATGTCTTTTATAAGTCAAAGTAGCTCTACACCTCGCTCCAATCTCATTTCATTGATTGGACTCCAGGTTTGCTTACTCCTGACTTTAAATAGCTTTTGTTGAAGTCATTAGCATAAGGGTTCACTTCCTTTTCCACCAGCTCTGTGAATGGATGTGTCCTATACAGACATGAAATATTATAATTGTTTGTGTGGTATTAGGTTAAGCACATTGTATTTGTCTATACTTGGGACTTAGATGTTAATGTGATCACATTTTATGACCAATTAGTGCAGAAAACTAGGTAATTTCAAAGAGTTTACATACTTTTTCTTGCCACTGTAACTATGTAGCCTGGTAACTTTGGCTTTTAGCTTGTTGTCCTCCACATTACACAAGACATTTTTTTTATATTTCTTGTAATCCAATCCCTCCAATGTAATGATGATTTGAAGAGGTTATACGGCTGCAGTAAGATATTTGTTCCTAGCAGTAACAGCCATCTGGCTTCTTTCTGCAACTAATGAAAAAAAATCCACCCAAAAGCAGTTAAAGTCCTTCAAAGGTTGTTCATTAGTCTTTAAAGCAGTAAATCTCACTGCAGCACCACTGTAATCTGCGAATAGTGACTTTCAGTGACTATAACTTTTTTGTACTTTCTTATTAAAACAAATGACTAAACATTGCATTTTGTCACTACGGAACACTACCAGAACTTTATCAAACGTTTGTCAGTGACTGTTTCAGTGGTGATGGTTTTAGCACATTTTGAACAGGACTTTGTTAGCAGTATATGACGAACATACCCAGCTTTGAACAGCTGTACACGTAGAAAATCACCATCTAATTCATTAAAACTCAAAGTTTATTTAATTGCAGAAAATGTGTTTAAGTAGTAAATTTTTTTTGATATTACATATTGATTTTCAGACTCACCTTGTGGTCATGAGGGGCAGGGATGCACTAACTGGCACTACCTTACTTTCTGGCTACAAACTAAAAGAAAACATAGCCCAGACTTTTAAAAATATTAAAGTCATGATCAATTTTAATCTTTCAACTTCACTCAAATTAATCCAACAGATTTTAAAAACCCACCCTGCTGAAGAAAACGTTTTATTGCTTAACGCTGGTGTCCAATAATCTCTGCTGGTGTTTAACGTTTTCCTCATGGCTTGATATCACAGTGTAACGGATCCCAATGGCTCAACAGGTTTTCTGAGACTCCTACAGAAAACTAACCATTGAGCCAATTCCCATTAGAGACCAAAACTATCAGATCAGGATTTTTTTCAGCAGGGAACATTAGGAAAAGAAAAATGAAGTCTAAATTTAGGGGTTATGGTTTGGCACAGATGCCTCCAAATAGAAAGTATCTGATATACCCTGAAGTATTTGCTCATCTGCCTCCACACGCATATGAACTGGAGTGACATTGCATTCTTAATCTATAGGGTTTAATATGATGTCGGCCCACCCTTTGCAGCTATAACAGCCACTGTAAGACACTGATGTTGGACTAGAAGGCCTGGCTCACAGTCTCCTACTTCCTCCCAAAGATGTTCTGCAAGATGGAAACGCCTGATTGGAGAACATGTTCCATCTGCTCTAGAGTCCACTGGTGGCCTGCTTTACATCATTGCATTGGATGTCTTGTGTTGTGCTTGGTGATGTAAGGTTTGGATGCAACTGCTCGGCCATGGAAACCCATTCAATGAAGTTCTGTACGCTCTGTGCTTGGGGTATTCTAAAGGCTACATGAAGTTTGGAGGTCTGTAGCATAACACCACTGACTGTCAACAGTGGAATATTTAGTAGTGAGGAAACTTCATGACTAGACTTGTTGCACAGGTGGCATTCATTATGGTACCAGCTCCTGAGAGCGACCCATTCTTTCACAATTTTTTCTAGAAGCAGTCTGCATGACTAAGTGCTTGGTTTTATACACCTGTCATGGAAGGGAATTCAATGATTTGGACGGGTGAGTGAATACTTTTGGCAATATAGTGTATGATGATTTTGATTCTGGTGCTTGCACAAGTCGTGGCATTTAAGGTGGAACGGAACACTAATTAAGAAGGCTGGCGAATAGGAAGCCAGCTTCAGTCTCATTTAAAGATGAACATCAAACACGCCCACTGACTGCTCAGTTCCTTTGAAAGGAAACATACATCTCTTCAAACATTTACTGTTATAATTACGTATTAATTCCACATTAGTTGGATTGTTTATAATAATAACAGACAAATAAGTCTCAAAGTTTAAAATAAGAAATAAGAAACAATAAGAAATGTCTTATTTTTTAAAGAATCGTCGACCATGTACATTCATGTAAGTCCATCAAACGTAGATAAAACAATATGTGTAAACAAACCTTGACTCAACTGTTCCCATAAAAAGAAGCATTTAATCATTTCCTCTCTCCTTATTCTCCGCTGTAACCCCACCTGTCACAATTAATGACGTCTAATTCAAACAGCAGACGTGTGACTGATACGTCCATTACTGGGCCAATAAGCATGCGCGTTCTAACTCCGTGTCAGCTATTATCTTATCAAGATGATTTGGGGTGATAATTATTCACAGCGGAGTGTGAAGACATTCCCTTTCATAGAGAAATTGATTGCGCCAGCCGAGCACATGGCAGAAAAAGGACCATTAAATACTGGAATTCTCCGAGATTGATGGTCCCGCGCTGTCCTTCAAACACCCCCCGCCTCATTTTGGTGCCATTCTCAGGCCACTGCCGCACAGTGGAGCCCACAAAAGGGTCAAACATACAACCCATTCCCTACACTCTGCTGCCCCGTGTGGCAGTGCTTAAGACCAGTTTTGGCCCAATTATCCCTCCATTGTTGGGCATGATTTTGCGTGCATTTCCCCCCCTTCTGTGTCCGCAAAGCGACGGGACTCATTAATCGGTTTTGGAGGGACCACAATAAAGCGGCAGCTTCACCACGCTGCAGAGGCCGATAAAGCTAAATGAGCTTGCGGGCCGCAGCCGGGCCCACACCAGCTTGAGCGGAGCAGAAAGGTCACAGTCATGCTAATAATGCACTCCCATCATAGCGGCGTGAGTCGGACCTTGAGTTACCCCTCCTATCGAGAGAGGAACGCAATCGGGGCGTAGACTTTACTCTGTAATGTCTGAGATGCTCAGAGCTACAGCGCGGTGAAGGAGCCCATAGACCAGCCAAGAGATTCATTTAAACCAGCAAGTATGTCTCAATAAATAATACATCTGAATCACCGGGACCTGAAAGCGGGTCCAAGGTTTTATTCAACAGCCACAGTTGTATTGTAGCCTATGCAGTTACTGGATAACTAGTCTTGGGACTGCATTTTAAATGGTTCAATGTCACCACCAACACATCTGGTTGGTTTGATGCCAAATAGTCTATTAAAGAGGAATTTACTGACTGGATTCTTTACAGAGCCTGCTGATGCTGAGATGGTTTTGAGAAAAACCAGGGGGTCACAATGATGAGGGAAAATATAGCTATTTAATTAACTGTCCAAAACCAGCAGTGACCCTTCTGAGCTTTTTAATGTTGATGATGGTAAAATCTGGTAAACCTGAAATGAAAAAGTATTTTCTTTGGGGACTATTTTGCCTTAGAACATACTGCATGTACCCTTCCTTTATTAAAAAGATACACATCGACAAGCATCATATTTCAGAATCATGTAATAACCTCCTGTCTGGTAGCTTTTTGAGCAATTTAAGGGGATGTAAACAAGGGTTTAGTGTAAAGTGGTCTGTTCTAGTGAAACTAATGGTTTACACAGGGAACCATTCACAGTGGTGGTGATAGGAACTAGACATCCACCTCTAAAAGCTCCTTTATAATAAGTTATTAGATAAAATGGTTATGGCTATAGTTATATTTGTTTGTATGCAAATAATAATCCAATCAAAATCAGATCTACAGTTATTTGATTAATCAAATGGTCACGTAAACAGCATTCTCTGATTTCTTAGATCTAATTGCGAACTCCAATTATGAAATCCCTTCCAGAGAACTGGGTTTTAGCTTAGTTATTGGGTTTCTCAGTTCATTTCAGTATTGCTTTGATTTCTTTCATGTCTCTCTGTCTGCACACGTTAGAAAACAGGCCAATATATTGGATATAGCAAGCAGCGTTTAGCTAGTGAGATGGCAACAAAACACTTTTGGAGTGACGCTGAAACTACATGCTGAATGAAAACGAAGGACTTGAATATATGTAATGTATAAGATGATGAACATTCTTATTTTTGGGTTACAGTATTACATCTACATCACGTCTTATTCTGTGAGTTCATTGGTTGTTTGTAAAGCAGAAATCCAATTACTCTGGACTCATGTAGGCTCGGAGTTTCCCCCTTTACCTAATTACCTACGTACAAGTAAATGCATTGATCGGATTACCGACACAGTCTTTCTGCAGCTACCGTATTGATGAAATACGTTTAAACTTCATGTTTTGCTATAGTTCCAACATGAAAGGTGTTCTATAAAAGCTTAGAGAGAGAGAGGCAGAGTGATCTAGTCCACAGACTCACAGGAGGTGAAGCAGCCACTGTAGGAGAGACTTTGTTATTGTAATGAAAGGTTGATACTGGTTTAAGAAGCAGTTCTGTTATGTATGTTGGTTTGGGCTGGGCTGCTGGGATGGTTGGTAAGGTTAGAGTGTACCGGGCTGTAAACCTTTGTGTAAGACCCTCTCCGTCCGATTTCAGCGAACGCTGGGCTGCTGTGTTCAATAAAAGAGCATTTTCTTAAACGGCATCTTCTTCTACGCCTCAGGCGAGGTACGAAGTGAGAAGCAGCAGTCGGAGAATAAATAGTGAAGGCCAGATAAAGACTCTTGAAGCGTTGAAGCTTTCCCTCCAGATGGTTCAAAAAACGTACATTACTCAAAGAACTTACTTCATGTGCACACGAACCCCCCTGCTGGCCAAAACTTTTATTGTCATTTCAACTATTTGCAATGGCCTCTTGCAATGCTGTCACCATGGAAACAAGTATATACATAAAACACCTTAATTTCATTTTCTGTGGTTCATTCATTTGTTCATCTGATCTGTGTTTGATTGTGTGGGTCTGTTAATTAAAAAAAAACTGCCAGTATGATTTCAGTCAGTAAATAAATCCAATAGTATGTGAGATATTGATGTTAAAACTGTTGTAGTGGTTTCAAGAGATGGGACAGTGATTGTGACGTGATGGTGACTTAGATTTTTATTAAGAAACAATAAATCACGCCAATTCTCGAACCACGTCCTGAACCAGCGAGGCTTCAGACGTCATCAGTGATGTTACTCGCCCTTAACGAAGCAAACCTCCATACGCGCTTCATAAACGACTTTCTGGATTTCTCAAGATTCAAGATTCAAGAGTTTTATTGTCATATGTACAGCAGAACAGACAGTTACACTGTACAATGTACAACTTACTTTACTGCTCCTCCATTCACCAATAGATAAAGATAACAAAAGAAGAAATAATAAAAAATATATACAAAATATACAAAGTATAATAATATAAGTTGAAGTAAATAAAAGTATTTTTATAGTTAAAGAATAAAAATAAATAAATAAATGTTGTGTGCTTTTATGTGCAAGTATGAAGAGCAGCAGCTCTCGACACAAGCTCCTAAGCCTCGGTATCATTTGCCCATCACTGAAAATAAAGCAAGTCGGATTATAAAGCGAGTTGGAGTATAAAGCGAGTCGGAGTATAAAGCGAGTTAGAATATAAAGCGAGTTGGAGTATAAAGCCAGTCAGAGTATAAAACGAGTCAGAGTATAAAGCGAGTTAGAATATAAAGCGAGTTGGAGTATAAAGCCAGTCAGAGTATAAAACGAGTCAGAGTATAAAGCGAGTTAGAATATAAAGCGAGTCGGAGTATAAAGCGAGTCAGAGTATAAAGCGAGTTAGAATATAAAGCGAGTTGGAGTATAAAGCCAGTCAGAGTATAAAACAAGTCAGAGTATAAAGCGAGTTAGAATATAAAGCGAGTCGGAGTATAAAGCGAGTCAGAGTATAAAGCGAGTTAGAATATAAAGCGAGTCGGAGTATAAAGCCAGTCAGAGTATAAAGCGAGTTAGAATATAAAGTGAGTCAGAGTATAAAGCGAGTCAGAGTATTAAGCGAGTTAGAATATAAAGTGAGTCGGAGTATAAAGCGAGTCGGAGTATAAAGCGAGTCGGAGTATGAAGCCAGTCGGAGTATAAAGCGAGTTGGAGTATAAAGCGAGTTGGAGTATAAAGCGAGTCGGAGTATAAAGCCAGTCAGAGTATAAAGCGAGTTAGAATATAAAGTGAGTCAGAGTATAAAGCGAGTCAGAGTATTAAGCGAGTTAGAATATAAAGTGAGTCGGAGTATAAAGCGAGTCGGAGTATAAAGCCAGTCGGAGTATGAAGCCAGTGGGAGTATAAAGCGAGTTGGAGTATAAAGCGAGTTGGAGTATAAAGCGAGTTACAATATAAAGCGAGTTGGAGTATAAAGCGAGTTACAATATAAAGCGAGTTGGAGTATAAAACCAGCCGGAGTATAAAGCGAGTTACAATATAAAGCGAGTTGGAGTATAAAGCCAGTCGGAGTATAAAGCGAGTTACAATATAAAGCGAGTTGGAGTATAAAGCCAGTCGGAGTATAAAGCGAGTTACAATATAAAGCGAGTTGGAGTATAAAGCCAGTTGGAGTATAAAGCGAGTTAGAGTATAAAGCGAGTTAGAATATAAAGAGAGTCAGGTATAAAGCCAGTCAGAGTATAAAGCCAGTCGGAGTATAAAGCGAGTTAGAGTATAAAGCGTGTTAGAGTATAAAGCGAGTTAGAATATAAAGAGAGTCAGAGTATAAAGCGAGTTGGAGTATAAAGCCAGTTGGAGTATAAAGCGAGTTAGAATATAAAGAGAGTCAGGTATAAAGCGAGTCAGAGTATAAAGCCAGTCGGAGTATAAAGCGAGTTAGAGTATAAAGCGAGTTAGAGTATAAAGCGAGTTAGAATATAAAGAGAGTCAGAGTAGAAAGCGAGTTGGAGTATAAAGCCAGTCGGAGTATAAAGCGAGTTACAATATAAAGCGAGTTGGAGTATAAAGCGAGTCAGAGTATAAAGCGAGTCAGAGTACAAAGCGAGTCAGAGTATAAAGCGAGTCAGAGTACAAAGCGAGTCAGAGTATAAAGCGAGTCAGAGAAAGGCTCGTTCTGATGGTTTATTCCACAATGAACATTATGAAGAACAAATATCTCTCCAGTCTCACCAACGATCTCCTTCATATGAATATGAGAACGGCCCTGACAACATTCCAGCCCAGATTTAAACACAACCAAGAGCTCACTCCTCTCACTAAACAAGAGAAAGTGTAAGAGAGGAATACAAGACATAAATAAACTGTTAAGATGTGAAAGAAGTGCTTGTTGTATTTACATTTCTATTAATAAGCACTTACTAAAAGATGCACTTTTTTTCAAAAGTGTTTTTTTATGTAGCCCTTGTTTTTACTTGAGGTGAGGAAAAAACATTTATTAGAAGTGTATATTAATAATTAACTTGGCCTGAGGAATTTTCCTCTAACTGGACCTTACTGACTAATTAAATACCCCTGTTCTGCGCCAACAGTATGAAAACTCATGTAGGTTCACTGATAGTTATGGAGCTTCTACAAACCCTTTAAACTCTTTGGATATAATCAACACCCCTGTAAACACTATCTAAGTCTATAGGCTTCTCTAGAATGATCAATGATCTCAAATGAACCCACTCTGAATGACTGTTTACGTCTTAAACACTACAGAAATCCTCTTTTATTGAAATACTGATTAGCCAAAGCAGGTAAAGAAGGGTTAAACAGAAAGGACAGTCACTGGGGGAGGTCTGGAAATGCTTCATCTGACAGATAGAACACTGCACTTTATAGTATTTATGCTTATTTGTATTTATTATAATGCTAGCAAATAAATGCTTACTGCTCGGATGAATAGCTTCAAATATGATTGTCCCAGGTGGCCCAAGACTTATGAGCACCCCTCCTCCATTGCATGGCTCGTGCCATTGTGTCTCATTAAACAGACAGAAAGAAGAAGAGACAGAGAGAGAGAGAGAAAGGGGTGATCACTCATTGGCCTCATCCACTGTCCTCCTCTCGTCCTAAAACCATCTGTTATGTCGCCCAAACTCACTTTTGTCATAAAGGATCTTTTTCTTAGGCGCCGCGCTGCAGAAGATCGTGAGCGATAGGACGAGATTTCAGCAAACGACATGCGGCCCCCTCGCCGAGGCCCCGCGAAAGTTCACGCGTCGTGGACCAAATCCGTTTACCATGAAGAGCAGCGGCACGATGACAAGCTATGACGAGGACGGCGAGGCACCCTACAGAGGAATGATGAATATGTTCGGCCGGCACCGTGGCCCCTTTGTTCCTGGGTGCTCCCCTCACATTGTCCTGCCTATAATTAGCCGAACAGCAAAATAAAACAAAAAAGGGCCTCGTTTGGCGGAAAGAAAGGCCCGTCTAAAGGTCCCCTAATGAGTCCTTCTCTCGACATTTAGAGCCGATATGAGTGGGGGGGCGCCGCGTGCCATAAATCCGGCCTCGTAAAGTTAATAATATGATAGTGGATAATGCGAGGAAAGGTCAACGCCGCGGCTCCAGCACAGAAGGCAAGACGTTCCACTCTTCTAACATTTACTTCAGACGCCTCACCTGGGAGGAGCGGCGAACGGGGCCCGCCTGGGATTCAAATCGAGGAGTTTCCATCTGGATGGGGAAAAAGGATAATTACGGTTATGAAAACATGGCTCGGATTCTTCTCTTTATTCTAGGTCATCGAGAACAGAACACGCCGCCTTTTGTGAGCTGGATTCAAGCGGAATGCAGAGCGCTAAAGCGGCGCTCCGCATGAGGGATTACGTTCTAATAGGCCCATCTGCATTGGGATGAAATTAGGAGTGAGGGTTTTTTATTTATTTATTTATTTATTTATTTATTTATTTTTCCCCTCTCGCTCAAAGAACTGCATAATAAAGAGACGACTGCTGTTACAAAGTAGTGCTCCGAGACAAGTTTTCCCCCAGCGGTAAACACAAGTACACAAAGCGTAGCCAAAAAGTCTTAAAAAGCCCAAATGTCATTTACAAAGATTTGTTTATTCCCTATTAAGGCACTAAAGATGAATACTAAGTGAGAGCTTGTTTGCTTTTTTTCGTCTTCGTGGCTGGATTCGGCTTTCCTGAGTCAGCGCGGCTACGAGGGGATTTCTGGAAACGCAACAACATCAACAACAAAATTCTCAGCACCTTCTACAGGAGTATGATTGAGAGTGTTCTTACCAGCTCCATCATCGTCTGGTATGGAAACTCTACTGCTCAGGACAGAAAGGCTCTCCAGCGTGTGATCACAACTCCACAGTCCATCTCAGGAGCAGCCTTCCCCTCACTACAGAACATCTACCACACCAGGGTCACCAGGAGGGCCTACAACATAATCAGGGACAGTACACACCCCCAGCACACACTCTTCACACTTTTACCTTCAGCCAGACGTTACAGGAGTGTGAAGTCCAGGACCACAAGACTGACAAACAGTTTCTACTCACAGGCCATCAGGCTTCTGAACACCTCACGCACTACCTCTCTAACCTCTCCTTTCTGAACTGGTTTTAACTGGAACTTGCACTTTATGGCTGCTGCTCTTCATACTTGCACATAAAAGCACACATAACTTATTCTTTAACTATAAAAATACTTTTATTTACTTCAACCTATATTATTAAACTTTATATATTTTGTATATATTTTTTATTATTTATTTTATTTGTTATATAAATTATATATAATAACTCTTGAATCTTGAACAACAGCAAAACACAACCTTTCCACCTTTGTCGCAGTCGCTCGAGTACAAACGGGCTTTGGAACGTCTTGCCAGCACAAACTGAGCGTGGGGGGGCTTTGATTGCACTCCTTTACCAATGTCATAAAGTCTCAGCCCACCGGGACCCTGTCGCCGTTCCCTGCGCCTGGGGCTGAGACGTCCACCACAAAGGCAGACAGCCACATGAAGGTCATCCGGCACCGGGAGCCCCTGACCCCTCCCAAGCCTGTGCAGCTGCCGCTTTCTTTGGCATCGGGAAAAAAAAGACCCTTGTTAATAAGAATGTTGAAATAGTCCAAATAACGTCAAAACAAATTTCCCCGCGAGCCAGGACGTACGTCCCGTCACCCTCTTTTTATTTTTCTCCCAACATTCATTTCTTCTCCTTCTCCGCCACTCAATTCCCGGAGAGCGGCCGCGTTATGGACTAAATCAATCAAAGCGTCTACTTCATTAATTGCGCGGAGGGACCCGGGGCGGGTTCTGAGCGGGGGTTACTCGCCCGCTTCTGGGCCAAGACGAGAGGCGAGGGGGGGGTGGCGGGGTAGGTGCAGCAGAGGAGAGAGGGCGGAGAAAGCCGGTAGAGGGCCAATTTGTGTGTCAAAGCCTGCAGCAGGACAAGTAGGCACTTAATGCAGATCACTGGAAACGCATCATTATACGCGCCATTTACCAGATGCCCATTTAACATGCAATAATTAGATCAGCGCGTTCGGAGGAAAGGGGGTGGGGGATTCCGCCTGCATTAATGGAGTCTCCTGCCATAACATCAGCTGGTTCAACCAAACCACCCACACCACCCCCACCAGCTCACCCCTCCTGCGGGGGTTGTCAAAATTATTATTTGGGGCCTTCATTCTGTAGAGGGCCTGGGAACACACACAACCTTTGTGTGTGTGTGTGCAAGTGTGAGTTTTTTTTTTTATTCCTCGCTCATTCACTCTCGCTCTCTCACAACTGTGAGCAATGTTGTTTGGGCTATTACACTAAAAGATGCCCAACCCTCCTCTCTTTGTAGGGTACAGCCACCTAATGACTATCCCCATTCATCCCCCCCCCATCCATCCATGACAGGCCCGCGGTGGCACCCGAAGCACTAAAGAAAATATGATTTTTTATTGATGATGGAACAGCCTCGGTGGTATTTAGCAAGAACTCCCATCCCTGCCAAGGAGCGGCAGGCTCCGGCAGCCGTCTCGGGCCGAGAGATATTAAATGTCATTTCGTCAATGTGCTCATGTCAAGCTCCTCTCAGGGAGCGCGCCCGAGTTTCAGAGTAAAAAAAAAAAAGAAAGAAAAAAGCTGTATACTGTATAAGGCGCGAGCATCTATCTCGTCAGCAAATCGCCGTTAAGGCGGAGGGAAGGCTGTCGGTAAAGCTGAATTCGTCCTTTTATTGTGATCCCGGCGCCACTCAAGCTTCATTATGGGCCTCTTTTCAAAAGCACTGTCCCATTTCCATTTGTTTGAAATCTATTCCATTCCTCCCCTCCGCTAAAACGGCTGAACAAATATAAACACGGCATTGTGGCCGTGAGAAGATTTCGGAGGCTCGTTCTGGGGAAACGGTGCCTTCTTGGTGCCTGCTGGACTGGCTTTCAATAAAGATTATACCTACGTCTACAGGAAAGCACGCACCCAGCTGTACGGCCCCGTAACCACAAAGAGCCTCAGAAGACATTCCGGTGCAGATGTCTGAAATCTGATGTTTAAATAGATTCGAAAGCTTAAGTATTGATCTTCGCCATTTGAATCCACATTTCTCCTTTAAAAACGCTCGTATTTGGTTTGACTCGTACAAAACTTCACAACAAAACTGCAAGACTTTTATTCTGTCGGGGTCATAAATGACCTTTTAAGCAAAACAGTGTACATACCGGGGTTTAATGCTGTGTTTACAAGGGAGGTAGATCAGATTTGATTCTCATATCAGGTCTTTTGAGATGACTGTCATTTGTAAATAACCAGATCAGATTTATGTGTCCAGTGTTGTGTCTTTTTTTTATAACTTATAGCTTGTATTAATCTTATTAGACAAGAGGCCAGAACAGCACGGGCACGTCCTGGCTTTGTTATCCCCAGCAGTGGGGGGCCTTTAGGCTCGAGAACCAGACCCGGCGATGTTGTCTTTAGACCCCCTAGGCTCGAGAACCACTCCATCCAGGACTTGGCCCAGAGACAGCCCGGAGCCGAGAATGGAGGGACGGACCTATAAAGAGACCATACAGCTTAAACCAGGCAGACCAGCTTCTGACCAGCTTCTGACCAGCTTCTGACCAGCTTCTGACCAGCTTCTGACCAGCTTCTGATCAGGATGTGAAAGCTTAGAGCAAAGACGGCACCACAATCCCGAAATAAACAAGCTTAAAACTCTGAACTGGTCTCACTCTTCATTCTGATGCCAAAAAAGTGAAGTTACAACACTAGACATCACTAACCTGTGTGGGTGGGTGTTGGAGGTAATGACTGTTGTCGGTTGTGTTGTTAGTGATGCAAAACCCTGCAAAAAACAATATCATGGCAAGTAAAGTGACCTTATGTCTAGTTGACATACAATAGTGTGCAAATGTTTTAGGCATTCTTGGGGACATTATATCATTGCTGTCCAAATTAAAACATATATCTCCAAAAGAGTCAATGTAAAGAGGTTTTATTCATTCCAAGTGAATTTGGAGCATGTCTATTGGCCCACTTAATGTTATTGGGCTTAAATGTTGAAATAATATAGAAAATCTGCAAAAATGGAGAAACGTTGTCTTTAGGCATCGACGATATTTAAAAAGCTATTTTTTCCCGAGAGGAAGCTTTTATTTGCTCAGAAAAACACCTTATTTAAATATTCAGACAGTATTAATACAGTAAGTGGTGCTTTTACATACATCAGTGTGTTTATTTAACCCTTTCCAAGCTTCTCCTTGTGGAAACAACCCAGTATTATTTACAGTTCTCATCTAATACTATAATATAATATAAAAATACACCACTCAGTACTTCATCCATCCATTATCTTCTGCTTTATCCCACTAGTCGGGGTCACTGGGGGGGCGGGAGCCAGTCCAAGCGTCATCGGGTGAAGTTGGGGTACGACACTGACAGGTCGCCAGTCCAACGCATGGCCAACACACACACTTTAGAGTGACTGATTAACCTAACATGCATGTGTTTGGACTGTAGGAGGAAACCGGAGTACCTAGAGGAAACCCACTCAAGCACGAGGAGAACATACACACTCCACACAGAACCACTACACCACCATACTAACCACTACACCACTGTACTAACCACTACACCACCATACTAACTACTACACCACCGTACTAACCACTACACCACCATACTAACCACTACACAACCATACTAACCACTACACCACCATACTAACCACTACACCACCATACTAACCACTACACAACCATACTAACCACTACACCACCATACTAACTACTACACCACCATACTAACCACTACACCACCGTACTAACCACTACACCACTGTACTAACCACTACACCACCGTACTAACCACTACACCACCATACTAACCACTACACCACCTTACTAACCACTACACCACCATACTAACCACTACACCACCTTACTAACCACTACACCACCGTACTAACCACTACACCACCGTACTAACCACTACACCACCATACTAACGACTACACCACCTTACTAATCACCACACCACCATACTAACCTCTACACCACCATACTAACCACTACACCACCATACTAACCACTACACCACCATACTAACCACTACACAACCATACTAACCACTACACCACCATACTAACTACTACACCACTGTACTAACACAACACCACCTTACTAACCACTACACCACCGTACTAACCACTACACCACCATACTAACCACTACACCACCATACTAACCACTACACCACCGTACTAACACACCACCTTACTAACCACTACACCACCGTACTAACCACTACACCACCGTACTAACCACTACACCACCGTACTAACCACTACACCACCATACTAACCACTAGACCACCGTGTTAACCACTACACCACCATACTAACCACTACACCACCATACTCACCACTACACAACCGTACTAACCACTACACCACCATACTAACCACTACACCACCGTACTAACAACTACACCACCCTACTAACCACTACACCACCCTACTAACCACTACACCACCTTACTAACCACTACACCACCATACTAACCACTACACCACCTTACTAACCACTACACCACCATACTAACCACTACACCACCATGCTAACCACTACACCACCATGCTAACCACTACACCACCATGCTAACCACTACACCACCGTACTAACCACTACACCAGCGTGTTAACCACTACACCACAATACTAACCACAACACCACCATACTAACCACTACACCACCATACTAACCACTACACCACCGTACTAACCACTACACCGCCATACTAACCACTACACCGCCATACTAACCACTACACCACCGTACTAACCACTACATCACCGTACTAACCACTACACCACCGTACTAACCACTACACCACCGTACTAACCACTACACCACCTTACTAACCACTACACCACCTTACTAACCACTACACCACCGTACTAACCACTACACCACAGTGTTAACCACTACACCAGCATGTTTACCACTACACCACCGTACTAACCACTACACCACAGTGTTAACCACAACACCAGCGTGTTAACCACTACACCACCGTACTAACCACTATACCACCATACTAACCACTACACCACAATACTAACCACAACACCACCATACTAACCACTACACCACCATACTGACCACTACACCACCATACTAACCACTACACCACCATACTAACCACTACACCACCATACTAACCACTACACCACCATACTAACTACTACACCACTGTACTAACACAACACCACCTTACTAACCACTACACCACCGTACTAACCACTACACCACCATACTAACCACTACACCACCGTACTAACACACCACCTTACTAACCACTACACCACCGTACTAACCACTACACCACCGTACTAACCACTACACCACCATACTAACCACTACACCACCATACTAACCACTACACCACCGTACTAACCACTACACCACCATACTAACCACTACACCACCATACTAACCAATACACCACCATACTAACCACTACACCACCATACTAACTAATACACCACCATACTAACAATACACCACCGTACTAACCACTACACCACCATACTAACCACTACACCACCATGCTAACCACTACACCACCGTGTTAACCACTACACCACCATACTAACCACTACACCACCATACTAACCACTACACAACCGTACTAACCACTACACCACCATACTAACCACTACACCACCGTACTAACCACTACACCACCATGCTAACCACTACACCACCATGCTAACCACTACACCACCATACTAACCACTACACCACCATACTAACCACTACACCACCGTACTAACCACTACACCAGCGTGTTAACCACTACACCACCGTACTAACCACTACACCACCATACTAACCACTACACCACCATACTAACCACTACACCACCGTACTAACCACTACACCACCATACTAACCACTACACCACCATACTAACCAATACACCACCATACTAACCACTACACCACCATACTAACCACTACACCACCTTACTAACCACTACACCACCATACTAACCACTACACCACCATACTAACCACTACACCACCATGCTAACCACTACACCACCATGCTAACCACTACACCACCATACTAACCACTACACCACCGTACTAACCACTACACCAGCGTGTTAACCACTACACCACCGTACTAACCACTACACCACCATACTAACCACTACACCACCATACTAACCACTACACCACCGTACTAACCACTACACCACCATACTAACCACTATACCACCATACTAACTAATACACCACCATACTAATAATACACCACCGTACTAACCACTACACCACCCTACTAACCACTACATCACCATACTAACCACTACACCACCATGCTAACCACTACACCACCGTGTTAACCACTACACCACCATACTAACCACTACACCACCATACTAACCACTACACAACCGTACTAACCACTACACCACCGTACTAACCACTACACCACCGTACTAACAACTACACCACCCTACTAACCACTACACCACCCTACTAACCACTACACCACCTTACTAACCACTACACCACCATACTAACCACTACACCACCTTACTAACCACTACACCACCATGCTAACCACTACACCACCATACTAACCACTACACCACCATGCTAACCACTACACCACCATGCTAACCACTACACCACCATACTAACCACTACACCACCGTACTAACCACTACACCAGCGTGTTAACCACTACACCACCGTACTAACCACTACACCACCATACTGACCACTACACCACCATACTAACCACTACACCACCATACTAACCACTACACCACCGTACTAACCACTACACCACCATACTAACCACTATACCACCATACTAACCACTACACCACAATACTAACCACAACACCACCATACTAACCACTACACCACCATACTGACCACTACACCACCGTACTAACCACTACACCGCCATACTAACCACTACACCACCATACTAACCACTACACCACCGTACTAACCACTACACCACCATACTAACCACTACACCACCGTACTAACCACTACACCACCTTACTAACCACTACACCACCTTACTAACCACTACACCACCATACTAACCACTACACCACCATACTAACCACTACACCACAGTGTTAACCACTACACCAGCGTGTTTACCACTACACCACCGTACTAACCACTACACCACAGTGTTAACCACTACACCAGCGTGTTAACCACTACACCACCATACTAACCACTACACCACCATACTAACCACTACACCACCGTACTAACCACAACACCACAGTGTTAACCACTACACCAGCGTGTTTACCACTACACCACCGTACTAACCACTACACCACAGTGTTAACCACTACACCAGAGTGTTAACCACTACACCACCGTACTAACCACTACACCACCATACTAACCACTACACCAGCGTGCTACCTACTCAGTACTTTGTTAAGGAAGGAATTGAACTGAATAAATTCAATGTCTGGGGCGTCCAGGAGAAATCTGGAACTACACTTTGTTCTTCAAACTGGCTTATAATATATTATCTACTTCTTTCACTATTAGCAGCACAGTAAACTGTTCACTTGCCTGATGATATTTAATTACTGGAAACAGTCGTTTAGCGTATTTAGCCCAGATTCTCGTGTCTCCGGCTGCGCTGCTGTTCCTTCAGCCACTATCTTGAAGAAGACTCTTTCGAAGTAGAGCCAAACTTTTGAGTGCTCTACATGTTTAACTAGCTGTGTGTGCTCCCTGTGTTTCTGCCTGTCACGGCACTCGCCGCGTTTCTTTCTTTCTTTATTTTTTATTTTGCGTTATACGCTAAGTACCGAAGTACCGGATTTGTTTAGACTTTTTGGTACTCTGTAGTACGAGATGTTTCGGTCGGTACCTTTTTGCTATTGAATTGCGATAGCCAGCACTATTTTCCACAGGCATCCTCTTCGATAGCTTCTTTCGTGAGTTTTTCAGTCTACATGCTGTCGCTGTCTGCATTTACGCGTGAAACGGTGGGGAGGGGTGAGTTTTGTGAGGGGAAGAGGCAGGCAGTGTGAAGTTGAGACAAACTGGGAGAGAGAGAGAGAGAGAGAGAGAGGGGCTAACTGATGGATCTAAGTGTAATTGCAGCGCAACAAAGGCTATATCGATATAAACGATATTGTCCCATCTAATTTCGCATATAAAAATATATCGATATTTCTTTAAAACTTGATATATCGCCCAGCCCTACTATCTGGTGTTCTTACTGGTGAAAATACACTTATTGATAAGATAAAGGCTTTTAAACAATCAGCATAGGTGCCTAAGGCTTTTGCACAGCAGTGTATATCTCATTTTTAGATTGTTGTAATACCATTATTTAAAGTCTTTCTAGACATTTGGACTTGTTTTGAGAGGTTTGAGTAAACGCAGGCGGATAATTTGGCTCGTTTTAAGAGTATTTTTTGAAGTAAGGAAAATATTTGCCAATGCAGTGAAATCGTTTGGCTTTAATTTGTTCTAAATGTTTACAAGCACTTCAGTAATCTGATAATGAGAACACGCAAGGTCCACACAAGCCTCTCAATAATCAGGTTTCTTTGTAAATGCACAATGTGCCCCTCTGCTGTTGCTTAGCTACTCGCCAGTAAACTCACCAAAGAGATGCGGCATGTGATGCGAAATGAAATTGTCTAGCCTCTGTTTTCTTTTTAACACTGGTAAATATTTATTTGTGAGTTTATATTGATCGAAAGTGCGCATTTTGTGGTTGTAGCACTGACGCAAGGGTTTAGTGTTTACTGTTTCCCGGGCAGAGCTTCTCTATCTGGTTCTCTTTGTGCACAGGTTTAAAAATGGGGGGGGGGAAATCAGTGTGCAAGGTAAACATTCAGCTGTCTTTAATCTGATGGACGAAACTGGAATTGAGGTGATACTGGATCATTATTCTTTACAATAAAAATATTTTGTGCTTCTAGAACAGAGGTCACTAATAGGCGGACCGTGGTCCGGGTCCGGACCCAGACGTTGTCCAATGCGGACCCAAACCGATTAACTTTCAAGAGCGATTTAATAATTATCAATATTTCTTTAATTTTAAGCGTTAAAATTATTTTACTCTGCAGAGCTTTACTTTATGGTATATAGGCTTTGCAGCGCATTAACCTCACAGACCAATCACATGCGTTGGTAGACCACCAAAGGTGCTCCTCAGCCAATCAGATCTGTGCATATTCGGGAGTATGGTGCGCACACAGGCGAGAAACGAAGAAAAGTTTTAACCAGACATGGAAAGACTTTGTTTATTCTTCCCACAGGCGGCTCCAAACCAACAGGTCAAGCTGTGAAACTGACTTAACAAGAAGACACTACTTTATTTACTGTTTCTATAAATAAACACTTTAAGATGCACTTATTTTCAAAGCATTCTGTTTTTTTTAATGTAGCCCTTGTTTTTACTTCAAGTGAGTAAAAAAACATTAATTAAAAGTTTATAAATCATTAATTCAGTTCAGCATTTAAATATACTGAAATATACTTGAACGGTATGTGTGATGTGTTGGTGTTTCAGTAGCTGATGGTATAAGATGCTGATACTAGACTACTTCAGTAAACAGGATACACCACTGAATCAGAACACACGTTAGAAATGATGACTGTCTGGACCTCAGCCTGAGGAAATCTCCTCTAACTGGACCTTAATGAATTCTAATTAAATACCATTGTTCTACAATGTACTTCCTACTGAATAGCTATACAGGATACAGATGGGTGACAACAACTAGGCAAAACAAAATGAGGTGCCTTAGTTCGATTTTGACCCACCAGAACAAGTTCAATGCACCTTTGCAGGTTTTACAAGTCTCTGCAACTGGTTCACCTTTCCATAAGTCATAGCATATAATTATAACTTACATTATTTATATACTGTTTAAATTCAGTTGCCCTCGTGGCCTGTGGCTTGAGGCATTCTGCAAGAGCACACAGCCATTAGAATAGACAAGTTTCATCAAAGGGTAAAGGTGATCAGTCAGAATAACTTTGTATTGACTGGCAGTGACCTTTCCCTCCAGGAGGTCAAGTGGAGCAAACCATGCCAGAGAAGTGCCAGTTACAGTCAATGGATCCCTTCACTGTAGAGGTCAAGCATTCAGAACAGTGTCATTGTACTGGTGTGCACTGCTTATGCACTCACTGCTTATGCCCTTACCCACTTTTGGAGAAAATGGTGAAGGTTAATAATCTGATACTTGCCGTAACAAACCCCTTTTTCAAAATAACTGAGATTCTCTTTACATCCAGTCACTTCAGTACATCCTCAGATTAGATCTGAATTTCAAATCTGAAATGCATTCAAGCCATGTTATAGCAGTGCAAACACATCCATGACTCCAAAACACATACCACAATCAAACCCCTTCTCTATACAACCTACCCTCCTTTACAACCAATATCTCTCCCTGTACAACCAATGCGCCCATACAACCAACATCTCTCCCTGTACAACCAATACCCCCTATACAACCAACATCTCTCCCTATACAACCTACCCTCCTTTACAACCAATATCTCCCCTTATACAACCTACCCTCCTTTACAACCAATATCTCTCCCTGTACGACCAATACCCCATACCACCATCACTCCCTGTACAACCAATATCTCTCCCTGTACAACCAATGCACCCATACAACCAACATCTCTCCCTATACAACCTACCCTCCTTTACAACCAACATCTCTCCCTGTACAACCAATACCCCCTATACAACCAATATCTCTCCCTATACAACCTACCCTCCTTTACAACCAATATCTCTCCCTGTACGACCAATACCCCCTATACAACCAATATCTCTCCCTATACAACCTACCCTCCTTTACAACCAATATCTCTTCCTGTACAACCAATACCCCCTATACAACCAATATCTCTCCCTATACAACCTACCCTCCTTTACAACCAATATATCTCCCTGTACAACCAATACCCCCTATACAACCAATATCTCTCCCTATACAACCTACCCTCCTTTACAACCAATATCTCTCCCTGTACGACCAATACCCCCTATACAACCAACATCTCTCCCTATACAACCTACCCTCCTTTACAACCAATATCTCTTCCTTTACAACCAATATCTCTCCCTATACAACCTACCCTCCTTTACAACCAATATATCTCCCTGTACAACCAATACCCCCTATACAACCAATATCTCTCCCTATACAACCTACCCTCCTTTACAACCAATATCTCTCCCTGTACGACCAATACCCCCTATACAACCAACATCTCTCCCTATACAACCTACCCTCCTTTACAACCAATATCTCTTCCTGTACAACCAATACCCCCTATACAACCAATATCTCTCCCTATACAACCTACCCTCCTTTACAACCAATATCTCTCCCTATACAGCCTACCCTCCTTTACAACCAATATCTCTTCCTGTATGACCAATACCCCATACAACCATCACTCCCTGTACAACCAATATCTCTCCCTGTACAACCAATGTGCCCATACAACCAACATCTCTCCCTATACAACCTACCCTCCTTTACAACCAATATCTCTCCCTGTACAACCAATACCCCATACAACCATCACTCCCTGTACAACCAATATCTCTCCCTGTACAACCAATGCGCCCATACAACCAATATCTCTCCCTGTACAACCAATGCGCCCATTGGTTGTACAGGGAGAGATATTTATATGCTATATTTATATATACTATGACTTATGGAAAGGTGAACCAGTTGCAGAGACTTGTAAAACCTGCAAAGGTGCATTGAACTTGTTCTGGTGGGTCAAGATCGAACTAAGGTGCCTCATTTTGTTTTGCCTAGTTGTTGTCACCCATCTGTATCCTGTATAGCTATTCAGTAGGAAGTACATTCTAGAACAATGGTATTTAATTAGAATTCATTAAGGTCCAGTTAGAGGAGATTTCCTCAGGCTGAGGTCCAGACAGTCATCATTTCTAACAAGTGTTCTGATTCAGTGGTGTATCCTGTTTACTGAAGTAGTCTAGTATCAGCATCTCATACCATCAGCTACTGAAACACCAACACATCACACATACCGTTCAGTATATTTCAGTATATTTAAATGCTGAACTTAATTAATGATTTATAAACTTTTACAACCAAAACCCCTCCCAATACAAACAAAAACCTTCCCAGAATGACCAAAACCTCTTCATGTACAACCAAAAGCCTTTGTAGTACAACCAACCCCCCTCCTGGTATAACCAAAACCTTTCTCAGTACAACCAAAACCCCTTGTAGTACAACCAAAACCGTTCCCAGTACTCTAAAAACCCTTCCCAGTGGAACCAAAACCCTGCCCAATACAACCAAAACCCCTCCGCGTACAACTAAAACCTCTTCATGTACAACCAAAACCCCTTCCAATGTAAACAAAACCCCTTCCAATACAACAAAATCCTGTCTTGGTACAAACAAAACCCAGTGCAGCTGAAAACCCCTCCCAGTACAAATTAAAGTCTGTCACTGGGCTTATAATCTGTGTCTGTGAGAAAGATAATCATGGAGGATACACATTGTTTGGGACCAAATGAAATGCTTAATAGCAGCATGAGCAGATATTACTGTGCAGAAACAAACAGCAGACAATGGAGATTGAATGAGTAAACAATTGGTAATTGGATTCTGTGTAACAATCGGATTTGCATATTCCGTCACACACAGCAATCAGAATTCTGTCCGACTAACCATAGATGTCTACCGAGTGTAAATGCATTTGGTTAAAATCTTCTCAGGATACAATCCAGATACTCGCTACGTGAAATGACCTGGGATCTTAGATTTTAGGTAATGCCTCCCAGTACAAGCACCGAACCCCCTTCAAGCACAACCAAACCCCTCCCAATACTATTAAACCCCCTTCAAGTACAACCAAATCCCCCCAGTACAATCAAAACCTCTCCCAGTACTACCGAACCCCTCTCAGTACAACCAAAAACCCACCCAGTACCACTGAAGCTTCTCCAAGTACAACCAAAACCCATCCCAATACTACCAAGCCCCCTCCAAGTACAACCAAAACCCTTCCCAGTACCACTGAAGCTCCTCCCAGTACAACCAAAACCCATCCCAATACTACCAAGCCCCCTCCAAGTACAACCAAAACCCCTCCCAGTACTGCCAAACTCCCTCTCAGCACAACCAAAACCCTTCCCAGTACCACTGAAGCTCCTCCCAGTACAACCAAAACCCATCCCAATACTACCAAGCCCCCTCCAAGTACAACCAAAACCCTTCCCAGAACCACTGAAGCTCCTCCCAGTACAACCAAAACCCATCCCAATACTACCAAGCCCCCTCCAAGTACAACCAAAACCCTTCCCAGTACCACTGAAGCTCCTCCCAGTACAACCAAAACCCATCCCAATACTACCAAGCCCCCTCCAAGTACAACCAAAACCCTTCCCAGTACCACTGAAGCTCCTCCCAGTACAACCAAAACCCATCCCAATACTACCAAGCCCCCTCCAAGTACAACCAAAACCCATCCCAATACTACCAAGCCCCCTCCAAGTACAACCAAAACCCCTCCCAGTACTGCCAAACTCCCTCTCAGCACACCCAAAACCCTTCCCAGTACCACTGAAGCTCCTCCCAGTACAACCAAAACCCATCCCAGTACTGCCAAACTCCCTCTCAGCACAACCAAAACCCTTCCCAGTACCACTGAAGCTCCTCCCAGTACAACCAAAACCCATCCCAATACTACTAAGCCCCCTCCAAGTACAACCAAAACCCATCTCAATACTACCAAGCCCCCTCCAAGTACAACCAAAACCCCTCCCAGTACTGCCAAACTCCCTCTCAGCACAACCAAAACCCTTCCCAGTACCACTGAAGCTCCTCCCAGTACAACCAAAACCCATCCCAATACTACCAAGCCCCCTCCAAGTAAAACCAAAACCCATCCCAATACTACCAAGCCCCCTCCAAGTACAACAAAAACCCATCCCAATACTACCAAGCCCTCTCCAAGTACAACCAAAACCCCTCACAGTACTGCCAAACTCCCTCTCAGCACAACCAAAACCCTTCCCAGTACCACTGAAGCTCCTCCCATTACAACTAAAACCCATCCCAATACTACCAAGCCCCCTCCAAGTACAACCAAAACCCATCCCAATACTACCAAGCCCCCTCCAAGTACAACCAAAACCCCTCACAGTACTGCCAAACTCCCTCTCAGCACAACCAAAACCCTTCCCAGTACCACTGAAGCTCCTCCCAGTACAACCAAAACCTCTCACAGTACTACCAAAACCTCTACCTGTGCTACGCTTATTTATCTGTCTTGGCCTTTTCCAGATGAAGCGATTAGGCGGTAACAGGGTTTTAGATCTTTTCCTTTTGCCACCTTAATCCAAAATTGATGTTAAGGGTTCCTGCACTGCATATGTGTGCATGCCATTGAGCATGATAGTTTGTTAATTGCTTCATCGTATCATGCAGTACACCTGTCTGGAAGCACTCGCAACTTCCCCAGCCATATATTCAGTTTTTCCTTTACTTCATCGTCTATGATGTATTTAGGTGAGACTGCTTTCAATTATTTCCAGGCAAAACTGTGCCTCACAAAAAGGTTCTGTTCAAAGCGTCTGTTGGGTACGATACAGTTATTTTATTTCTCAATTCGTAATATCCCAAACCATATTATCTCAAATGCATAGACTGGAGAAAAAATGTAATTTATTTCTCCAATTTTCCATCTACCCCAGATGCAGTCCAGTCAAACTACAGGGAGCTACAAGGCTGACGTTGCTAACAAACACTAGAACACCGAGCTCCTCTAGCCAAGACTGTTCCTGTAAATATACATTCACAAAATTTCTCTAAACTTTTTCTAAACTACATTTTTAACTTCTTAATTGTTTTACTGTACTACATTTAAAACATGAATATTGTCAATCACAGTAAACTTCTCCTACACAGTCAGCCAATCACAGTAAACTTCTCCTACACAGTCAGCCAATCACATTAAACTTCTCCTACACAGTTAGCCAATCACCGTAAACGTCTCCTACACTCTCAGTCAATCACAGTAAACTTCTCCTACACAGTCAGCCAATCACAGTAAACTTCTCCTACACAGTAAGCCAATCACATTAAACTTCTCCTACACAGTTAGCCAATCACCGTAAACGTCTCCTACACTCTCAGTCAATCACAGTAAACTTCTCCTACACAGTCAGCCAATCACAGTAAACTTCTCCTACACAGTCAGCCAATCACCGTAAACGTCTCCTACACTCTCAGTCAATCACAGTAAACTTCTCCTACACAGTCAGCCAATCACCGTAAACTTCTCCTACACAGTCAGCCAATCACCGTAAACGTCTCCTACACTCTCAGCCAATCACAGTAAAAGTCTCCTACACAGTCAGCCAATCACAGTAAACGTCTCCTACACAGTCAGCCAATCACAGTAAACTTCTCCTACACAGTCAGCCAATCACAGTAAACTTCTCCAACACAGTCAGCCAATCACAGTAAAAGTCTCCTACACAGTCAGCCAATCACCGTAAACGTCTCCTACACTCTCAGCCAATCACAGTAAACTTCTCCTACACAGTCAGCCAATCACAGTAAATGTCTCCTACACAGTCAGCCAATCACAGTAAACTTCTCCTACACTCTCAGCCAATCACAGTAAACTTCTCCTACACAGTCAGCCAATCACAGTCAACGTCTCCTACACAGTCAGCCAATCACAGTAAACGCCTCCTACACAGTCAGCCAATCACAGTAAACGCCTCCTACACAGTCAGTCAATCACAGTAAACTCCTCCTACACTGTCAATCAATAACAGTAAACTCCTCCTACACTGTCAGTCAATCACTGTAAACTCCTCCTACACTGTCAATCAATAACAGTAAACTCCTCCTACACTGTCAGTAAATCACAGTAAACTCCTCCTACACTGTCAGTCAATCACAGTAAACTCCTTCTACACTGTCAATCAATAACAGTAAACTCCTCCTACACTGTCAGTCAATCACTGTAAACTCCTCCTACACTGTCAATCAATAACAGTAAACTCCTCCTACACTGACAGTCAATCACAGTAAACTCCTCCTACACTGTCAATCAATCACAGTAAACTCCTCCTACACTGTCAATCAATAACAGTAAACTCCTCCTACACTGTCAGTCAATCACTGTAAACTCCTCCTACACTGTCAATCAATAACAGTAAACTCCTCCTACACTGTCAGTCAATCACAGTAAACTCCTCCTACACTTTCAGTCAATCACAGTAAACTCCTCCTACACTGTCAGTCAATCATAGTAAAGTCTTCCTACAATGTCAGTCAATCACAGTAAACTCCTCCTACACTGTCAATCACAGTAAACTCCTCCTACACTGACAGTCAATCACAGTAAACTCCTCCTACACTGACAGTCAATCACAGTAAACTCCTCCTACACTGTCAGTCAATCACAGTAAACTCCTCCTACACTGTCAGTCAATCACAGTAAAGTCTTCCAACACTGTCAGTCAATCACAGTAAACTCCTCCTACACTGTCAGTAAATCACAGTAAACTCCTCCTACACTGTCAGTAAATCACAGTAAACTCCTCCTACACTGTCAATCAATAACAGTAAACTCCTCCTACACTGTCAGTCAATCACTGTAAACTCCTCCTACGCTGTCAATCAATAACAGTAAACTCCTCCTACATTGTCAGTCAATCACTGTAAAATCCTCCTACACTGTCAATCAATAACAGTAAACTCCTCCAACACTGTTAGTCAATCACAGTAAACTCCTCCTACACCGCTAGTCAATCACATTAAACCCCTCCTACACAGTCAGTAAATCACAGTAAACTCCTCCTACAGTCAGTCAATCACAGTAAACTCCTCCTACACTGTCAGTCAATCACAGTAAACTCCTCCTACACTGTCAGTCAATCACAGTAAAGTCTTCCAACACTGTCAGTCAATCACAGTAAACTCCTCCTACACTGTCAGTAAATCACAGTAAACTCCTTCTACGCTGTCAATCAACAACAGTAAACTCCTCCTACACTGTCAGTCAATCACAGTAAACTCCTTCTACACTGTCAGTGGATCACAGTAAACTCCTCCTACACTGTTAGTCAATCACAATAAACTCTTCCTACACTGTCAGTCGATCACAGTAAACTCCTCCTACACTGTCAGTCAATCACAGTAAACTCCTCCTACACTGTCAGTCAATAACAGTAAACTCCTCCTATACTCTTAGCCAATCACAGTAAACTCCTCCTACACTGTCAGTCAATCACAGTAAACTCCTTCTACGCTGTCAATCAATAACAGTAAACTCCTCCTACACTGTCAGTCAATAACAGTAAACTCCTCCTACACTGTCAGTCAATCACAGTAAACTCCTCCTACACTGTCAGTCAATAACAGTAAACTCCTCCTACACTGTCAGTCGATCACAGTAAACTCCTCCTACACTGTCAGTCAATCACAGTAAACTCCTCCTACACTCTTAGCCAATCACAGTAAACTCCTTCTGCACTGTCAGTCAATAACAGTAAACTCCTCCTATACTGCTAGTCAATCACAGTAAACCCCTCCTACACTGTCAGTCAATCACAGTAAACTCCTCCTACACTGTCAGTCAATCACAGTAAACTCCTCCCACACTGTCAATCACAGTAAACTCCTCCTACACTGTCAGTCAATCACAGTAAACTCCTCCTACACTGTCAGTCAATCACAGTAAACTCCTCCCACACTTGTTGCTCAAAGTGATGCTGAATTTTGGAAACAGTTGAACTTGGTGGTTGCAGTACAGCAGGGCAGATAACGATGATAAAGATATGTTTTCCTCACCAGAGCACTCAAAGACATATCTAAAGGAAGCAGTTAGCTTTCAAAGCAGTTGGTTCATAACACCAGGTCCTTGGTGAATCCACTGCTGCCGCATGGCAGGCAAAATGCTGTATTAATAACATTAACATAAATGCTGCATATTAACATTACTGTCCTTTCAGAAATTCATGTTTTAGTTATTAGACCCTATAAATCATTGTTATGCAAAGAAAGCAAGTATCTTCAAAATAGCAAGTTTACAGGAGAGACCAAAAACCTACATTACTTTTAATCCCACGCTATTTTGGTGCATTTCTATTGGTCCATTCACCATGATATTTCCACACAATATATAAAGTAGCTCAAATTGAAAAATAAAAACATTGACTGCGTCCTAAATCGCCTAGTTAGACAGTATATATGAGATTGTATGACCCAGTATGCACTGCTGGACTGTTTAAGGAGTCTGCTGTTTCAATACACAAGTGTTTAATATCCATAAAATCTTGGACACACTACCTTTACCTCCCAATTCAGTTGGACAGTAATGATATGTACAAAAGAAGGATGCTCATGGCGTATTGTCTCAATGTGGCAGTCTCTGCTGACTGAGGTTCATTTTCACATTTCACAGTAAGTCATACTGTGTCCTAAACCACACTGACAAGCCTAATGAAGACCTGGATGCAGTTTGCGAGATGTTCTGGTGATGTATTTTTCCAGAAACCATTTTGGCTATTTGGGTGACTATTGAGTTATACTGTTCGTAAGCAACGTTAACCACGCTGCTCCAGTTTGAAGCTAAACAAGTATGCCTGATGTTGGTTGATAGAGCTGACCATGACTTCTAGATACTACGCTGGCTCCCTAATTCTCAAGACCTGGATGGTGGTGTTGGCTCTATGGAACCTCCCCCATGTGCCCTCCAGCAGCTGTGGGATGCATAGTAGTCTGCATGGCTCCAGATACCTGTGACAACCTACCAGGACCTTATGGAGTCTCCCAGTCCATCTAGTGGTTACTCTAGATGTTAGCTGGTGGTCATAATAATGTGACTTCACTGTGAATCTTGTGTGATGGTCAATATTTGTGGTGAGTGGAAAATCGTACACATTTGAATTGTAGTACTGTACTGTACTAACACATGCCTTCGACATTGGGAAGTCTTTTCTCCAGGTCGCCCACAGCTATGTGCACTCCTACAAGTCCTGCGATACGTGATTAAGTATACATTAATTATATTCATTATCTAAGCAGCTAAATTGAGGCTATAGGCCATTTCTCCATGTCCTAGTGTAATGAGCATCTACATTTCTACATTTCCAACGATCCAGCAAAGGCCTACACCAACCAGCAGATGGTCACTCGTCACTCTCTCCTCTGATGTCTGCCTTATGCTTTATAGAGATCTTAATGGAGTTATTTATGGAAGAAATAAAAATGTAACAGGTCATCAGCATCCCACCCACCCCTACCCCAACCCCACCTTCCATCCACCTCACCCCCCTCTGTGGCACATACACTTAATAGCCATTAAACTCAACAGCCTTTGGAATGCTGGGAAGAACGACGAGTGCTTTGGGGGGGGGTTAATGGATTGTGAAAGACACCACACAGACAGCTTGCAATCTTATGCGGTCATATAGACTGTTATGCTTAAAGAAGTCTTTGGTTTGAAGGAGCTGGAGAGGCGGGACTTCCTTCGCAGTCTGCAGCCGTGCTTACTGCCCTCAATGTCTGGCACATTGTTCGAGCCCACTGGTGTACTGTATTCAGTGGTGCTAGATGCAGAAGTGGTCCGGCTACTTTTATAGTCCCTCCAGTGCGATGAGCAATTAAGACCTGCACCCACCCATCTGTCACGGAGCCATAAAATTCCCATGGAAAACCCACGGGCGAGGAAGGACGAGCGCCGGTGTTATTAGCTTCAGGGCCGCTTTCAGCCGCTAATTTTTCAGCGGGCTTTTAAAAAGTAGCAATTTTCATATTAAAATGACAAAGAGCAGAGCTTAATTGTGGGAAACACTCAAGCACTCATTTGTCACAAGAAAGGAAAAAAAGAAAAAAGAAAAAGAAAATCAAACGATGATTTTTTTCATTCCATCCTTCCTTCTCCTTTTATATTAAGCTCATTTACAGCAATTCATCTTAAACAAAAGTGCTTTGCATGAGTCGTTGGCCCCGGCGCGTGCTTGATGGATAGTGTTGCCATGGAGGCTTGCTGCGTCCAAACACAACGCTGTCACCGAAAGTGACAGACAGTACACATTCCGTCTCCCCCCCCCATCCCCCCAACAACCCCCCACCCCCCCTCTAAATCACAAGCCATTTTCTGAAAGTAATGCAGCTTTTGTTGTGTTCAGTCGTAATGTCAGACATAGATGATATCTCCATCTAATAACACAAAGAGCTTTTTTATTCCTCTGTCTCAGGGATTGGCAGCACATGATTGGCTGTTGGCTGTTTAGCCTAGTTAGCTTTGCAGATAAAATTAAACTGCCCATGACATGATTTATGGGCGCAATTTTGCACAGCAGTCAAAAAGGCCCATATTTGGTGGCAGCCGCTGCGCTCCTGTGTGTGTGTGTGTGAGAGAGCGTGTGTGTGACAGAAGGAGGCAGTGCCTCGACTCGTGTGTGGCGGGTACAGATGTAAAAGAGGATGCCTTTGAATCAAAGAAGGATGAAGGGAGGAAATCTGCACTTAATTAACCAGACGGAAAGATTGCATAAAAACCTGCATTAGAAAAGATAATGGATTGCTGACGTTGGACAATTAAAGTTCTTATAATTGTGAACAATGATGTGCAGGTGTGTGTATTAACACTAAAATTAACTTTAATATATGGAATTAGTATTATTATATTGTGAATTAAATGTATGTCTAATATATATGTTTTATATATTAAATGAACATTAATATTTACTCAATGAAATGTAATGTATATGGGATTAATAATGATATAAAGTATATTGAATGAACATTGATATATATTAAATGAACTCTTCTGATTTATATTGAATTAGTTTTAAGATTTTAGCTTTAAGATAAATTTTGACATATATTGAATAAAAGTTCACATTAATGAAATTACATTAATATACATTTAATTAACATTGCTATATATATATATATATATATATATATATATATATATATATATATATATATATATATATATATATATATATATATATATATATATTAACATTAATATATATTAATAAGAATGCGAATATATATGGCAATTTTGACATAAATTGAATGTTAAAAGTTCACATTAATGGAATTACCTTTATATACATTGACTGAACAGTGATACAGTGATATATATTATGTCAAAATTGATATATATTAAACATTGAATGAATGTTAATGTATATTGAATAAACATTGATATATGCGGAATGAACTTAAAAAAAGGTTGATATATATACACCCCCAGACACTGTATACATAGAATTCCTTCACCAGCAATCTTAATTTAGCTTAATGAAGTACTGAACAGTCAAAACAGTCAGGTATAAAACAATACTGGGTTGTTTCCACAAGGAGAAGCTTGGAAAGGGTTAAATAAACACACTGATATATGTAAAAGCACCACTTACTGTATTAATACTGTTTGAATATTGAAAAAGTAGGTGTTTTGATAAGCAAAAGCTTCCTGTCTGGGAAAATAACTAATGCTAACACTTTTGCACAGTACTGTATGTCCATGTGTTTAAGAATTTTCAAACCTTTGCTAAAGGAAGTATTATCTGCAATTTGCATGCAATAGCTGGTTAGGCTAAAAAACCTCTTTACTATGTTAAACTAGGTGTGAAACATAACAAATCCAGGCAATAGCTGGGGGCATCCAGGAGAAATCTTTAACCAAATTTCAAACTAGTTTACAAGAGATCAGCTACTTATTTAAAAACATTACATCAACTTTAGCTTTTAGATTGAGCTTTATGTCTTACTATGTTAATCTGCATGTATACAGTTATCCAAGAAAGACACTTATCATTGGTCCATTATCAGCCAATGTGGGTCGATATTCTCAGCCAACTGGCTTTTGAGTTGGGCTCTAGTATGTTTTTCTATATTAAATTATTACGTTTCCCTTCTCTTTCTCCTAATCCATCATCTAACATGTTTCTGGTAGAGAAAATAAGCTGTTGGATGGTGCTCGTAGACCAGCACCACAATGAATGATTTTCTTCGGGTTCTCCTAATGACACATTAATCATTAATAGTAAGAGTTTCCCAGTGCTATTGGTTGCGGAACTGACAAAGGAAGACTAAAATGAAAATTGACAAACTGTCACCTGTCAGAAGCTATCACCCTTCAAAGTCGGACATCAATCAAGCGCGCCAGCCTCCTCCTCACTCGGTGCAGGTAAATGAAATATAAGGCAAAGACTTTATCAAGACCAAAACATATCAACAATTCTAGCCTGGAGCGAGTGGCTGTATATTAGCCCATAGATTGATTCACTGCGTGTTAGTGTCTTCATAAATATCATAAAGCTTGCATTGTCGGACGGAGTTCTCTTTGAAATTGCTTTCATTTGAGGTCAGGTTTACTTTGAGGTATGATAGGAGGAAAGAGCGTTTGCTGAAAGATATTTCTCTTTCTGGGAAGCGATGTGTGTAATGAATGAGGAATATTTCTTTTAATATCGGCTTCTGGACGCGCGGACTTCACTTACACGTCTGGTTTCTTCTGGGCGTGTTCTGCTCTTTTGCATCACGAGGAAATTCATTGCTTCACCAAGAAGACAAGGTCATTTGCAGTGTCTGGCCAAGCAACTGCAATATGGAGTAAATCAAAGAGGCCACATGTTGAGAAGAGAGAGAGGGAGATAGACACATCTCTCTCCTTTAAAAGGCACTGTCCATCCGTCCGTTCTGTCGCTTTCCATTCCGTGGATATCAGTGACAAGGCAACTGCGCGCTTGAAAAGAGCCCATCAAGGTCCCAGTGGGCGTCCTAGAATAACCAGTGGCGCTTCAACAAGTGGGGCTTATCTTGTTGGCAAGATTGGACGAGTCTTCTGGCTTCGTTTCAAGCTAACGTCAAAATCGTGGTACGCGAGCAGGGAGGAACTTTAAAGGGGGCGAGGAATAAAAAAAACCCTCAAAGTGGTTCTTAGGCTTTGTAGAAGAAAAGGTCTTTTAAAAAAGGCCTGACTTTTCTGGCGAAGAACTCTCGAAGCACTAGTTCCTCTTGTCCCCCGGAGTGTGGACCTACTGACTATTAGCCTCTACTCGTGAAACTAGAGGAGATCGCAATTTGAAACGGCAAACATCTAAAGTGTTACGGTCTAATTTCAGATGCCTTTGAAATTGCCGGTGTAGCTGCCGATCCGCCGCATCCCGTGAAGGGCTCGACTCCGGCGAAGGAGACGCGGAGAGGAGGCGCCGCCAGAACATCTGTGCTTCCGTGACGAGTCTCTTACCTCCCAGCGAGGAGCAGCGCATCCACAACAAGTTCAAGAAGGACCTTTTGCCTCAGTCAGGAATCAAAGGGAAGGAAATTGGCAAGACTATCTGTGAGTCAGAGAGGCCATTCATCACTCCCAGATAAAAGGTCATCTCGCTAGCTGCCCGCTATATTTTAACACCGCGCTGATGACCAAAGAGCTGGCTGTCTCGGCGCACAGCAGGGCCTTAAAAAGCAGGGCATCAGATGGAGGCGTGCGATAATATTTTCACCAAAACAGAGGCGCTCTCTGCATAACCAGGGATCTTTCAAGACTCCGACGAGGAAAACAAACCCGGGCCTGAAGAAAACAAGACCATGGGGGCATCAGAAATTCACACGGTGTGAATCGTAATCAGCGGAAAGGAGGCAGAGGCAAGTCACGGAAGCAGGTTTGATTCATTCTGACGTGGACAGGACGGGTCAGGGCAGGAGTTGGGAACGTAAAGGATGGGGCCTTCCTCTTTAAAAGGGTCACATTATCTAAATCAGCTCCATTAACCTCTCCATTTGGGAGCGGTTCCCCGACAGAGGCGGACTGATAGTCCGCGGACCTGAAAATGACTACTGTTAATCCACTCCATCGCTCCTCCAACTCTTCACTGATTTACATACAAATTGATCTTGAGGTAAATCAGTTGTCATTTTTGCGGCGGGTCAGGGGAGAACATGGGGAGATAATGAAACGGGGTCCCATCGAGCGGAACGATGCCGCCCAGCTGGGACTCCCTCCCCTTAACGCACTCCCTGAAGTCATCAGCCATGCAAACCTTCAACCCTGTGTTTATTTTAGATTTGACTGAATGCAGACATGTGTGCGCACCGATAGCCTTTTTCCGCTAAAGCATGGAGGAAGTTCAGGAATGGCTCATGAATACGAGCCTTCTGGCGTCCATGCAGGCGGGTGATGAACAGATCAGGGTCGTGCAGAAACTCGTAGATCAAGAATGTAAAACATCACCTACAGCATAACCTGCTGAACTGAGTAGCAACGACTGATTATCAATAACTGTTTTAACATACCTTCGCAGGCAAGCTTGCAATATCAGTAGGTACTAAATATACAAGTGTTTCCAGAAAAGTTGGGACTCAGAATGCAAAGATGCATAAATAAGTTAAAGCCTATACTTAATTGACAACAGTATTAAGAGAACATATTCAATGTTAAAACTCTATATTGAAATATTACAGGGGTGGTTTGAATTTGATGCCAGCAACTTGTTTCTAAAAAGTTGGGACAGGAGTACAAAAGGCTTGTAACTTGTGTGATGCTGACAAAAGTCCTGGTTGAACATCTCATAACTAATTAGGTGAATTGACAGCAGGGCAGTAACATGATTGGGTATAACAAGAGGCATCTCAGAAAGACAGAGGGTGCATCTGCCTACTTGTCTACTACTCAGTAGGTGAAATCAGTAGGCGAGCGCGGTTAGTATGTATAAATACTCAGCAGTCATTGAGCAGTACACGACTGCTGAGTACTTGGATGACCTACTGAATCGGGAGCCATTTTTAAGTATGCAACCACAGCACACTGTGCTGTCCTATGATTCAACTGGAGTCGAGAATGAATTGGTGGAAAGCTGTAGGTTGGTACATAGCTACTGCTAGTGAAGTTAGAGCTACTTCTGAGGTAACAATGATTAAGTTCTCCTGAATCATCTTCTCTGAGTTGCAGCTCCACACTGTCTGAGTACAGATTCAGACAAAACCGCAGCTCAGTGTCACAAACAGGATCTAAATCTGTCAGTAAATGGGCTTTTAAAAATAGCGTGACGTTTACAGTGGCCGTCTGACGTCTTGCATCACAGGACGTTGGTAGGATGGTGGACGTAGTGTGTCCAAGATTGCATGGATACTAAAAACACTCGTATATTAAAACTGCCTACTACTCCGCTCAAGCAGTACAAATGCAAGTTAGAACTCTACCATGTAAAGAAGAAACCCAATATTAACAGATCCAGAAACGCCACCGCCTTTTCTGAGCCCGAGCTCATTTAAGGTGGATGACGATGAAGTGCAGAACACAATTCTTTCTGGGAAACATAGACTGCATGTCCTCCAGGCCAAAAAGAAATAGAGCATGTTAGCAGTGTACAGTTCAAAAGCTAGCGCCCGAGATTATGCCATGTGCACTAGTGCCCCCAATATAAAGGACTTGCACATCTATGAAAGCTCCATTAATGCTGAACTATGTACATTGGTGTGAAAAAGTGCTTGCCCCCTTCCTGATTTCCTAATTTTTTGCATGTTTGTCACACTTAAATGTTTCAGAACATCAAACCAATTTAAATAGAAAAAAAATCCAAACCTACATGGCCCTGTGTGAAAAAGTGATTGTCCTCTAAACCTAATAGCTGGTCGGGCCACCCTTAGTAGCAACAACTGCAACCAAGTCTTTTACAGCGTTGTGGAGGAATTTTACTCACTTATCTTTACAGAATTGTTGTAATTCAGCCACATTGGAGGGTTTTCGAGCATGAACGGCCCTTTTAAGGTCATGCCACAGCATCTCAATCGGATTCAGGTCAGGACTTTGACTAGGCCACTCCAAAGTCTTCATTTTGTTTTTCTTCAGCCATTCAGAGCTGGACTTGCTGGTGTGTTTCGGATCATTGTCCTGCTGCAGAACCCAAGTTCGTTTCAGCTTGAGGTCACGAACAGATGGTCGGACATTCTCTTTCAGGATATTTTGGTAGACAGCAGAATTCATATGCATTTAACGTTCTTTTTGCTCAGCCGTGCTTTTCGTCTAGGAACTCTGCCATGTAGGCCATATTTGCCCAGTCTCTTTCTGACGGTGGAGGCATGAACACTGACCTTAACTGAGGCAAGTGAGGCCTGCAGTTCTTTGGATGTTGTGGTGGGGTCTTTTGTGACCTCTTGGATGAGTCGGCGCTGTGCTCTTGTGGTAATTTTGGGCGGCTGGCCACTTCTGGGAAGGTTCACCACTGTTCCATGTCTTCGTCATTTGTGGACAATGGCTCTCACGGTGGTGCTTTGGAAATGGCTTTATAACCTTTCCAGACTGATAGATCTCAATCACCTTCTTTCTCTATTGTTTCTGAATTTCTTTGGATCTCAGCATGATGTGTAGCTTTTAAGGATCTTTTGGTGGACTTCACTTTGTCAGGCAGGTCCTATTTAAGTAATGTCTTGATTGAGAACAGGTGTGGCAATAATCAGGCCTGGGTGTGGCTTGAGACATTGTACTCGGGTGTCAGAAACCACAGTGACGGTATATTTTAACACATCACTTTTTCACACAAGGCCATGTAGGTTTTTTTTTTTCTCCCTTAATAATAAACACCTTCATTTAAAAATAGCATTTTGTGTTTACCTGTGTTGTCTTTGACTAATATTTAAATTGGTTTGATGTTCCGAAACATTTAAGTGTGACAAACATGAAAAAATCAGGAAATCAGGAAGGGGGCAAACACTTTTTCACACCACTGTATATACGGGTTTTGGAGTGACATATGCTGCCATCCAGATGATGCTCTTTTTCAGGGAAGGTCTTGTTTATTTGAGCCAGACAACAAACAACATTCTGCATGTGTTACAACAGCATAGCTAGACTGCTAAACTGACCTGTCTGCAGTCCAGACCGTCACCCATTGAAAACAAGAAAAACTGTGAACCACTGAGCAGCTGAAATTTTATATCAAGAAAAAAATGTTAAAATCTCACTTTAAAAACTACAGTAATTATCTCCTCAGTTTCCAAAACCTTTATCATTAAAATCAGTCAACTGTGGGTGAGCTACCGCTACCTGCTATTAGGGGATCTCTATACACCATATTTGATAGATGTGGAAAAACAATTTGATACTCCTATTATAAAGTCCTGACTTCTACACATGAATTCTACACATTTTTATACCACTTTCATTGGACTAGACTTCATTTGCACGATCATAGAGCCACATAAAACCTTAGCAACCACCTGGGGTACCATAGGAATGGCCTGCCAGCACTTTATAAGTCATCTTATCAAAGGCCTAGCGAAACCTTAGCAACCACCTGAGATACTATAGTAATGACTAAGCAAAGTCATAGCCATAGCAAAGGATTAGCAACACATTACTAACCACCTGGGATACTACTGAATAGGATTAGTAACAGATTAGCAACTATTTGGATAGTATAAGATTTAAAAAGCTAATTTAAAGTTCACAAGTTTTCTCTTTAGTTTAAATAGCATTATTATTTATTTATTTTAGCTATCTGCACACTACATGGGTCCAAACATCTCACACATTAGGTCACTAATTAGCATGGTTTAGTATATTGGACAGTGATAGGTTCAAACTGAATTATTACGTACCTTCTCGTAGCCCCACAAATCCTGTACAGAGAAAGTGTTTTCAGTGGAGCAATATGAAGTCTGCACTATAGAAAGATATATGGTATTATAACCATATAATCCTAATAAGCCACTCAAGAGGAAAATGATTTTTTAAAAAGGTGGGGGCCTTTAGTTTTCTCTCAATTAGTGTCTTAAGCCTTAGCAAAAATAAATAAAATAAAAAAGAAATACAACAATATAAAGGCACTACAGACATCAAGGGGCAACTGGGGCAGATGCAGTCCCCACCTCTGCCCACGTGTGGGAAGGAAAAGAAAAATGGAGATGGAAATGGGCCCCTTCTGAATAACAATGAGTGTCCTCAATAGACGGTTACAACGATACATGCAAATCCTTTTTGTTCTTGATTGTTCGGCGCATATTACCTCAAATCATATCGGAATAAATCAAGCAAATATTGACTAGCATTAATGAAACGCGAACCCCAAGTGACAGAGAGAGCGTGTCTGAGTCCACCGGAGGGAGGGCCCGTGGAGACGAGCGCGCAGAAAGAACAGAACGGGCCATTGCACTCCATTAATGTTGTCACGGGAAAATTAATAAGGATTGCAATGCGAGGCTTGTTCCTGTAATGCAACAGAACGTCGATAATGCGAGCAACGCGATCCCAGTTTTTTTTGCTGCGGCGATAAGCACGATGCTGCGATGAGCAAGATAACCTCGAAATGTTCATTTGTCAGCAAATACTTAACTAAAAGGTTATGTTGTATGCCTGGTGTAATCTCGCGGGAGCGCCATTGTGCTTAATGTGCATTTTGGAGGTTGGATTAGTTGCACTGCTGGTCTAGGTAGCCCATTGTGTGTTGGCTGAGTTTACAAGAGCTGCGAGAGCTACCAAAAATGAACGTGTGTGCTGGCCTACGGATAAGCTATTATGCGTCTGGGGCCAGTATTCCCATGTTCATTACAGCGATACCTTATTAGAGCATATTCAGCACAGATATACTACCAGAGCAAGCTAAGGTCAAATGTCCAGCCAGAACCTCTGACATCATGTCAGCGTAATTCAATGAAAGGCTGTAATCCTTAAAACTCTGCTTTTCATTTCCTCAAACAAACAAATGAATGCAGTTTAAATGTGTCCACTCACAGTGAAGTGTATGTCTACTTTGTTTAATGGGATCTACGACCTCTTGGTAGGAAAAGTAAGTAGGTCCACCCAAAGATCCATCCTAGGTGATGATGCGTATGCCAGTTTTTACATGTGCTTAAACTATGACGAGGACACTGTTGGCTAGTCCAGGTTCTCAGTACAGAAGCACTGCTGTATCTGATCCACTCATACCAGCACAACACACACTTACACACCTCCACCATGTCAGTGCAGTGCTGAGAATGATTTACCACCCAAAAAATACCTGCTCTGTGGTGGTCCTGTGCGGGTCCTGGTCATTGAAGAACAGGGTAACGAAGTATAGAGAGAAACAGATGAACTACATTCTGTAAGTGTAGAACTATAAAGGATGTTGTAGCCTGATGCTGACACACTGTTTGAACTTCTCAGCAGTCAGTGAATCAATGTTAAATCAATTTGTAATATTTGTAGTTTAAAACATTCATTAATGAATGAAAATTGTCAACAGAATGTGAATAACTAACTTGTGGAATAGCTACTGGAGTCGTAAAGTATTTATCTATCTATCTATCTATCTATCTATCTATCTATCTATCTATCTATCTATCTATCTCAGTTTTAACAGTATGACTACTATGTGTTTTAATGTCTTTGTATTGTGCTGCAGAGATATCTACTGAAGTTAGCATGATAACTAGCTAGCACTGGCCCCTCCTGTATCGTAGTTTAACTTTTTTACCTGAAGAGGTGAGTCACTGTAGTACAAATTTGTACCTGAACAGGCAATAATAAGTCACTATACTACCACTTTTTACCTAAAAAGGTGATAGTGAGTCACTGTAGTACCACTTTGTACCTGAAAAGGTGATAGTGAGTCTCTGTAGTACAAATTTGTACCTGAAGAGGCAGTAAGGAGTCACTGTAGTACCACTTTATACCTGAATAGATGATAGAGAGTCACTGTAGTACCACTTTATACCAAATAGATAATAGTGAGTCACTGTAGTACCACTTTATACCAAATAGATGATTGTGAGTCACTGTAGTACCACTTTATACCAAATAGATAATAGTGAGTCACTGTAGTACCACTTTATACCAAATAGATGATTGTGAGTCACTGTAGTACCACTTTATACCAAATAGATGATAGTGAGTCACTGTACCCCCACTTTATACCAAATAGATGATAGTGAGTCACTGTACTACCACTTTATACCAAATAGATGATTGTGAGTCACTGTAGTACCACTTTGTACCTGTAGAGGTGATAGTGAGTCACTGTAGTACCAATTTGTACCTGTAGAGGTGATAATGAGTCACTGTAATACCACTTTGTACCTGAAGAGGTGATAGTAAGTCACTGTACTACCACTTTATACCTGAATAGATGATAGTCACTGTAGTACCACTTTGTACCTGAAGAGGTGATAGTGAGTCACTTTAGTACCACTTTGTAACTGAAGAGGTGATAGTGAGTGACTGTAGTACCACTTTGTACCTGAAGAGGTGATAGTGAGTCACTGTAGTACCACTTTGTACCTGAAGAGGTGATAGTGAGTCACTGTAGTACCACTTTGTACCTGAAGAGGTGATAGTGAGTCACTTTAGTACCACTTTGTAACTGAAGAGGTGATAGTGAGTCACTGTAGTACCACTTTGTACCTGAAGAGGTGATAGTGAGTCACTTTAGTACCACTTTGTAACTGAAGAGGTGATAGTGAGTCACTGTAGTACCACTTTGTACCTGAAGAGGTGATAGTGAGTCATTTTAGTACCACTTTGTAACTGAAGAGGTGATAGTGAGTCACTTTAGTACCACTTTGTAACTGAAGAGGTGATAGTGAGTGACTGTAGTACCACTTTGTACCTGAAGAGGTGATAGTGAGTCACTGTAGTACCACTTTGTAACTGAAGAGGTGATAGTGAGTGACTGTAGTACCACTTTGTACCTGAAGAGGTGATAGTGAGTCACTGTAGTACCACTTTGTAACTGAAGAGGTGATAGTGAGTGACTGTAGTACCACTTTGTACCTAAAGAGGTGATAGTGAGTCACTTTAGTACCACTTTGTACCTGTAGAGGTGATAGTGAGTCACTGTAGTACCAATTTGTACCTGTAGAGGTGATAATGAGTCACTGTAATACCACTTTGTACCTGAAGAGGTGATAGTAAGTCACTATACTACCACTTTATACCTGAATAGATGATAGTCACTGTAGTACCACTTTGTACCTGAAGAGGTGATAGTGAGTCACTTTAGTACCACTTTGTAACTGAAGAGGTGATAGTGAGTGACTGTAGTACCACTTTGTACCTGAAGAGGTGATAGTGAGTCACTGTAGTACCACTTTGTACCTGAAGAGGTGATAGTGAGTCACTGTAGTACCACTTTGTACCTGAAGAGGTGATAGTGAGTCACTTTAGTACCACTTTGTAACTGAAGAGGTGATAGTGAGTCACTGTAGTACCACTTTGTACCTGAAGAGGTGATAGTGAGTCACTTTAGTACCACTTTGTAACTGAAGAGGTGATAGTGAGTCACTGTAGTACCACTTTGTACCTGAAGAGGTGATAGTGAGTCATTTTAGTACCACTTTGTAACTGAAGAGGTGATAGTGAGTCACTTTAGTACAACTTTGTACCTGAAGAGGTGATAGTGAGTCATTTTAGTACCACTTTGTAACTGAAGAGGTGATAGTGAGTCACTTTAGTACCACTTTGTACCTGAAGAGGTGATAGTGAGTCATTTTAGTACCACTTTGTAACTGAAGAGGTGATAGTGAGTCACTTTAGTACCACTTTGTAACTGAAGAGGTGATAGTGAGTGACTGTAGTACCACTTTGTACCTAAAGAGGTGATAGTGAGTCACTGTAGTACCACTTTGTAACTGAAGAGGTGATAGTGAGTGACTGTAGTACCACTTTGTACCTAAAGAGGTGATAGTGAGTCACTTTAGTACCACTTTGTAACTGAAGAGGTGATAGAGAGTCACTGTAGTACCACTTTGTACCTGAAGAGGTGATAGTGAGTCACTGTAGTACCACTTTGTACCTGAATAGATGATAGTGAGTCACTGTAGTGTTGAGCCATCAGTCCAACACTAGAGGACGAAGAAGTAGCACCGCTTGTCCATCATGTTGAGGCTGCTGCTCCGGATCAGATCACTTAAGGACAAGTAGCAAAGTAAAGGAAGAGTAAACACACTGAAGGCTGAAGCTCCTGGCAAGCGATGGCCATAATGACTGACTTCACTAATCCACTGCTGTAACTAATGTTAACGATGCTTGAATTAAAGTTAAAACAACATTGAAAGTTTAATAAATAAATAAAATGCAGTATAATTCTAAACACTACCACAATTATTTTTCTACCTTTAAAATTCCTATTACTGCAGTAAGAATGTGTGAAAACTGTCTGGCTTTTTTACAGCAACGATCATTTTAACTCTAAAAAACAAAAGCAAGACATGAAGTTGCTTTTGTAACCAGGCCGGGATCTTCGACTCATCTGCCTCTGGGCACAAATGTTTGGCTGGTTGTTACACGGGCACTTGTTCTGGATGTTCAGGGATTTTTCACAATAGCAGAGCAAGTTATATGAGGGCTGTGCAGCAGCACATTGGTACTAACTGTAGTTGCAGTTTTTTTCCAGTCATGAAACAAAACAATAGCAGGAAAACACACACATTAAGAAGAGCGCAGGTTAATGCAACTCTTCCTTATAAAGCATGCATCCGCTCTTCCCCTGGGCAACAATTACCCTAAGGAATCCAATTAAAGGTGCCATCGAATGTGTTTATTCAGCACTTTTAATAGTTCTCTAATGTCTACCTGGAAGGTATGTGACTTTGCTCGGGGTGAAAAATGCCCAGATGCTGTTTTACACCCTGTGACTTGTTCCTACTGTAAAAGGAGCTGCTTTGCCTTTTAGCTTGAGCTCATGAATAATTTGATGAGCTGTGCTCTGATTGGCTGGGTTACAGTAAGCCTTTGCAAAGATCACACAGAAGCAGTATGTCAAAATAGGTACAGAGAGGACATTAAATGAACCTCTGTGTACATATAAACTTGGTACTCATATTATTTAGTTAGTTTTGTTAGTTACTCAGAGCTTGCTACTGTCATTACCTATACAGGCTACTCACTTTCCATCTCAGGGTCAATGCAAAGTAAATTAAAGTTCTCAGTTTGAAGACTAAGCACCACTTATGGACACCCCATTGTTTTAGATACTGAAAATATATAAACATGACTTAAAAATGGAATTTGCTGCTTAATTTGCTTGAAAATAAATTATTTTAATTAAATTTGTAGAAAAAAACGAGCTTGCTATGGAAATTCCTGAATTCTCCAGTGCTGCTTCTTCAGATTCCGATGATATTCCTGAATTTGAATTTGAAAGAGCTGTAATGTACAAATAGACCCCCATATCACTTAGTCCTTAGACTTTTAGTCAAACCACACCCACAACAGCAGCTCATCCTGAGTGTAAACAGTATCTAGCTAAATAACCAACATTATTCATAACAACAGCCTAGCAAACAGCTAAACTCAGATATAGAGGTACAGTTATTGTTGTAAATATGATCAAAGTGGAACTCTCACTCATACGACTCTATAAATCTTCATAATTCAACTACGTTAGCTTAGCATAACTTGAGCCACCAAACTTAGCAAGTGAAGCTAACATTAGCTAAAGCAGGCTCAGTAACTGCGCTTACCTGGTTTACCTCCACGTACACGGAGGCTCTTGAACACCTTTAGCTGGTTTCCTACACGCCCATATTGTTGGAACAGCGCCAGACTTAAGATCCAGTCGTCGTGTAAGCCTACGTCCCATAGCTGTGATAATCTTGCTAATGATTGCTACAGATGACGGAGTGAGAGGACGGTCCATTCCTATGTGCCCGTTTAAAGTTGACTAGCTTAGTTCGCTTTCTGGATATTTGGGGGTCTTTGGGCTGTTTGTACTGTTACAACCTAGTCCAGGTCAGGCCACAACATAAATGAGGCCCCCGTGCCCTCCTGGTTCCCCAACCACACATTCAGCCAAGGGTTGCAAAAAGGGAGGTATTTATTTAGCAAAACTACAGAACTGAGATGAAAACATTCCATGAATTAAATCAACAGAAAGATAACCAATAACAAGAGAAAGAAAAGAGAAAATAACAAACAAAACAAAGCCAACTTACAAGTGAAAAAGAAACTAACTTGCCTTACAAAAACAAAAAAAATGAAATACAAATCATTAACCTAACTACCTAACTAAACAAACCAGGAGAAAACAAATAAAGAAAAACTATTTTCTCCCCACAGAGAGAACAAGTTACCTACTCAGGATACACAAAGGTATACAAGGTTTTTACCACCAGTTTTGTTCCATCACAAACAGTAACCACCACTGAGCAACCATGCGGCAGGGACCCAAGAACACACAGGAGCCATGGGTGCACACCCACTTCCTGTTCTTGTGCCCCTTTTTAAAAGCCAGTTCCCCCTGGAGGTTCCACTGTCATCCAATTACTACAGCCAAACACCTGTCTGTTATTTTGCATTACCATAAGGGCATCCTCCAGCGTGTTGTTCGCCATCTACGCCACACCTATGGCAGGTTCTAAACAGCGGGCGGCGTCTTGTAAGCCTTATTTCTTGACATTGTAAAAATAAAACAACTTTTGGGGCTTTTTAATAATCACAAGTTAGGAACTCATATCCCGCTGTGGTTATGTGTTTGACACTTTAATATTAGCTAGTCTTTAAGATGATCTGCCTCAACCAGCAAACGGTGATAAACTCACACAGCATGGCTGCTACTTACAGGTTACTGTTGGGGCTGTGATGCTAAAAACAGTGGAGCTACTCTGAGAGAAGCTGCTCAATATGGTCCAAGGAAAGTTTGAGAAGTGTACAGAGCAAACTAACAACTTTGTATATGAATATTAAAGAGGCAGGACTGTGATGTAACAGTTTAGGATGTATGAATCAGCAAGTTTTACTGGCCTGTTTTGTAAATGCAGGATTTGTATTTGAAGGCGTGACAACAGTGTTTGAGGTTTGCTACGTCACTCATTCAGTCATTACTCCCAACCAGTCGCTGGTCTATGCCAGTCTTTAAATTACCCTACTGGGGTAGGCTTAAATTCTACATACACCCAGGAGAATATTATTCGATCAGGATTTTTTTCCTTCTGCAATATCTAGACTTCTGGAAATCCTGGATATGTCACTTACTGTAATAACGTGCCATACCAGATTTCTGTTGGTTGTTAGCAATGGAAATGTCAACAGCAGCTCTATGCGATGGCTTTACATTGAAAGAACTACTGTACAACTGCTACAGGTTAAAATCCATGTTGATATCCATGCTTCATGTAAATCACCATTAGTTCTTTGCTAATATACTACTAGAGTTCCATAGGGTGCCAACGGCAGTTAACATCTGTGTTTAACTGAGCTTTTAAATATATGGCCTGAACTGAAGTTCTAGCTAAAACAGTCACTGGCAATCATTTGGGTGACTATCGACGTCGGAACTTCAGCATTAAACCTACAGAAGTGTTGTTGGGGGGGTAGGACTACGCCAAACACTCCCTAAGTTCCAAATCAACGTATCCTTTACATATCTTAATCATACCATTATCAAAATTACCTTCCTTCACTCCTGACCCCTGAGTCTTATGGCAGAGCTCTCCATATTCAAGTACGCTAATGTAAATACAGCTGACAGCAGTTGAACAGCTGGACAGCTAAGACACACCTAATAAAGACAGAAAAAAACAGAAAAATTGATAAAAACAAACAAACCAAAAGCAACCTGATCCAAAGCGTACCACAGACGTGGCAGACATGGAGCACGTTATTTTTTCCCATTTGTATTTCCTCTCTGATGACTTTACGCATGAAAGCACACCATCGGCATATTGGTGTAACTCATTTACATACAGTTCACTCTCTGTTTTTAGGATCAATTCTCCCTCAATTTAGTTAAAAACAAAGAGTCATCTTTCGGCACTACTGCATCTTTACCGTAGACATTACAACCTCTGGATCTTCTCATCATCACTGTGCAGAAATTCTGACTCCAGAAGTTTCTTTAGAACGACGCATTTCACATCAGAGCACTCTCAACGACTTTGTTTACACCTGAACAATGCATAAATCTCAGAAACCAGCGGCGTTCTGCTTTAAAAAGGAGTTTCCAATTTCACCGTCAAGCACCCTCCGTCAGTCCAGCTCTCAGATGAAATCTGAGCCAGGTAATCAGTATTCTGCATCAGCTGGTTACCTGCCTCAGGTGTGTTGGGAGCTGGAATGCATCAAAAATGTATAATGGTGGGGTTTTTCAAGGACTGCACTGAAAAGCCCTCTTTCTTTATGCCCTATAGACTGTCATCTCACAGGGAAAGAAAAAAAAAACAGTTCTAGATAGAATCTACTGGGTAAACTTTGGTAATAACTACGTTGACCTGATGTCCCATGTGACATCAACTTTCCGTCTAACATGTGAATGTAAAATGTATTTATTGTAAAATGTACATTTTTTTAAAATATTTATTTGAATTCACTTGTTAGTTAAAGAAAAAACTTTGAAGGAAAAAACTGGCTTTGCATTTAATGTGAGTCAATGGAACCAGAATATTTTTCAAATTCATTTAGAGCATTTCTATTGGTCCAGTCATAGGTTTCACACAGCTCCTAAAAGCTGCTGCATTGAAATGATGTACAACTAAAAAAAGTAAAATAAAAATCAGCAACAATTTGAACTGTGAGGAAGCTTGGCTTTCAGGCATTAAGGATAAAAACCTGGTCAAAAGCGAGGAAAAAAAAATATCCCTTTAATGTCATCGTGAGCTGCGGACTTTCAGTGGCAGATTAATATTGATCCGACACATTGACGTGTTGATGTTGAAATTTCGACCTCAATCCAAATGATGATTCTGATTAAAAAATCAATAATGGCTCAATGTGACCCTGCATGCTGGTACTTTTAATAGGAACCTGAACTGACATACACGACCCAATATGCTGCACATGTCTAATACCATTCAAATATATTGTAGAAACCAAGCAAAACATATTTATTTATTAATAAAGAAAAATAGACTAATTCCTTTTACTAGTAGGCTAACATTTTTTCTGCCGCATCAAATGGAGTTTGATTTTCGTCCTCTCCTCCTTGCTATCCAGCGTGGACCAAATGAAGGTTGGGTTCCCCTTTTTTTTTTAACCAAGTTTATTTATTAGTTTTTAATTACAAATACGTTAATAAAACTGTAACAATGGCTAAAACTTCCAAGAACCGCCCACCCTTTCCCTGAAAAAATATAACCTAAATACAAAAAACAAAAATAAATAAATAAATAACCAAAAAAAAAAAAATTCTATAATCTATATGTAAATTAAACAACTAATAAATAAAATACATAAATGTGCATAGTATCTGTGTGCACAGTATTTGTGCCTTACAAATAAAATTTGACAATCCCAGCAGACCATACTTCTTTATGCCTCTAATTACATTAATATTTATCTACATATCCATACAATCACACCAATACTTTATACACACTGACAAAGAAACAAAACTCACAAAATAATAAAAATAATAATGACATAATAAACAATGATAAAATGATAGGGGCCAAAAAAACAGTATATTTTAGTACATTTCCTGTAGACTAACAGTACCCTAAAACTACAGGAGGGAAGACACCCCTAAGGCACCATAAAGTTCTCTCAACAATTTGTTTCCAAAATTCCTAGTAACATAACCTGATCATTCTACTGGAGCTTAACACTTCTAGAACTCAGAGACTCAACATGACTAAGGAAAGATTGCCATATCAATGAAAATCTCTCTGTTAACTGTATATCTAATCTTTTCCAAATGAATGAAATACACCATGTCCCTTATCCACTGCGCAAATGTTGGGGTGTTGCAGTCTTTCCATTTAACCAGAATTTCTCTACTAGCTACTAATGTGGCAAAAGATTAATTTGTTATTGTTTAAAATAAGATTTTGTGTTACCACGGGTTCCCCTTTTTGAGCCCGTTTCCTATCAAGGTTTATGTTTCTGTTGCCCCTGGCTTGTTCATCAGGGACTTGGACCTGGATTTTCTAAGACATGTGACCACATCTGTTAGCTAGCATGCACCACGCTCGGATATGAGCCAAAGTGGAGGAGCGAACTCAATAGGCTTGGGCTGGAGTTCTGGGTGGCTTTGGTGCTTGTGTATGAATGGAGCGTCCCCGGTCTTTGGGATAAGAATGAAATTTGGGGAGGAGATGGGGAGGTGTTAGGTGCGATGTTGTTCAACACGAGGATGGAGTGAGAATAAGGGTGTATATATAGTCGGTAGAGGTAATCAAGCATGGTCCATCCACTAAAAGGCACTATATGAATAAACCTGGACTGGACTCTGAACTCCACTGAGTGAGAAACAGTGAGTTAAAGATCTCATTTTTTCCAGCTTTAATTAGAGCATGACGTCACAGGCAGAGAAAAACTGCCTTTTTTTCTATAAGACTGACTTACTGAAATCTTATGGCATCGTTACAGTGGATCATTGGTCTACAAAGGATTTTGCCTATTTATCATATTTATATATCATTACTGTCCAAAGACTTTACAGGTGAGGGCATAAATATTCTTTATTTTCAATGTAAGTTAATGTAAAGAGGTGTTAGTGCTAGTGTTTTGAAGCTTTTCTATAGGTCCATTCATCCAGAAACTTTCACAGGATATAAAGAGCAGCTGTCAAGTTCAAATAATGTAGAAAAATGAATATAGGCAAAAATGAAGAATCTTTTTTTGTTTTATTGGACAGCAGTGATATATAGCAGGGGTCACTAATAGGAGGACCATGGTCCGGGTCCAGACCCAGATCTGTGCAGATTGGCGAGGTACGAAGCGAGGAGCAGCAGCTGGAGACTAAAGCGAGTCAGAAAGAATAAGGAGCTCTAAAAACAGAAAAGTGAACAGAGAAAACTGAGTGTTTAACAGGAACGGTTCTGGAATGGACCTGCTCGTCTAGGTTTGGAGAATACCGCTCTGTACAACCAACATATCAATCTGAGTTAACAAGAAGAACCACATTTTATTTACTTTCTCTATAAATAAACACTTTAAGATGCATTTTTTTTCAAAAGCATTTTTTAATGTAGCCTTTGTTTTAATTGAAAAACATTATTAACATATTAACATATTTGAAGTTTTATAAATAATTAATTCAGTTCAGCATTTAAACAGTAAATATACTGAAATATACTGAACGGTATGTGTGGTGTGTTGGTGTTTCAGTAGCTGATGGTATGAGATGCTGATACTAGACTACTTCAGTAAACAGGATACACCACTGAATCAGAACACTCGTTAGAAATGATGATGGTTCGGACCTTGGCCTGAGGAAATCCCCTAAACTGGACTGTACTGAATTCTAATTAAATACCCCTGATATATAGTATTCAGAACATTAGCATTCGCTTTATATGTCATATTCTAATAGTACTGGACATGTACACGACAGTCAGGGTTCCCGTTAAAAATGCATTCAAGGCTCGGGGTTACATGCTGGGCCTTGTAAGGCAAAAATATTACCCTAAGAAAACGCATTGTTTCCTGCTGTTATACCATTAAAGCATGACATATAAACACTCGGAGGAGATTCCCTGGTCATTTTGATAGTAAACAAAATGACTGTTCTTTTATTTTAGTTTGATGTCAAAACCCAGTCAAAACCCAGAACAGCATTGGCTGCATCATTAAGAGACTGTGAGTTCAATGCCCCAGCCTTTCATGACCAAGACTCCAGGAGAGCACAATGGGTTGCACTGTTTCTTGGTTGGTAGGATGGCCATTCCTTTTATTACTTACTTGGCATGATGTTAGCTGACACAGCCTGGCAGTCTCCTTCACACACATCAAGCTGTACAATGAAGCTGCGTTAGCTGCACTTCAATGCTGTTAATGTAATGTGTCATGTGATTTTGGTGGAACAATTAAGCAAAATGGCAAAAATAAACTTAATGATTACCATAAATAATAATAGTTATAAGTTAAAATGGCAAAATCATTATTCATTATTTCACAGAAACCATAAAACTCAATCTCTTCTGAAAGCCTAGAGAGCCCTGAGTGTTTCCCACTGTTGAAAACCCAATTACTTAGCTTAACCCCCCGGATAGCTATAGGACCAGATATGTAGTGTATGTAATTATGTTGTAGGGCTTGCTGTAACATTATAACACGTTATCAGATATGAACAGGCTTGTATAAAATGATGGTATAATATCTTGAAGTGCAGTCAAGTTGTCTTACATGACAAAAAACACAGTGGGAATGCCACTCACAGGAGAATTATTATTCCCTGGCACTTCATAACATGGCATTACGACATGCCACATGCTCACGCTTATTATGACATGGCACAGGCTCACAGAATTTCATAACATAGCATAGTGTTCTGAAATAAACATCTATAAATTCTAGACAACAACAAGATAAATTATTTACAGGGGTTTGTGTGGGGCTCCCAATTAGTGCAATTTTCTACTTTCAGCCATGACATGTTCAGCTGTGAGACTAACGTTGCTAACAAACACTAGAAGTCAATAGTCACCCAAATAATTTCTGTAAATACATCTTCAAAACTTCTCTCTCGGACTACATCCACAGAATCTGACTCATGTTTGCATGCAAGCACTTCATGCTGGCTTATGGACGCTATGTTACATTCTCAATTTATACACCTTTTTCTTCAGGGTTTTTTTAAAGAGAAGAAACAACAATAATTGCTAACGTAATTAGTTGGCGAACCATCACAGCCTTTTCCTAGATCTTCAAAGAAAGCCTAATGATTAGGGCTGGGTATCGCCACTGATTTCCCGGATCAATTCGAATGTACAAGACTCAACCTACCATTACTAAAAACATTAGTGTTTATATGTTTATATACCGTCCTGGTTTCTGAATCCAAAATGTAGCCAGAAATCTGCTTTCAAGTTCTGGGACGCCTTCACTTGTGCTCCAGCCATGCTTAACTGATGTGCGCCCACAGCCAGATCCCGTTGCATGAAAAACATTGGCTGATCACGCGAGACCCGGTTGGGGGTGCAGGGGAGCCTGGAATGCTAATTTTAAAGGTCGATCTCGGGTTTATATAAATCGATATCTGATTTTTCAAATGAAGATCGATTTGAATCGAAAAATCGATTTTTTAAACATACCCCTACTAATGATACTGTGAATTATGTCTGTATATCTTTTAGTTCATTTGTATTTAGCAGATTGTTTGTTCATATACATTCACTAGTATAATAGTAACACTTTGATTTCATTGTTAAGTTGTCATTGGAAACATTTAGCTTAAAGTCTAGATACACCCACTGGAATATGAAAAGGTGCCATAGCCTAATCAGGTTTCTGTTAGTTGTTAGATGTTAATCTCCATGCTTCATGTAAATCGCAATTAGCTTATTGCTAATATACTACTAGAGGCCCCTAGGGTGCTAACAGCAATTAACATCATTCAAGCTCGAGTGTTGATACCCGGTCCTGGTGGTTCTGTGTGGAGTGTGTATGTTCTCCCCGTGCTTGAGTGGGTTTCCTCCGGGTACTCCGGTTTCCTCCCACAGTCCAAACACATGCATGTTAGGTTGATTGGTTACTCTAAATTAATAGGTGTGAGTGCGTGAGATGGACTTGCTAACTGTCCATGGTGTATCCCGCCCTCGCCCAATGACGCTGGGATTGGCTCCAGCCCCCCTGTGACCCCGACTAGCGGGATTAAACAGCAGATAATGGATGGATGGATGGAAGTTCAAGTGTTTTTTTATAATTTTAACTTTTAAATGTAGGGCCTGAACTGAAGGCCCAGCTAAACCAGTCACTGACAATCATTTGAGTGACTATTGACATCAGAGCTCCAGCATTAAACCTACAGAAGCAAAATCTGCACACCAAACATGTTTTGGCTGATGGTCTGGAAAGTGGAAAAGCTGAACCGAACCAATCCTTAAGGCCCCGCCATGATCAGAAACGGCCCTGACTAGGCAGTTCGCAGGGGCCAGCGCTCTCATCAAAAGTAAACTTAGCAAAGAAATAAGGCAATGCTTGTCGAAGTAAGTTAATGTAAGTTAGAAGGAGAAAAAAAAATGCCACAGGGCAAAGAGTGCTCCTCCAACTGCATGGTTACACAGCATTGCTAATCATTTGTTATGTAACCAGAGCCACACATAACAAGCTCATATATTGGATTTCCAGCTGTCATGCCCCTATCAGTGGAAATGTGAAAAATTACCGTCTCCCCGCTGTGAATCTATCAGTTCAGTGGGGGGAAACGTCTGCCGCCGCCAGATGCTCAATAATGTCTGTTTCTACCATAGCAATTGTTTTCCGTTTCCCCTATTAAACAGCAATCACACAGAGATTTAGCAATAAGACTCCTACTATGCTGTAATGGGAAAATTGTTTCTCCTTTCCTATAATTATTGAAGGATATAGTCTAATTAAATCATCATCAAATCACTGTAACCTGCTTCTTCTTCTTCTTCTTCTATTTTTTTTAAGTAAACAAACGCACCACCATCTGCATGCTAACATTGCAGGTACTGTGTCTCATCCGCTTTGTTCATGAAGGGCACAAAAGTACCCCTAGCCAGTGCTGAATAGGCCTTATTAATAGTAAAGCTAAAATAAATTGTCTGCTTTAATTGGTGTCGCGATCCTCAGGTCAGACTGTCTAAAGCACACAGTTAAAAGGTGACAAATGGGTCGCGCACACGCTACCCGCCACTCGCCGCTATTATAAAGATAAAAAAAAAAATGCCGTAGGTGTCGGCAAAAGGAGATTGAAATACTGCCAGGAGATGTATTACTAGGGTGGGAAGTGCTCACAGTGCTCTTAATGGATCCCACTGATTTACGACAAGTGGTCCCAGGCCCGGGTCTTAGACCCCTGGCAGCCATTCTCCTGGCTTCGCTGCAGTCAGGCCTCAATAGGAGCCGGTGAGAGTCGTCCGTGCTGGCCAGGCATTCAGGAGCCACCGTTTGGATGAGAGCCTAATTGAACAGATCGAGTAGTGGCGAACAGTCAGTAGTGCATTTAAACTGCAGAATGTGCCTCGTATTAATGTGATGGTTGCCTGTGTGTTAGCCACAATGCTATCAGTGTTTAGTATTCCAGCTAATTCACTTAATACACTTAATACATTGTACAATGCTCCACTATAGATGCTCTGTTTAGGTGGTCTTTAACAGATTTTTAACTAGAGCAGGTTCAGTCCATTCCAGGCCTTCAGAGAAAGCCTATTGATTTCTGGAAACTAATAAAATATGTATCTGTACATTGTAATTTTATGGAAACGTGCATGTATTTAAACTCTACACGAGTTACGGTGATACTCTTATGTCATTGCTAAGTATTGAATGAAAAAGGTGTGAAACACCCAGCATAGAACTACAATAAGTCTGTCACAAACATCGAGGACAGTTCAGGAGCTTCAAATATCTGTGTTTAATCTAGAACTGAATTATCCAGGGCTGCCAAGTTTGAGGAATTAATTAGAGGGACAGAGTTTAGCAAGTTATGCTTCAAGCTACCTTAGCATAAATTACTTAAATTCATTTAATTTCATTTCAGACAAAAAACAGACATACAATTAAACACCTTCCACATGTTTTGGAAGAAAAGCAAGTGTTTAGCTGGGCTTCATTAGCAAGGACGGATTAAGGATAGTCTGGGCCCCTGGGCAAAGAGTTGCCCAGGGATAACCCCCCCAACCCGTGCCCCTCATTACCAAGGGCCCTCTAATGGTATGCCCTGCTTTTCTCTAGGGCCCCCTGGTAAGGGGCTCTCATACCCAGGGCCCTCTAAAATTATGCCCCCCTCTTTTCTAGGACCCGTAATAGCCAGGAGTCCAAGTGCCACAACACCTCGTCCATTTTCATAAGGGGCCCAAAAGCATGGCTAGAGCCCAAAAGCATGGCTAGAGCCCAAAAGCATGGCTAGGGCCAAAGAGCATGGCTAGGGGTCCCAAAAGCATGGCTAGGGGACCCAAGAGGCCCTGGGGTCAAAGTCCCTAAAAGTCAGAGGATACTTAAAATGGAGGGCCCTCGGAAATAAAAATACATTTTATCATAAATGTTTTGGGCCCTGACCTCAAGGGCCCCTTGGTGCTGGCCCCACTGGCCCGGTCAGTAATCAAGCCATGTTCAAGAGCACATCCTGGCAACTGCCCAAGTTTACGAACTTTGTGTGGTGTTCTATTACATACTTCCTGTCAGAGGTCAGAAATGTCAGGGTAATGTTCAGTTAAGTTGCTTAACCCGGAGGCTTGGGTTCCAGGTAGAACCGCCCACCAGCACAGTGAGTCTTATCACTCATACGTACAACAAGTACAGTCTTCATTTTAGTGATGTCCAGTGGTTTTCTGTTGAAAACCAAACAGCTACAGGAACCACCTGCTAGCATCGAATCAGCACCCTGCTCACTGTATGTTTGGATACTTGGATCCAGCAATGAGTTTAATGTACTTGGATAGAATTGCATGAGAAAATACAAGTTTGGTGGGAGATGGGACTGAACTGCAGGGGTCATCAGCCAATGCAGCAGAGTTAACAGCCCTGATTTTCATTAGCTTGTCTAACACAAAATACTAGAAACCTATAAAGATGCTAGTGGAATTCAGCATTATCGCAGAGGTCATTTATTTCTTAATATGTAGAGTGTAGATATTTATGGCCTGAATTAAAGACTGAGCTCTAGTAGTCATGGTTCGCCAGTGTATTTGACTAATATCAATGTTTTTTTCCTCATTTGTAGTCATTTGTAAATAATTAGCAACATTTTACTGAAGACATGTGCTTATAAATAGCCACAACAGAAATTGTGAATGTAGTCTAGTGTCCATGTGCCATGTTTGCAAGAAGTGGTGAGTCAGATTTTGTGAAAACAACATCAACAAGGCCGTGCAAGCTTAATGAAGACCTGGATGTGGTTTTGAGCAGGCTTGGGGATGAAATTAAGGAAAAAAATGGTCTAACTGTAATTGGGTGACTATTGCTACAGGGAGTCATCAAAAAAAATATATATGGAATTCATTTCAATAGTGTTCCACTTGCCTGGGATTTCAAGCATCATTCTCATTTACAGTACAATGCTGTGAAAAAATATTTTCCCAATTTCATCTATTTTTTGCATATTTGTCACACTTGTTTCATCAAACCCCCTTTAATACAAGACAAAGAAGCAAAGTAAACACAGAATGCTGTTTTTAAACGATGATTTCATTTCCTGGAGGAAGAAATTAAAGTTCTTCAGCCCTGCCTGCCCTATGTGAAACAGTAATTTCCCCTCAATTTCACTACCAACACCCAGTCATGTTAGACCTGCTGAATTAAAAACAGTATCACTGAAACAGAACCTGTTTGGCAATGGGAAGGAGCTAGAAGGTCTCAAAAAGCATCACATGCTACCAAGTTCTTTTTAAATACAGACCAAAACAATTTCATTGACATCTACCAGTCTGGAAAGGGTTACAAAGTCATTGCTAAGGCTCTGGGCTTCCGGTGAACCACAGCGAGAGCTGTAATAAAACATGGAATAATGGTAAATCTTTCCAGGTGTGGTTGACCTACCAAATTTTACCAAGAGCACAGCAACGACTCATCCAGGAGGTCGCAAAAGAACCTAGATGCACATCTAAAGCCATGCAGGTCTCTCTTTCCTCAGTTAAACTCAATGTATATAATTCCACAAAAATACACAGGACTATAGTTTCATCCATGGAACATCTCACATCTAGATGACCACCATCGCTTTCTGGGATAATATTCTGTGGAACTGATGAGTCAAAGAGGGAAGACATGGGTCCTGGCTTAAAGCTAACACAGCATTCCAGCATAAGAACATCATAGCAACAGTGAAACATGGTGGTGGTAGTATGATGAGCTGGTGCTGCTTAACTAATGGAACCATGGATTCGGCTATTAGAAAACCCCAAAGGATAATGTATTGGATTTTGCAGCAGTACAATGATCTGCAACAGACGAACCCGTCCACCAAAGGAAAACTAAATTAAGGTTTTGGACAGCCTCATTCAAATTCCTGAATCCCATTGGCAGTGGACTGTGGCAGTAAACCCTCTAATGCAAAAGAACTAAAACAAATCTGTTAAAGTGTAAGCCAAAATTCTTCCATAGTCATGTGAAGTCAAGCGAAAATGTGGTTAAGAACTGAATACAATGTGGTTTCAATTGAATGCAATTGGCAACCACTGTAGACAACAGCTGTTGTGCCAGCTTCTGCTATTGCTATGCATTAGCAGAAATCGTCTCTGTTTGTAAATAATTAATTCATTTTGAACTATTTTTTTTAAATAAAGATACATGTTTATGATTAGAAACAACAGAAATTGTGATTGGGATCTAGTGTCCAAGTTCCTCTGGCCATGTACGCAAGAAAAGGGTCTGATGCTGCGACAACCTCATCAACAAGTCCGCACCAACTTAAGACTTGGATGTGGTTTGAGCAGGCTTGGGAATGTGTTAATGGAAAAAAAAACATATAAGGTGACTATTCGCTTCTATTGTTCCTTAGCAACGGAAGCCTAGAAGTGCAAGGGCTTGAATAAAGAAGCTGTTTTAGCACCAAACATGTCTCTGCTGATCAACAGTATCTGAAGTAAGCATAGCATCTTATTTGCCACCAAACTATTCATTTAACAATGCAAGCATTTGCTTACAAGCTATAGGTGGACCAGAAAACAACATTCCAAATGCCTGGGATTTGGAGCCACTATTCTCAACGACAATGCAAATGAATTCAGATGCATTTCCTCAAACAGCTTCATTCCGTAAACGAGCACAAGGAAGTCACACGTCGGCTGTGAGAGAGTTCGGTGTAAATTTCTCCCTCTCAGCTCAGGATGCAGCCCATAATACCATTACCAAGCCCTCATCCCCGCATTTGCATCTGGTCACCAGCCAGAGCCACTGATTCATCCGGCGTTTACATCCATCCAAAGGTTAATTGCACATCATACGATGATGCCTTGTTTTCCGCAATGATGAAATCGCGGGCTCAGGACTGAGACCCCCGGTGCAGTGATTTGTAAAAATCCACGCTGGTTTCCAATGGATGGCCCTGGCATTTGAGGCTACGTCCGGAATGATTTGTATTCTAATTACATGGACACAACTGCAAGTTTTCCGACTCGCCTAGCAAACAACTTTAGATCTTTGTCAGAGATGCTGGAGCGGCAATTAAGGACTGATACGGCATGCAGTCATGCATTGCAGGCCGAGATCAACGTGCTGAGCATTCCTGTTTTCTCTTCTGGAGTCTTTGTGTCGTGGCAGCAACGAGTTGTGGAGAAAACCGAACCGCCTTCGCTTTCCAGCTCGCCCCTCTAGCGGAGTCGAGAACGGAGCTAGAGGGGAATTAAATGCAGTTCCTGTTGTAAAGGAACAGGCAGCCTGGCTGACAGTTTCCTTTTGACTATTGATTTATTTCCTTCAAGAAATGGAGCAGGCACTGTCAGGGCCTGCGCGTGCCAATCAGGCGCCCCAGGCTAACCGTAAATTCTGTCCCTCGACAGCTTCCCCAAGCATGGGAAACAACAGTCATTTCACCAGATGCCGTACCGGGACCTCGTCCTATTTAAATGACCCCATCTTAGGCTACTGAGTAGCGGAACCGGCCCTATCATATGGACATCACCACAAGAGGCTGTGAGGCTCCTGGAAAAGAGGGAGATGAATTCATCAGATGAATTAGGTTAGATTTGGACCTTGGCATACCTCGGTTTTCGTGTATTAACATTACATGCTCACAGTATGTGTCCACTTGGCACTTCACGTCACCTCATCCTAATGATTTCAGTGGAGATCTCAGCCACAGTGTGTGGTGCAGTGAATGTACTCCCATAGTAGAAAGCATAAAAACTATGGATCTCTGTGAGATGGTAATACCCCCGCTGAAGGACGTGGGGTTTTCGTGGGCTTCATGAACAAGGTCTGTGGGGTTGGGTTGATGCTTACCGACAAGAGGTTCAGGGAACTGGTTTTATTTCAAAGATATAAACAGACAAACAAACAAAACACTATTAAAAAAAAGGAAGAAAATTGAATTATGTTTACACTATTTACATGCAAACTGAGTAACAGTCACGAGGCTGGAACTTCACTCTCATGGCCTGCAAACACTGATACTCGAACTACATGGGCAGCTAGTAGGGTTCTTGTACTCTAAGCCCTGTGCCAGACTATACCAAACCCCTCAAAGAGAGGAATAACACAGAAACACACACAGCGGAACCGGCCCTATCATATGGACATCTCCACAAGCGGCTGTGAGGCTCCTGGAAAAGAGGGAAGAAGTCATTCAAACATCAGAGGCATCCGGTGAGTTTTGGACCTTGGCATACCTTAATTTTTATGTATTAACAGTACATGCTCACAGTATGTGTCCACTTCACGTCACCTTATCCTATTGATAAGTGGAGATCTCTGCCACAGTGTGTAGTGCAGTGAAATCTGCCTCGCCGCATTGCGTTTAATGAAAGATCTTCATCACGAATGGCTAACCTAATATACTCTGATAGTAGAAAGTGTAAAAACTATAGATCTCTGTGAGATGGTAATACATGGGCTTCATGGACAAAGTCTGTGGGGTTGGGTTGATGAACTTCAAAAGTGAGGTGCAGAGAACTAAAATAAACAAGAAGTTGGAGGATAGATTCACTTGTTTTCACTTAGAATCAAAACAATTACTATAAATGCCATTTAACTAGAGGTGTCAAACTTTTGCATACTAATCTTCTGTTCGGGAAAGGATTTGGGTGTGAAATTTAGTTGTGATGGTTTACTGATTGGAATTGTGATGCAGATTGGTGGATAGGGTATTGTTTTTTTGCCACTTTGTGATTCCCGCTTGTGTTTTTAGCCTATAAATTCCAGCATCAGTAATTAGCTATTGCACTTTCAGCCAGTCCATCCAGATGGCCTTGTGGCCAGAAATGCCAACACCACATCTGGACTGGGTTTCTCAACAGCATCTTAGCACAAAGATAATTCCGGTGAAGTGATCTTTCTCTACCAGTTGAAATGATCTTAAGACCAAGGTGCTGTTGAAAAACTAAGACCTGATGTGACTGAAAGCTTTTAAACCTGACTTTGGCACTCAAGACCTCACAACACACAAATATCAGGAATGTTTATGTATGCAATGAAAACTGACAGCAAGACTGAACATCCAGTCCGGTTGATTATGGTTCTGGATATTACATATTTATATATTCGTGTTTTTTTTATTTATTTATTCATTTTTATTGCAGGTAATGCAATAAGAATTGAAATTACTGTTATTTTGCTTTCAGCTTTTTAGAGAAATCTGCAAGGATATACACTAGCGGTCAAAAGTTTTAGTACACTACCAGCCAAACATTTAAAACAATTCTAAAACGTTTGGCTGGTAGTGTACTAAAACGTTTGACTGGTAGTGTATCTAAAACGTTTGACTGGTAGTGATCTAAAACGTTTGGCTGGTAGTGATCTAAAACGTTTGGCTGGTAGTGTATCTAAAACGTTTGGCTGGTAGTGTATCTAAAACGTTTGACTGGTAGTGTATTTAAAACGTTTGGCTGGTAGTGTATTAAAACGTTTGACTGGTAGTGTATCTAAAACGTTTGGCTGGTAGTGTATCTAAAACGTTTGGCTGGTAGTGTATCTAAAACGTTTGGCTGGTAGTGTATCTAAAACGTTTGAATGGTAGTGAACTAAAACGTTTGGCTGGTAGTGATCTAAAACGTTTGACTGGTAGTGTATCTAAAACGTTTGACTGGTAGTGTATCTAAAACGTTTGACTGGTAGTGTATCTAAAACGTTTGACTGGTAGTGTATCTAAAACGTTTGACTGGTAGTGTATCTAAAACGTTTGAATGGTAGTGTTACTAAAAACGTTTGTCTGGTAGTGTATCTAAAACGTTTGGCTGGTAGTGTATCTAAAACGTTTGGCTGGTAGTGTATCTAAAACGTTTGGCTGGTAGTGTACTAAAACGTTTGACTGGTAGTGTTACTAAAAACATTTGACTGGTAGTGTACTAAAACGTTTGGCTGGTAGTGTTCTAAAACGTTTGACTGGTAGTGTATCTAAAACGTTTGACTGGTAGTGTATCTAAAACGTTTGACTGGTAGTGTATCTAAAACGTTTAGCTGGTAGTGTATCTAAAACGTTTAGCTGGTAGTGTATCTAAAACGTTTGACTGGTAGTGTACTAAAACGTTTGGCTGGTAGTGTACTAAAACGTTTGGCTGGTAGTGTACTAAAACGTTTGGCTGGTAGTGTACTAAAACGTTTGACTGGTAGTGTACTAAAACGTTTGACTGGTAGTGTTACTAAAACGTTTGACTGGTAGTGTTACTAAAACGTTTGGCTGGTAGTGTACTAAAACGTTTGACTGGTAGTGTATCTAAAACGTTTGGCTGGTAGTGTATTAAAACGTTTGGCTGGTAGTGTATTAAAACGTTTGGCTGGTAGTGTATCTAAAACGTTTGACTGGTAGTGTATCTAAAACGTTTGACTGGTAGTGTACTAAAACGTTTGACTGGTAGTGTACTAAAACGTTTGACTGGTAGTGTATCTAAAACGTTTGGCTGGTAGTGTATTAAAACGTTTGGTTGGTAGTGTATCTAAAACGTTTGACTGGTAGTGTATCTAAAACGTTTGAATGGTAGTGTTACTAAAAACGTTTGTCTGGTAGTGTTACTAAAAACGTTTGTCTGGTAGTGTATCTAAAACGTTTGGCTGGTAGTGTATCTAAAACGTTTGGCTGGTAGTGTACTAAAACGTTTGGCTGGTAGTGTACTAAAACGTTTGGCTGGTAGTGTTCTAAAACGTTTGGTTGGTAGTGTATCTAAAACGTTTGACTGGTAGTGTATCTAAAACGTTTGGCTGGTAGTGATCTAAAACGTTTGGCTGGTAGTGATCTAAAACGTTTGGCTGGTAGTGTACTAAAACGTTTGGCTGGTAGTGTATCTAAAACGTTTGGCTGGTAGTGATCTAAAACGTTTGGCTGGTAGTGTATTAAAATGTTTAGCAGACTTCTGAAGGACAGAACTGAAGGGCTAAAGCAACTGGTTGGTTAATCTGCAGTTTATATAGTACGTATACTAGCGAGATAGCAAAATTACTAACTGAGCTGAAACTTGCACTACCAGTCAAATGGTTGCATACATGTAACTGAATATATATGTTTATAATAATAAATAGGAGCAGGTTTGACATTGGGGGGGACAATTTTGCTAATATGAATCAAAGCCCACCCTATCCCATAAATATTATCTGTATGTGACTGTATGTATAGTGACGTAGAACAACATTTGTGGAATTACAGTAAATTACAAATAAATAAACTAAATACAACATTATCTGTACGTCTGTTTATTATTAGATAAATCCAATTAAAGACCACTTTACAAACTAAACTAGATACTCCACATTACATGCTACTGCTGTCAGAAAACTTTTAAATTATACATGCAATGTCTGGATTATATAGATATATAACCAAAAATATATATAATTTTCTTTGGAGGCATAATGCTGAAATAAAAATACAAGGTCATTAAGTGTCATAATACAAATATTGCTAATAGTAAACTAAAGCTACTGTGCCACAAATTAAAGCCTCTGACATGAAAGTAATACAGGTGAGTCGGTGTTCTGGTGAGTGTTGTTTGATGGAACTGTCTTATCACAGTGAACATTTACAGTTAGATCTGTAAGTAAAGGTAGTTATTTTATAGCCTAAATGCCTTCATCAGAAAATACTGGCAGCGTTATGAGGCTTATTATTCAAATCCTTCTGTTCCACCTTAAATTAGCAAACAGGATGAGACAATACTGACCTGTTGTTTCTGTAAAAGAGCAAAAATAAGTGACCATGTGTCAGGCTGGGAGCGAGGAGCAGACGAGGAGACAGGCAGGGGGTGGACGCAGACGCAAGATTTAAAAAAATACCTTTAAAAACTAAAGAAATGAAAACCAAAACACGAAGTATATAATAACAGAAATCAAACAGACCAGAACACGGGGGAACATATAATCACAGAAAACAAACCACAAGACAGGGAGCAAAACAGAAGCAATATATACACAGGATAACAAGAGGGCACAAGAAACACCTGAGAACAATAGGCGGGTCACAGATGGGAAACAGGTGAGGGGCGGAAACAAGAGAGCACATGACCAAAACAAACAGAACTACATGGTGAAAAACGTAAACACAAGCACATGCGAGAGACAGGGGAGTGTAAACAAAGACAGCCAGACAGGAAAACCGTGCAGGACTTGGCACCATTAATGTTTACCACCTGTACCCATCATTGCCATCTTCTAACTCTCCATAAAGCTGAAGTCACCTTTTTCACCAGCTTCTAGATTGAATTTTCCTGTTCCACCTTAAACGACTTAGCAGTTATTACAAGGCTTCAGACACCAGAACGTAATCCCAGTGCCATTTAAGGTGGAACAAGAAAATTTGGTACAGGAAGCTGGAAAATCAGAAATTGTTTCCTGCGTTAAAGGAATATTAAAGAATGTTTTGAGAACTTAAATCAGCTGACTAAGGAGTCAGTGGTGATTATTATGCTGAGACTGTCCTGAGTGCAGGAGCTTGAAGTCTACATTACTTAACAGGGCACCTGTTTCTTTTTCTTACTTTCTTACTTGTTTTTAAGTGTCCTTGTTATGTATATGGGATTTTTTAAATTATTATTATACTCCTATCATTTTTAGCACATTTACTTTTACTATTTACTTACTATTTATTATTTTACTATGCTTACTATTGTACCCTGATATTTTTACTATGCTGATTTTATTTTATTTTTACCATTTTGGTGAATTGAATTGAATACACTACCACTCTTGCACAGTGTGCTGTTTGTCTGGTTTTTAAGGAGGCTGCAAGTCTAGCGACATCAATTCAGTGTCCTGTAGCATCAGCTTACATGCAGCAGCATTCCTATTTCAACTCTATAACAACCTCGTAACTCAGAGAATCCAGTAGTTTTCTAGAGAAAATTGTCCACAAGACAAAAATGTATTAGTTTTCAAATATTTTTCATTACTGTGATATCTGACCGAGCCAAATGTCCACATTTTCTCCATTTTTGACAATTTCTATTTTTCTATGCCATTTAAACACGACAGCTGCCGTTTACATTGAGTGAAAATTGCATAATAAGTGGACCAATAGAAATGCTCCAAAATGGCATTGAAAAATTCTGGTTCCATGGACTTCTATTGAAAGGGGGGGGGGTGTTCTAGAGCCCATCCCAGCATCATTGGGCGAAGGCGAGGTACAGCACGGACAGTTTGCCAGCCCATCGCATGGCCAACATTCACTCACGCACACAGGCAATTGAGAGTGACCGATCAACCTAACATGCATGCCTTTGGATGCGTAGAAGGAAATCCACTCAAGCACACCCTTAGAGAAAATAGGTATACTTAAAGTTCATTTTATTAAGAATACTTTATGCAGTTACTATACTAAAGTCATTGTACTAGTAGTACACTTGTATATGTACTATTTTAATACTAAATTGGCCCATTTTCTTGTTTTTAAAAGTATACTTTTAAGTACACTTTAAGTGTAAGAGTAGTAAACCATGTATACAACTAGTTTACATCTTTTGTACTGCAACTACACTAAAAGTAAACTTAAGGGTTTACTGTTAGTTTACTAGCTAGTAAGTTTTCTTTAAGTGAACTTAACATAATATTTATAATTTACTGCTAATATTATTGTTGTTCTTTAAAGTATATGACTAGGTTTAAGATTTTCTTTTCTACTTAAAATAGAACTTAACAATGTTTACTTACTCACCAGTGGACACTCGTAAAATAAACAAGACACACTCAGATTAAGAAACATATTTGTATTTTTATAAATCTTTATAAATCAAATTTTAAATAAATATTGTACTGGATGTGTTTTTGTGCAGAGTAAGAATACCTACTTCTACTATCTCAATCAAAAGATTAAGTACAAGTAAAGGTAGAATATACTTAAGTATAACGGTGTTTAGTATATCACTGAGAAGTACATAAAAAGTAAACTAAAAAGCATACTCACTTCCTTTTAGTTTAAAAGAATTAAACTAATGGTACACTTGAATAAAGCTTGAATAGAACATGCAAACTCCACACAGAACACCCCGGACTGGGAATCCAACCTGGATTGTCTTGCTGTGAGATGACAGTGCTAACCACTACACCACAGTAAAACCAATTGGAGTCTATATATAAACGACATAGGTCACTACTGTAGATTGGTTTAGAAAACTCTAGCCAGTTTGGGACCCAATACACAACCCATTATAGGCCCATGTCTAACATATTACAGCATAGAACCTTGTGTTCCAGACCGCAACAGCAGTTTATGCAGTTTTGTGTTTGTTAACTGTATAAATTCCTCCAGTAATCACACTAATTACTGCATGCAGAATCAGTAAATACGGCTATTTATGAAGTTGAATAGGGAAATGTCCTCTGTCATACACAGGTGGCTTGATATTGTGGTCTTGTGTGTGAGTGTGAGTGTGTGTTTTATAGAGGCACGCTAAATGGTTTGACGCTTATATCTCACGGACATACTCCACCATTCTTATTCCACACACCGCTTCAATACAATTTGTCAGATGTTTTTGTCGTCTCTAATTTAAATGAAATGCCTGCAAATCTAAACCCTAAGCCCACTTGAACAGCGCTTTGAGGAAGATGTCAGCTTCAGGCTGTATTTCAGCGGCCCCTCCTCTTCATTCAAGAATTTTTTTGTCTGCTAGGGTTTAGAATTCATGCAGAAACACTGTGTAAAATCTATTTATGATTGTGGAAAACATACTCTTGGACTCAAGGCAGACGGTCTGCCGAATAGACAGCTGTGTGTGTCCTTGAAGATGTACGTGCAAAGATTACAGACAATGATCTGTCACGGAGATGAAGCCTTTTTTCCTTCACTCCTTTACTATTTTTATTTATTCCAGCAAATCGTCCTGAAATCGCTTTTGACACGTAATGATTATAGAGAAGAAGCAGCACCAACAGTTTGCATGTTCAGCAGTAAATGAGTGTGGCATTCTCAGGGCCACGTCTGGGCTGGGGACCAAGGTGGGTACTCAGCCATAACTGTGTGCCATATATATACAGTATATGGGCCAGAACTAGTCCACAGCCATTAGCCTCACCCACTTCATAGTATATGGGCCAGAACTCTTACAGCCTCAAACAATCTATAGTATATGAGCGAGAACTGGGCCACAGCCATTGGCCTCACTCTTTACAGTATATGGGCCAAAACGGGACCACAGCTATCAGCCCCAAACACTTTACAGTACATGGGCCAGAACTGGGCCACAGCCATCAGCCTCAAACACTTTGCAGTACATGGGCCAGAACTGGGCCCCAGCCATTAGCCCACACACGTTATAGTATATTGGCCAGAACTGTTATAGCCTCAAACACTTCACAGTATATGGGCCAGAACTGTTATAGCCTCACACACTTTACATGGTAAGGGCCAGAACCACTATAGGCTCACATACTTCATAGTGTATGGGCCAGAACTGAGCCACATCTATTATAACCTTACACACTTTACAGTATAAAGGCCAGGACTAATCCACAGCCATTAGCCTCACCCACTTCACAATATATGGGCCAGAACTCTTACAGCCTCAAACAATCTATAGTATATGAGCGAGAACTGGGCCACAGCCATTAGCCTCACACTTTACAGTATACAGGCTGGAACTGGGCCACAGCCATTAGTCTCAAACACTTTACAGTACATGGGCCAGAACTGGGCCCCAGCCATTAGCCCACACATGTTATAGTATATGGGCCAGAACTGTTATAGCCTCACACACTTCACATGGTATGGGTCAGAACCGAGCCACGTCTATTATAACCTTACACACTTTACAGTATATAGGCCAGAACTAATCCACAGCCACATGCCACACACACTTTACAGTATATGGGCCAGAACAGTTATAGCCTCACACACTTTACAGTATATGGGCCAGAACAGTTATAGCCTCACACACTTTACAGTGTATGGGCCAGAGCTGGGCCACATCTATTATAACCTCACACACTTTACAGTATATGGGCCAGAACTAGTCCATAGGCATTAGCCTCACCCACTTCACAGTATATGGGCCAAAACTGTTAGTATATGGGCCAGAACTATTGTAGCCTCACACACTTCACAGTATATGGGCCAGAACTGGGCCACATCTATTATAACCTTATACACTTTACAATATATGGGCCAGAACTGGGCCACAGCTATTAGCCTCACACACTTTACAGTATATGGGCCATAACTGTTAGTATATGAGCAAAAACTGGGCCACAGTCATTGGCCTCACAAACTTTACAGTATACGGGCCGGAACTGGCCACAGGCAGTAGCCTTACACACTTCACAGTGTATGGGCCAGAACTGGGCCACATCTATTATAACCTTATACACTTTACAATATATGGGCCAGAACTGGGCCACAGCTATTAGCCTCACACACTTTACAGTATATGAGCCAGAACTCTTATAGCCTCACACACTTCACAGCATATGGGCCAGAGCTGGCCAACATCCATTATATATTTTACAGTATATGGGCCAGAGCTGGGCCACATCGGTTAGAATCTCACACACATGTAGTATTGTCAGGCAGCTGTAGCCAGTCAAAAGGTTGTTGATTTTATAAAAGAGCTGTGTGATATTATGAACAAACAAATCCAAAGGAGTAATCAAAAACACAGGCCAGGTCAAAACTGAGAGGAGCAAAACAAGTACAGGCGAGGGTCAAAACCAAACAATCAGATAAATGAGTAACCAGAGGGGCAAGACAAAAAGCAAAAATGAGAGAATATGGAAATGAGTGAAACCAGGTAGCAAACAGGATAATAAACGTTCAGTATGCTTTCAGGAAATCTCAGCTATACTACACAAAGTAGTGAACAAACAAACAGCAGCTGTATCGAGACTATATATAGCAGGTATAAATAGTCAGGTAATTTGAGATCCACAGGTGGGATGTATCAGTACTCCCGGGTGAATCTACAAGACATTGGGTCATGATTGGCTGGTAAGGGTTAGAACCATGTGGTTAGAGGTGGTCATGGGTAATGTCGTCCGAAGTATCCATGGAGGTGAGTGGTGAGGGGTGTAGCTGACAGCGTGACAAGTATATGGGCCAGAGCTGAGTCACAGTCATTAGCCTCAAACATTTACAGTGTATGGACCAGAACTGGATCACAGCCATTAGCTTTACATAGTTTACAGTGTATGGGCCAGAACTGGATCACAGCCATTAGCTTTACATAGTTTACAGTGTATGGACCAGAACTGGATCACAGCCATTAGCTTTACATAGTTTACAGTGTATGGACCAGAACTGGATCACAGCCATTAGCTTTACATAGTTTACAGTGTATGGACCAGAACTGGATCACAGCCATTAGCCTTACATAGTTTACAGTGTATGGACCAGAACTGGATCACAGCCTTACATAGTTTACAGTGTATGGGCCAGAACTGGATCACAGCCATTAGCCTTACATAGTTTACAGTGTATGGGCCAGAACTGGATCACAGCCTTACATAGTTTACAGTGTATGGGCCAGAACTGGATCACAGCCATTAGCCTTACATAGTTTACAGTGTATGGGCCAGAACTGGATCACAGCCATTAGCTTTACATAGTTTACAGTGTATGGACCAGAACTGGATCACAGCCATTAGCCTTACATAGTTTACAGTGTATGGACCAGAACTGGATCACAGCCATTAGCCTTACATTGTTTACAGTGTATGGGCCAGAACTGGATCACAGCCATTAGCCTTACATAGTTTACAGTGTATGGGCCAGAACTGGATCACAGCCATTAGCCTTACATAGTTTACAGTGTATAGGCCAGAACTGGATCACAGCCATTAGCCTTACATAGTTTACAGTGTATGGACCAGAACTGGATCACAGCCATTAGCTTTACATAGTTTACAGTGTATGGACCAGAACTGGATCACAGCCATTAGCTTTACATAGTTTACAGTGTATGGACCAGAACTGGATCACAGCCATTAGCCTTACATAGTTTACAGTGTATGGACCAGAACTGGATCACAGCCATTAGCCTTATATAGTTTACAGTGTATGGACCAGAACTGGATCACAGCCATTAGCCTTATATAGTTTACAGTGTATGGACCAGAACTGGATCACAGCCATTAGCCTTACATAGTTTACAGTGTATGGACCAGAACTGGATCACAGCCATTAGCCTTATATAGTTTACAGTGTATGGACCAGAACTGGATCACAGCCATTAGCCTTACATAGTTTACAGTGTATAGGCCAGAACTGGATCACAGCCATTAGCCTTACATAGTTTACAATGTATGGGCCAAAACTGGATCACAGCCATTAGCCTTACATAGTTTACAGTGTATGGGCCAGAACTGGATCACAGCCATTAGCTTTACATAGTTTACAGTGTATGGACCAGAACTGGATCACAGCCATTAGCTTTACATAGTTTACAGTGTATGGGCCAGAACTGGATCACAGCCATTAGCTTTACATAGTTTACAGTGTATGGGCCAGAACTGGATCACAGCCATTAGCTTTACATAGTTTACAGTGTATGGGCCAGAACTGGATCACAGCCATTAGCTTTACATAGTTTATAGTGTATGGGCCAGAACTGGATCACAGCCATTAGCCTTACATAGTTTATAGTGTATGGGCCAGAACTGTTAATGCCTCAAACATTTAACAGTATATGGGACAGTATATGGACCGCTTTCACCATACCAAAGTTTGCTTGGATTCATGGAGTCTTATACGCTCCACAGGTCACTAGTTGTTATGGTAATAATAATATTATTATGGTAAATCAAATCATTAGGCTCATCAACTTCCAAACCAATCACTGCTTAGCAAATGTTGCTATCCACCATTGCATCAAGTCTTCATTATCAGCATGCCAGTGCTTGAAAGTGAGATGTAGCGTGTGTGTGTGTGTGTGTGTGTGTGTGTGTGTGTGTGTGTGTGTGTATGTATGTATGATAGCAAAGGGTGTTGTAGTGTTGGATGTGTTCATGTGATGGCAGCATTCTTGTGTATTCCTATTGCTTTGTAACATCATGGTGTTGGAAAAGGTAGGCTGATGACTGCACTGCATGGTCAGGGAGATGACCTACCCACGCTTTCAATTTATTTCTGTATACCCCACTGAAGCTACGAAGCGTGTAACTTCCTTTTTTTTCAATGCAAACATGTGAATGCAGTCGTGTCCCCATCTCTGTGTCACGGTTGAGTTGCGTATCATAAGTCAAACTTCAGATGGTCCCTGTATGTGTGGACAGAATGATGTATCAGATCCGATGTGGTCAATCGAATTCCAGGGGCCGGCCCTTGAATCTGCCCCTGGCATTGACGCAACCACTCCAAGTCAGCAAAGCCTTGTTTATCAGCTGATTAATTGAATCAGGTGTGCTCAGGCATGCCTCCCAATATAAACAGCCACTGGTATACTTCATTCCCTCCAAGTCCTCCATTCCAGCCTGGCCTGTGCTTTGAGGATGATAAGTGTCTTTGTCAGCATGAGCTGGTGGTCTGCGTATGTGTGTGTGTGGTGTTTTGGGGTCTTCACGTCGGCAAGCAGAACCTATCTGCCTCCCCCAGACTCTGGAGGGCGTGTGGAGGGTGACAGTGAATATGTCACCTCTCTGCAAGATGCAGACAGCGTGGCGGGAAGAAAGACAGCCGAGGCCGAGGTGCGCTCCCTACTCCTCTGCACAGACGCTGGCTGGAGAGCCCCCGAGGCCCTCTGCCACCACACACTCAACCTACAGTATGGAAATGCACTGCTCTGCAGTCACTGCGCTACATGGGTATTCATGTCGAGCATGGTGTTGACAGTGGTTGAGTGAACGCTGGGACCAGGAGCACCATCAGTCACAGTTACAAACAGTGCCAGGAACAGCAAAGACAGTTGCACGTAAGGCTGAAGCGACTGGAAATGAATCTGCTTTAGCATAGTAGCCTGAGATATCAGTACTCTATACTCCACCAGAGACCAGTGTAAGACCATTCATCTTGCGTTTTAGTTATAGACTCCAAGAAAGATACTAATACTATTGCAGCTGTTTGAAGTCTATGGCCCACGTACAAGGCGCATAATACATTTGCATTGCAAATGACTACAGAGGTCCCCCATTGGCCGGGACACTCCCATAATTGAGTCTGATCTTCCAGTCACCCATCAAGAACATTCTATACAAGTATATTAAGCTCATTGCTGGATCCAAGTATCCGAACATACAGTGAGCTGGATGCTGATTGGATGATAGCAGATGGTTTGCATAGCTGATAGGTAGACACAGAGAGGCTCCGCCCACACTTGTTTCAAACACTGCATTTGTGAGTGACAAGACTCACTTTGTTGTTGCCTGCAGGGAACCCAAATGATGCAGACGAGACGATGAAGAAGTAATGTTATGTGACAAGACATCGTAGTAGCAACTTAGCTACGTATTAAAATGCTGTGATTCATACTTAGAATTCAGAAATTTATGTCCTGCGACTAGGAAGTTTATAATGGAATTCCCAAAGTTGGGATTCTAGATTGAAAACTCCAGCATTCTATATCCGTGTGTTTCTTTTATCTACAGTGTAAATGGAGTGATTTATGCTGAATAGGTAGATATAAGTCTAACTAGCTCAACTCAATTTACATTATGCTTAAATAAATTTAATGGCATCAAACTTTGGGGGCACAGTGGTGTTGTGGTTAGCACTGTCGCCTCACAGCAAGACGATCCAGGTTCTATTTCTGGTCTGGGTCGTTCTGGGTGGAGTTTCTGTGTTCCACCCTTATGTCTAAACACTTGCATGTTAGGTTGATCAGTCACTCTAAATTGCCTGTAGGTGTGCATGTGTGTGTGATGGACTGGCATCTGCATCCATGGTCTACCCCGCCTTCGCCTGATGATGTTGGGATTGGCTCTAGTGACCCCAGCTAGTGGAAGATAATGTATACATGGAACAAAACTTTCAACTTTATCATATTTGGTTTTTGAGGTGAAATAATTTCCTTTCTGCTACCAATGTTTAGCTGAGATCAAAGATGATTAGAACTTGACCACTTTAGATTAGCTGCTTTTGTCAGTGTAAATTTTTGGCCACACAGGTCACCCACAATGGACTGGTGGTTTGGGTTTAATAGTAGTGAGTGTCACATGTCTTTGGACTCTGTGTCCACCTGATGCATTCAGCGAATGAAAGCCTGTAGCTTTAGGAGTCCTATTTCTATGCGTAGTTGTATTTTTCATATAGGAATACCAGAATTTAGAATAATATCTTCACATTTAAATATCAAACATGGCCAACCCTAAATGAACCAGTGACTTTAAATTCAGTACACAACAAAAACATGAAACATGTGGTCAGTGCCTCCAGGCTGCCACACTGCTCTGCTGGCCGGTCCTTGTGCCCAGCTACTGTCCAGACATCCTCACTTCTGCTTTTTTCATCGTCTTCCAGCCATTTTCCACTTCTGGGTCTCATCATACTGCTTCTTCCTCCACAGACCTCTGACTTGTTGTAACGTCCACTCTTTAGTCCATGGAAGCACAATTCCTCAATTGAATCCGGTCTTTCAGGTAGATGTTCTCTAGGACCAGCACTGATATGTCACTGCAGTGCTGAGGATGATCCACCCCCTTAACAGTACCTGCTCTGTGGTGTTCCTGTGGGTGTTAAAGGGGATAAACAATATATGCAGAGAATCAGACGGACTACAGTCTGGAAGTGTTGAATAATGAAGTGTTTTTATAAGTTTAAATAGCTGTACGTTTAAAGTAGAGTGTGCTTCTATATTGTAATAGCATGGTTGGCTCTTTCGACATGTTCGTGTATGATAGACAAAGTCTATGGGTTTTGTTTTGCTTCTTTTTTTTGTTTTGACTGACTCGTGTTCACTTTCTTACTGTATCAAAAGGTGGTGTTTTTTAGGTTGTCCGAACAAGGTTGTCACAACGTAACTATATCACGCCCTGCATCTCTGCTAGTGAGTCCGCTCAGCCCGGAGACTACAGGTGCGTCCGAAATCGTCTACTTGTCTACTACTCAGTAGTGAAATCAGTAGGCGAGCGCAACTAGTATGTCCGAATACCTATTAGGCATTAAGTAGTAGGTGAAAGGTACCTGGATGACATACTGAATCAACTTTTATGTAGGCAAACACAGCACACTGTGCTATCCCATGACTCACCTGGAGCCGCAGGTGAATTTAAAGCGGCGGAAATAAACGGTGAAAGCGGAACGTCGGCTGTGTGTACGTAGCTACGGCTAGTGAACTGCCGCTACAGAAGCTAGCGCTACTGCTGAGGTAAACAATGATTACATTCCTCCCGTTTCATCTTCTCAGAGCTACAGCTCCACACTGTCTGATACATATTCAGACAAAAAAGTAGATCAGTGTCACAAAAAGATCTAAATCTGTCAGTAAACGGAGTTTTTAAATGAATAGTAGGATTTTTATGGTGGTGGTCTGACGTCTTGCGTCACAGGACGCTGGCAATATGGTGGACATAGTGCGTCCGGGCTTGTGTGGCTACTAAAACTTGCCTACTGATATTACGTACTAGTCTGCCGTTTGAGCAGTACGTACTGACTCTAATCTAGTACCTACTGACTAGTAGGCGATTTTGGACGCACCTAATGGTTTTCAGAGGTCACCGGCGGATGACGTCACCATCAGGCATCCGACAGCGTTGAATAAATGTTAATCTCCAGAACACTAACGCACCTGTTCGTCATTAACCTCTGTGTATTCAAACTGCTTTGTCGCCCCTAAGCTCTATGCAAGGTTTTGTACTTGTTTTGGAAGTTGCAACTCTGAGCGTATCATCTTTTGCCTTCCAGTAATCGAGCTGTTTTCCTGTTCTCTGTTTTCGTCTTTTGGATTTTCCCCCTGATATATGGTTCATTGATGGGTTTTGACCCTGCCTGTTCTCGTTTACCTTTCTGGATTTTCTCTATGAAAGACTCTGTTTACCTCCTGGTTTTGGCAATTGGGCCTGACAAAGTACTAAATAACGTTTTATGGTTGTTTTATGGGATTATTTATGGTATTAATATGAAATGAGTACTGTGTCGGTGTCTGTTTACTGTGTCTAATGTCTGTTAATTTATCGTATTTATTGCTTCTAGTTAAAATTACATCTGCACTTGTACTCTTTGTTATATGTTGCACCGTGTTGTTCCTGAAGGAATGAAACTTCACTGCACTGTGTACTTGTACGTAGATTGAATGACAATAAAAGCCTTCTGACTTGACTCGACTCTTATTTCTACCTGTTGGGAACTTGGCAATACTAAACAGAGTTCCATGCAGATATAATGGAACGCATGAACGATTCTACTGAACGTTGCCACTACGTTATTATAGCGTTGTCAGAAAGGTCGAAATGTATAGTCTGCAGCAAATAGCATATATATGGGATGAGTCCGAAATCTCATACTTGAACAGTACGTACTCAGTTGGAGCTAGTGCGCTCTGCCTGCCTGTTAAAGCAGTGCACTCTTTCAGTGTGCGAGTGTTTAGTATCCACGCGACCTCAGACGCACTACGTCCGCCATCTTACCACCGTCCTGTGACACAAGACGTCAGACCACCACCACTATTCATTTAAAAGCCCTGTGTACTGACAGGTTTAGAGACTGTTTGTGACACTGATCTGTGTATTTGTCTGAATATGTACTCACACAGTGTCGAGCTGTAGCTCGGAGAAGATGAATCAGGAGGAATTTAGTTATTGTTTACCTCAGCAGTAGCGCTAACTCCTGTAGCAGCCGTTCACTAGCGGTAGATATGTACACTGCTCAATGAATACTATGTATTCAGACATTACTGTTCAGTAAAGAAGTACGCGATTTCGGACGCACCTATGGTCGCCATATATGTTCCCACGTCCTTTAAGTGTCCTCCGGAAACGCGTTATGTCTTGGCCACCGTATATATATATATATATATATATATACAATACATATGGTATGTGGGTATAGTTAAACAGTAAGCCACCACTGCTGCTTGAAATCCTTATTATTAAGAGTGAACTGGTTGATAGTTAATAATAAAACCCATTTTCAGTTTATGAACTATATTTGATTTCCAGTTTTCCATGTGGATTATTTAGAACAAGATATGATGAGTGGTTGTAATTATGCTGTACAAGTCTGCGGCTCACTTAAACATTATTGTAACGTATTAAAAGACAATAAAACATGTAATCAATGTTTCAAATAAAGAACAACAGTCCTAGTTTCACAGCTCACAGACCAATTATTATTCCACAGCACAATGTAATGCGATGACACATCAAGGCTCATATGCACAGATATGTTTTAAGGGGTTTCTAAAATATACACAGTGCACATACAGGCAGCTTATCAGTGAATTTCCTCTACATCTGCTTCAAACTAGGGTTTCATGATTGCAGATGATTTATGCATTATAACTGCCTACAAATGAGTCAGTGCAAACCGGGAACCCGAACACATTTTTCTTCCTTAACTGTGGATGTCTGTGGGAAACAGGCAGGAGAGAAATGTGGGCAGGATCGAGATTTTACACTTCGGGATTTTGGGATTGTAAATAGCAGGCCTTTGGAAACAAACACAAAATCAGACCTAAACAGTCAGCAAAGAAGTCTGAACAAAGAAATTGATTTTCAGGCAAAAATAGCTCCCAAAGATAAGACTTACCACTGTTTTACTGCTATTAACACAGAACCTCAGAAGACACATAGAAGATACATTCAGTTATCATATTAAATGGCAAAATATATATATATTAAAAAAATAAAATAATATATATATATATATATATATATATATATATATATATATATATATATATATATATATATATATATATATATATATTGCAAGTAACAAGTAAGTCTCAAGTCTTGACAATTAAATCCCGAGTCAAGTCCCAAGTCAATACAAGGAGGAAGTCTAGAGTCAAGTCCCAAGTCAATACAAGGAAGCCTAGAGTCAAGTCACAAGTCTTAAACTTCAAGTCCTAGTCAAGTCACCAGATGTAATGTCATTTTAGTATTTAACACAATGCAGTTAATTAGTAGTACATTTAACTGACTTTAATATAACATTAACATTTTTAAAAGTTTATATTATAACAAAAATAACTTTCATATGAAATTAGATCTTTTCAAGCAGTTCTAATCACTATCCTCACTACCTCATTACCAGTCCAGTACCGAGTTAAAATAGGTGTTGAAGCAGAAAAAACACTAAAATGTGAGGCAGTGGGCCTCGAAGGCCAAAGCTGAGAAACACTGCACTGTATGGAGGTATTAATACTCATTACACCTACAGGAATTCTAATAATCACAATCTAAACCCATAAGCATTAATATCTGGACAGGGTCTTTCAGTTCTAACAGCATGTGTGAACTCTGCAGTAGCTCTGCATGGACTGATCAGTGTTCAGCACTTTTCTGCTCTACTTGAACACTTCCTGTCTGAGATGCTGAGCTTCCTAAATGCTTTAATGTTTCAGTAATATCTAGGAGGGATGAACAGAGGGAGAGAGCTTCGTTCATATTAGCTGTTGTTTATCATTATGTTGCTAAGTTTGCCTCAAAAGTCGAACAAAGTTTGAAGTGGTTGCAGCTCCATCTGTGATCTTGATCTAGTTGAACGGGATTATTTTCGGGAGCATGTTGCTCCCCGTCTCCGTCTATGCCCGTTAAGGAGATTTTGTTTGGCCTGTGTGTGGGGGGCTAGGGAATGTAAAGGCAACTCGGTAGGTCTACAGTAGCTGGGTGAGCTGCAATATACTCCTGATCATCATTTTCTTCTGGGCCTCAACCCATTTCAACGGCTGGCTCCATTGAGCAAAAAGGACTTCTACAACCACTCATGGTGTGGGCTATCCATATCTTTTATCACCACCTATACTGGACCTGGACATTGCGTTTTTTGTAATTTTGGGAGGATGTGGGGTATTGTGGATATTGGGTTTTGATGTCTGGTTCTGGGTTTATTATCATTTTTTATTTTTATTCATTTTCATTTCAGTTATTCTCTTGCTGGGTATTTCAATTCAATACACTGTTGAGGTTTCCTCCATGTGTATTCCTTGTTTGGCTTCCTCCTATTTTTCTTTTTTCAGAATCAGAATCAGAAATACTTTATTGATCCCAGGGGGAAATTGCAGTTTTTTCATAACATCACACATTTAACACAGACTCAAGTGGACCCCCTTTCCAGATTATTTCTTGTGCAATCTTTAGACTTAGTCTAGGACTAGTTAAAAGGTTACAAAGTCACAAGTCATCAGTTTAGTGACTCGAGTCCACACGTTTGGCTTGACCACTGTAAAGAAATACAGGTTGGTACATTTTTCATTTTGGTTGGAGTGCCCCTTTAAATGAGAATTCCACCATTTTTTTTATTTCAATATTATTACATACGTAAATAAACTCATTCTTGGATACTTTCATGCAAAATGCTCAATTCTGGACGAACATAGAGGAGCTGCATGCCTCTAAACGCTTCCACACAGAAAGTTATTGAATGAAATGGTTACGAAGTCACTGCCTCATTGTGATATTGTAGTAATTCACAAGACTCAAAGGTAGAATCCATAAGCAGACTGTTTATTGAGAACAACAGTGAAATGTGTAGAGCAGAGTACTGGGCAGCGCGAAGGGGCGGTAGCCAGGAAACCCGAGGAGCCTAGGGGAGATATCCAGGCGGGCAGACTGAGCAGAGATGGATGTTTACCTGAGCTCAGGCTGGAGATTCCAGGCATTGGTTCAGTGTAAGAACAATGGTTAGAGGAGGAGATAATATCCTGTAAGAGCAGTGATTAGAGCAGCTCCCCCCATAGAGCTTTGTTCCAGGAGATAACCTCCTATAGTAGCAGTGTTAGAGCAGAAACCCTAACGAAAGGGCAGAGTTAGTTGGCTCGTGTGAACCAAGACAGACAAAAAGCAAAGGAAAACAAAACCCTTACAGATATAATAAAACATATTTTTAAAATCGCTTTAGTCTAATCCTGAGAAGTGCGATAGCATTCAAAGAAGCTTTAACAGATTACAACTATTTTATTATTATTAACAAACAAAACCTTGGAGAAATATCTATATATCAAAAGTCTCCAAGGAGAGACTAAACATGTTTTGTAATGTAAGTTAAGTTTTTATTCCGTATGATTTTGGAGCATTTCTATTGGTCCCTTCATTATGATATCATAGTACAGTGGTTTTCAACCTGTGGGCCGCAGACGTACTGCAAGGGGGACGTAGGCCAAAAATCTTCTTTTTTTTTTTTTGCTAAGTATTTTTTCTCCAATAAATAGATAGTTCAGCATATTTAGTTAGTTCATTTTAAAAACAAAGCATGTTTAGTTTGAGTTTGTTAAATGGTTTGGTGTAGTGCAGTCAGATGACACGCAGCGCTAGCTAGTGAATTAAGTAGCTAGTTAGTTAGCTACTCCAGCTATCAGTTCGGTTAGCTACTTCAGTCTGAGTGAAGCTGTGGTCTTGTGTACACATCATGGATAAAAGGTTAAAAACAAGGTCTTTGACAACAAAAGACCCTGAAGCTGGACCATCTACAAGTGAAGCAGCCGCTATATCTCTTACTGAGAGAACCGAGAAAAGCAAGCTTAAATGGAAAAGAAGAAAATACAGCAGTGAGTATCTAGCACTAGGCTTCACAAGCACAGAAACAGAAAACGAGCCGCTACCACTCTGCGCTGTGTGTTTGGAGGTCTTTGCAAATGAGGCGTTGAAGCCAACCAAGTTACGTCAACATTTGGAGACTAAAGACAGCGAGTATGTGTCTAAACCTGTGGAATTTTTTGAGAACAAACTTAAAGAATACCAAAGCAGGAAAAACACCCTTGAATTAGCTTGCTCTGGAACCGATACTGTTAAAGCTGTTGATGCTTCTGTTGGTGGTACTCAAGACCAAATACAGGAATAGGCTTAATGTTGAGCCAGACCTCCGTTTGCAACTTTCTGCACTTCGACCTGACATCCACCACTTGGTAGCTGGCAAACAACATCAGCCATCTCATTAGATGAGTGACAGAAAGTGCTGTAAATGTTCAGTTTCTTTTGTTGTGTGATTATGCAGTCAGTTTCACAGGTCGCGTGGATGGTTGCAGTGTATTTGGTTTTACACGGCAATACAAAATATTCTGGGGGGCCGTGGAAAGTTTTGGGGTGTGTTAAGTTGGCCTTGGGTTGCAAAAGGTTGGAACCCCTGTCATAGTATATACAGTCGTAATATAGAAAAATAAAACTTAACAAAAATGAAGATGATGTGAATGTTCTTCTATGGAGAATAACAATATTAAACTCAGAAGACATGTGTAGGTTTGGGATAAGGAATAAATTGGATATATGTAGGCTGGAGACTTTCATCATTCCGTAACACTGTAAACATATTGTCGCTATCCAATGAAAAACAAGAACCTTGCAGGAGAGGAAAGTCAATGGACTATCCTGGAACATTTCCATTCATCCACGCATCATGAAATTCTTCTACAATATAAACGGTGGTGTTCAAATGATGTGGAAAAACAAAAAATGATAAAAATGCAGGTACATGTTTTTCTTTGGACAGTGATGATGTCAGAGTTGGCAAGTTCAAGTGTTTACACCTTAACCACTAAATTATGGAGAAACATTAACAGATTGATGGAATTCCCCTTTAAGAACACCAACACTTCCTTGGTTCGTGATATACTTTGATCTAAATGAATGTCAACCGCCTTGCTTGAGCCTTTTTCCGTCACTCAGCCCTTAACGCAGCCTGTAAGCTCTACTTCCTCCCACTGATGTTCACATATTTACATATTTACACCTGGTTTCTCTTAGTGTGCTCGTGTTTTCTAAAGACAACTGTCACGACTTGAGCCTTTTTGTGTAGCCTGGCTAAGCATGCCTGTACTTGTTTATTCCTGTCCATCACTCTCCCTTTCATCTGCTGCACACTCGTTTTTTTATCTGCATGATGCAAAAAATAGTGCCAGTGTGATAAGCACAACTGCTTCTTTCAACAGCTAAACACGCTGGCCAAAGTAGCGAGATTGAATTTTAATGTGTTTAATACAGCATGACAAAGTTTTGAAGATGGAGAAATGGTGTCTTCCTGCGTTGGCTTCATTGTGTTGCCAGCTGGTGCAGGTGGTGTGCAACAAAGACCTTGAGTGAGCTTCTGCATGGAGCACAAATAAGTGTTAGCCAACAGCTAACACCAGGGCCGTTGGCCGGGCATGCAAAGACCAGGATCTCAGCCCAGTCTATTGTAGAATTGTTCTGGCAAATCGTCCCCACAGATTTTTATTTATATAAAGAGGATCTATTATGCTCGCTATCAATGTTCATTATTGTATATTTGGGGTCTACTGCAATAGATGTACACGCCTTTCCCAAAATGTAATATTTACCTAATATTGTTCGTCTGTATTGCCCCTCTGTCTGAAACGCTCAGTTAGAGCTCTTTTGGCTGTAAGCCCCGCCTCCCAATGAGCCCACTGTGCTCTGAATTCTGCTACAAGTCCCTCCCCCACACTGAGGGAGGGGTTGGACAGGTAGGACGCTACCCCACTTCTGACACCACTGTTGCGTTAATGTAGAAGAGACATAGCATTTTAGACTACAGAGGAAAACCACCAGTCAGTGGTACTAAATGGCCAGGAAGCAGGGCAGGTCACCTTCAGACATACATCTCCACAAGGCCCTGACAATAAAAACACACTTTATGTAGTAAACAACAACAACAATAACTATTTACAAGACTTTACTACCATAAATGAGATGCTGTATGGCCATGCCTCCCATGCTTCTACTGCCATGCAAACCAGTAATGGACACAACAGTATGTTGTGTTTTGGAGACTGCTATGTTAGTGACCAGTAAAACCAGCATATGCAGTGTTGGAATATTGGTATGCTGCTAAAATAGCACCAAACCAGTATAAACTAGCATAAACCAATAACCAATCATTCATATTTATATCTATCTTATCTTGGTGTTCTCTTAATTCTATATGATCCACAGTAGTGGTTCAGGCAGAACAGACAACCTCATGAGGACCCACTCTGACCACTGACAATGAAGAAAGATGAAGTGCCACTGAAGCTGTCTAGTCACTTAAGCGTGTGCTCACTCTGGAATGACCTAGATAAAATTAGTCTGACTGGGTTCTATATTAAATTTGAAATTAGTGCTAAAATAGATGCACATAATTCATCGACGAGATGAAATACCATATTTCCAGCTGCGAAAAGTTGTATTTTCCAGGCCTTTTGGTATTTTTTCCCCGAAAAAATCCATTTTTATTTTCTGCATTTTTAACTTTTAATAGTTAAAAAGTAATATATTAATAGCGCAACACACTGACATATTTGAAACTTATGGTAGTATCACTGAGATAAAGCCCTAAATTAATTAATGCAATAACTCTCTCACTGATGTTTAGCAGGCTAAAGCTCCTCCACAAGAGGGCGCTATTAGCACTCAAAGAGTATTTGTCTACATATACACTAAACATCTTATTAATCAATTCAGATTCAAATTTTGCTCAGATCTGATCTGCCTGCTTTAAAGATCCACATCCATCTGAGTATGTGACCCATATCTGTCATCGGTGTGAAAACACCTGTGCCTTGAAACGGCCCACATGCGCGCATCTTAATCAATAGTGTCACGCTAATGATGCATGCGTGTCGACAACGACAGCAGCGATAACGACAATAAACAACATCGTCAATAAATCAGTATGATCAGGGGAGATGGATAAAGTCTCAGATGCTGTGATGCTCCGGCAGCGTTTACTAACAACACAGCCAGTTAGCTGCAGCGCTGCAAACGTGGGGTGATGATGATAGTAATGCGTGCATGCATACTGGACTCTAAGCATTCTTATTAAGGTTGCATGGCTATGTATCTGATCTATGACCGTATGTTTGAGATTTGTGTTCTGTAAAAATGTCAGATCGGATACAAACAGACACAAAAATCAGCAATAAATCAGAAGAAGAAAGTTCATGAACGTACTCACAGCTAGCTTCACAAAGCTGTGGAATCTCAGATGGTTGCTAAGGTGTTTCTAGGCCAGTGCTGCAGTACTGCACAACAGTTTTAGGCACTTATTAGTGATGTTATTGTATTTAAGCAATTTTTTTCCAGACAGGCTTTTGTTTTCTCAGCAACACATTTTTAATATTTAAATATTAAAGTATTTAAGTATTAATACAGAAAGTATTGCTTTCACATATGTCAATTTGTTACTTTAACCCTTTTTAAGCTTCTTCTTGTGGAAACAACCCAGTATTATCTACAGTTCTAATCTAATACCTGCTTTGGTTGCTCACTACTTCAATAAGCTAAATCAAGATTGCTGCTGAAGGAACTGAATTCATTCATACAATGTCTGGGGCGTCCAGGAGAAATCTGGAACTACACTTTGTTCATCAAACTGGAGCTCAAGATCTGATCTACTTCTTTCACAATAAGATATTTAGGCTACTTTGTATTGTATTTATGATTATTCACATCTGTTTTAATGATATCTGGTGTTCCTACTGGTGCACATCTTATTGGTGAGATAAAGGCTTTTAGGCTTAGTGCACAGTAGTATCATAAATAGTTGCTAAGGTGTTGCTAAACCTGTACTATAGTATAGTACTATAATATACTATATATATATATATATATAAGTGATTGCTAAAGTGTTGATATTTGCAGCCAGGCCATTGCTGTGTTATACTAAGAGGTTGGTGAAGTATTGCTAGACTGTTGCTATGGCATTTTTGTTGTTGTTAAGGTTTTGCTACGACACTACTTATGAACACTGCTCTTCAGTCAAGCGTTGCTATGTTTAGTATGTTCAGAACATTTTGTAATAATCATTTTTACACCTCAGTTCAGGGAGTCGCTCCGTGTCCTCTGATAGAAATGTTATGGCGTTATACTAACAACACTGGTGTTTATGTCTTTCTTGATATCAGTATTATCAGCACTCAAAGTGGGCCGGTAATCAGTGGTACTCAGCACCAGTGCTTCTACATTTCACTCTTTAGCACTTCTTCATTTGTGTACCAGCACTTTTCACAAGCTGTCGGGTTTAATCTTCGTAAATCAGGTCCTCAAACACACACCTTCACTGAAAAAAACCCAGTGCTGAGCTACACCAGAATTATGGGAAGCGAAAATGTTCAAATAGGTTGTATGGGTGTTAGTATTTAATATATCATCACTATCCAATAACATTTAAAAAAAAAAATTTTTGTCGATTTCTATTTTTCTATATCAATTAAATGCATCAGCGGCCATTTATATTGTGGAAAAAATTCACGATAATTGGATGAAAAGAAATGCTCCAAAATAGCTTAGAAAAAAATTTGGTTCCATTGACTTACATTGAAAGCGAAGACAGTTTTTGTTCTCTCCTGTAAAGTTACCTCTTCTGAATTACTGGTTTTGATTGGACATTGACAATATACTAGGTATACTAGTTATACTAGTTAAATGATAAAAAGTTTTGAATTAATAAATGTATGTTGTGAACATGAGTGAGTATCTTCTAGTATCTTTTAATCACTATAGAAATTCAGAAAGTAATACCTAATGATTGGCTGATGCTGGCCAATACACATCCAACATGTCTAGTTTATTTGTGTAGCAGTGATATTGTCACAAAGCAGCTTTACAGAAGTTTAAAAACATGAAAACATGAAGTCTCAGCATGTGTTCCTCAGTGAGCAAGCCAGAGGCGACGTTGGCGAGGAAAAGCTCCCTCAAGACTGGAGGGAGAAACATTGGGAGGAACCAAAACTCACAGGGGTGACCTGTCCTCCTCTGGTCAAACAGTGTTTACAGTTTATTGAGCTAAATACAGAAATAGAACTAAGAGAGCCTCTGTTTGAAATCTGGATGGTAAAAGCTTTGGAACCTGCACAGGTAGAGGCAGTCTCTGGCTGAGGAAAGTGGGAGTGAGCTGAAACAGTCCCATCATATCTTCATGCTGGAAGATCTGAATGACACAACATGTGAATAAGGAGAGAACCGGAGCTTTATTTCCGCTTCAAGCTCTGAATATCAATAACTACAGAAGACAGAAAGAATAAAAACACATGTGAGAGCCTTACATCTTACAGGCCTAATGCTCTGAAACTAAAGTGAAGCCAGTAAAGAAGCCGGGCAGCCATTCAAACAGACACAGCATGGTGGGTGTTATCGGGCACGAGGAAACAGCTTTTCTCCAAATGTATGCAACCTGCGATTTGTAGGATGTGCATATGTGCGTAAAATGATGCTGAAATGTCAGTGGTCACCTTCAAGCTGCACCGCTTCACTAATGCTGCTGTTCTCTCGCAGAAACGTGTGGCACTTCCTCGCCGAGAAACAGCAAGTCATTACCCCAGAAACAAGGCCTGTACAGGGACTGTAATTCAGAGCTTTTCTGGAGAAGCTTCCTCGCTTGAAATGTTTTTGGCCCGATCTCCCCAGAGCCAAATTGCTCATCTAGGCCTCTACAGTACACTTCACTCCAATGGGCTTCAGCCCCACGTCTACCCTTCACCCTCAAACCCCTATTAAACCCATGAAGGCTGATAAACAACACTCTTCCTGTGAATAAGGTTTTTTCTTTGTTATAAAGGTAGAGCTTTACTTTTGTCTATATATTAGACTTCACAATTGCACAGCCATCACAATTAACACACACTGGACACTTTATCAGAAACCCTTGTGTACAGCTTGTACTGCTCATGACTGTAGTTCATAGATTCTGTTTCTGTATAGTGTGTTATTGGACTTGGCTTGCATTGGACTTGGCTTGGAGGAGGAGCTTGGAATTACATCATTTTTGACCTTCCTAGAATTAAAGTGGGAAGAAAACATGCATGCCTCCAATAAAACGATATCCGGCACAACACCAGTAAAGAACCATGTCTACTTACAAGGTGGAGTAATATTACAGGGTTTTCTCACAGGGGGTTCAGATCATTGAGGTTTATTTGGATCAGATTAATAAAGACTGACCAAATTTTTGGTGTGAGTATCTATTTTTACAGGCAAGCCTGGAACAGGACTGAGGTTAGATGATGTTTAGCATCTGGAAAGCTGCAAAACTCCATGGGACATATATGATACAGGTAAGGTTACAGTCCAATCTTTTATAGGTAACATTGGCGGAGATGTAAAGGCTTGTTGTTTCGCCCAATAAGCAAAAGCCAGTCTGAGATCTACTCTGGTCTCTTGCTTGGTCACTTTCTCTTTTTCTCCTCCTCCAACAACATACTATTCTGCCTTGTTGTAGCCTCCATTTAATGTCCTTGCTGAGAATACTGAGCTAGTTTCTTTTTATAATCGCCAGGCATTCCAGGCACAGCAAGTATTGAAGCATGTATGTGAAATTGTCACTACATAACAGATGTTCAAACTCCTTTGGGACCTTCATGAAATGGGCTGATGGCTGAGCTGCTGCACACAAGCCTAAGATCACCATGCACAACGCCAAGCGTCAGCTGGAGTGGTGTAAAGCATGCTGCTCTGGACTCTAGAGCAGTAGGCTCTGGACTGAAGAATCTCGCTTCACTATAGTTTCATAAGTTAGCGTCTACTAGTGAACACACACACTAGGTGGTAGTGAGCACGCTTGCCTGGAGCCGTGGGCAGCCCTATCCATAGCACCCAGGAAGCACTTGGGGGTTAGGCGCCTTGCTTAAGGGCACTTCAGTTGTGTCCTGTTGGTTCAGGGAATCGAACCGAGACCTAATCCCTAACCCTCAGCACACGACTACCCCCCTTGGAAGGGGTCAATACCACATGGGATGTCCAGCAAATGTATATAGCTGTGATGGTGTCCACATAGTTTTGGCCATAAGGTGTATTTACCTTTTTAAGGCAGGGAACTTTATGGCTATGTATTGTGTATGTTGACTGACCTAAAGCAAGTGTGATTTAGAAGTAATTCTTTAGAAATAATTCTTTTTTACTGTTGATGGCGTGAGCAGTCACATATAATCAACATCATCACAACAGCATTTGCCGAGTTAAGAATGCCATCCAGGTGGATGACAAAGGCATGAGGACAGTTATGCTACTCTCTGTAATTCTAGTTCTGCATAGTGGAGGAGCTACTTAGTGAATATGTATAGATATATGATGAAATAATAGTGATGGGCATATGATACCGAGGCTTCAGAGTTTCAGAGTCTACTTGCCTACTGCTTAGTAGGCGGAATAAGTAGGCGAGTGTGGCTAGTATGTCCGAATACCTAGTAGGTATCGTGTAGTGGGTGAACTGAATCAGCAGCCATTTTTATGTAAGCGAACACAGCACACTGCGCTATCCCAAGATTCATCTGGAGCCGTGGATGAATTCAAAGTGGTCTGACGTCTTGTGTCACAGGGCGCTGGCAATATGGCGGACGTACTACGTCCGAGATTGTGTGGATACTAAAACTTGCCTACTGCAATTGCCTACTAGTCTGCCGCTCGAGCAGTACGTACTGACTCTAATCTAGTACCTACTGACTAGTAGGTGATTTCAGATGCACCCTTTGTGTTGAGAAATCCAGGAAGTCGTTTATGAGGCTTGCTTCGTTAAGGATGAGCGACGTCTCCGATGACGTCTGAAGCCTGCTGGCTCAGGATGTGGTTCAAGTATTGGTGTGATTTATTGTTTCTTAATAAAAATTAAAGTCACCAACACCATCACAATCACCGTCCCATCTCTTGAAACCACTGCAGCAGTTTTAACATCAATATCTCACATACTATTGGATTTATTTACTGACTGAAATCATACTGGCAGGTTTTTAATGAATGAACAGACCTCTAGTACCCACACAATCAAACACAGATTAGATGAAGATATGAATGAACCACAGAAAATTAAATTAAGGTGTGTATTTTCTGTTGTATATGCTGTGGGAATATGGAAGAGGTCACGGGAAGTGAGGCTAACTGCTCCTTTGTCTTTACTATTGTCCCATTAGGTAAAGTACATTTTCCCGTATATGTGTTTGAGAGCAACTGTGATATATGATATAGCGATCTCAGCTCAAAACGTGAGAACGGCTTTTTCAGTTTCCTGTTTTTTAGCATCCCATGGACTATAGCTGTAATTGTTCCATATGTTACATCATATATGTCTCGTTGAATAGGACACACGTCATATATACATTTTGAATGGAAAAAACAACTGGTGTACTTAACCAACTGACTTCTACACAGAAGTCAGAGAAGCTTAGATTGGTGGAGCTCTCTCCAGATATATTAGGACAATGTATCTGTTTGACACTGTTCTGTTTTTTGTAATAAATCTTATATATTTACAAGCAAAGTCATTGTCATCAAAGATCTCTTCAAGTCATCAACAGAGCATTGTTACGGAAGAATTTACATCAAAGATGTTATTATGTATATACTTGGCAGTGTTTATTACCATACTGACAACGTTGGAAGACATCATCTCAAATAATTAAAATGCCAATAAAAGTTTTGGCCAGCAGGGGGGTTCATGTGCACATGAAGCTTTGAGAAGCTTCAATGCTTCAGGAGGCTTCTTTTGGCCATCACTACAAAATAAAGGAAAACCCTGAATGAATGAGTGGAGGAACATAATGAGAAGTACTGTATGACCCAATGCAGAAATTACCACCCCACCATGTTACGTGGTGTATGTATGAAAATGCTGACCTGGCCCGGGTGGCCTTGACTCATCAAGATCAAGATAGCAAGAGGCAAAGATCGAAGCACGTTCATTATTGCGTGGCTAGTGTTTCAATAGGAGCAGCGCCTGTATTGGCATCTGGGTTTAGATCTATGGGAAAGACATCAGTGAACAAGGTTGGTCAGAATATATCCAGTGAGCGTCATGCTGGTGCATCAGTGAAGAGCAGCCGCTCCCCAAGTGACTGAGAACACTAAAACAGCATAGAGCAGGATATTCTAGTAGGGTCACTGTGCCTAAGCCCCTCATTACAAAGACAAAAGCATGTTTGACAGATGAGTAGTGTAAAAAGCGTCAGCACTGGTCTACAGAGATGTGGAAAACAGTGGGCGAGAGCATGTGCAGAGAATACCAGTAGAACAGTGCAGGCCTTAATGCATGTCTGCTACAGTAATGGGGTCTGATGTCTGTAAGGGGCAATTTCAAGGCATCCTGGCATAATAAGCTATGGACTTTGCAGCCACCAGATCTCACTCCAGTTGAACGCTTATCGGAGATAAACAGCACACTGCATCATTAAAACACTAACGAAGGGAATGTCTTTTGCTAGAACGATATCTCATATGTGTAAATGTCATGCGTATAAATTCACCAACCAGCTGGTTTAATGAGTGCATCTCCTTGTATCTACATTCATTATCCACTTTTCAGCTCCACTTACCATATAGGAGCACTTTGTAGTTCTACACTTACAGACTGTAGTCCATCTGTTTCTCTGCATGCTTTGTTATCCCTCTTTTACCCTGTTCTTCAGTGGCCAGGACGCCACAGGACCACCACAGAGCAGGTATTATTTGGGATTTAATCTTTTCTATTTAAGCCTCCAGCTCTCCCTCCTCTCTCTCTCTCTCTCTCTCTCTATCTATCTCTTGCTCTCTTCAGGATGACAGGCATTCACAGAGTGCTGTGATTTTTCCAGCAGCTCTGAAAGAAGCTCTGTGTGTGTTTTGCAGGCTTGTTTTTATACATATTCAGGACGTCTGTAAGAAAACCAGGCTAGCCTCCAAACCACTGTTATGGGCCTCAGAGCAGGTAGTATTTGGGTGGTGGATCATTGGAGTTTTTAAACACCTCAGTGTCACTGCTTGACTGGGAAAAGTCCACCGACCAACACTTTCCAACCAACTGTATTCAGTGGGCAGTGTCCTGTGACCACTGATGAAGGACTAGCTTCTTAATTCTGGACCTGGTGGCCCCCTGCTCTGCAAAATTCAGTGGTTTCTCTGCTCCCATCACACATGATTCAACAGATCAGCTCATTAACGAGCCCTTTAGGAGCTGAAGTGGGAGCACTCCTGAGAATGTTCTACCAGTCTGTGGGAGCCCGCGTCCTCTTCTCTGCTGTAGTGTGTGTTGGGGAAGCAGTATTAAGAAGAGGGACGCTGGTCAACTAGACAAGCTGGAGAGGAAAGCTGGTTCTGTGCTGGGAACAGAGCTGGAGTGTCTTATATCAGTGGCAGAGAGAATGTCCATCAGTAAACTGACCCCTATATCAGCTATAAGACACTGTTATACTCCGGACCCCTATATCTGTCATCAGACACTGGTATATTCTGAACCCCTATATCAGTTATCAGACTCAATTATACTCCAGACCCCATATCATTATTAGACATGGTTATACTCCGGATCTCTATATCAGTTATTAGACACTGTTATACTCCGGACCCCTATATCAGTCATAATACACTGTTATATTCCGGAGCCCTATATCAGTTATCAGACACTGTTATAACTCCAGATCTCTATATCAGTTATTAGACACTGTTATATTTCGGAACCCTATATCAGCTATCAGACACTGTTATACTCCAAACCCCTATATCTGTCATCAGACACTGGTATATTCTGAACCCCTATATCAGTTATCAGACTCAATTATACTCCAGACCCCATATCATTATTAGACATGGTTATACTCCGGATCTCTATATCAGTTATTAGACACTGTTATACTCCGGACCCCTATATCAGTCATAATACACTGTTATATTCCGGAGCCCTATATCAGTTATCAGACACTGTTATAACTCCAGATCTCTATATCAGTTATTAGACACTGTTATATTTCGGAACCCTATATCAGTCATCAGACATTGTTATACTCCGAACCCCTATATCAGCTATCAGACACTGTTATACTCCAGATCTCTATATCAGTTATTAGACACTGTTATATTTCGGAACCCTATATCAGTCATCAGACATTGTTATACTCCAAACCCCTATATCAGTCATCAGACATTGTTATACTCCGAACCCCTATATCAGCTATCAGACACTGTTATACTCCAAACCCCTATATCAGTTATTAAACACTGTTATACTCCGGATCTCTATATCAGTTACCAGACACTGTTATAACTCCAGATCTCTATATCAGTTATCAGACACGGTTATACTCCAAAACCCCTATATCAGCTATCAGACACTGTTATACTCCGAACCCCTATATCAGCTATCAGACACGGTTATACTCCAAAACCTCTATATCAGCTATCAGACACTGTTATACTCCAAACCCCTATATCAGCTATCAGACACTGTTATACTCCAGATCTCTATATCAGTTATCAGACACGGTTATACTCCAAAACCCCTATATCAGCTATCAGACACGGTTATACTCCAAAACCTCTATATCAGCTATCAGACACTGTTATACTCCGAACCCCTATATCAGCTATCATACACTGTTATACTCCAGATCTCTATATAAGTTATCAGACACTGTTATACTCCGAACCCCTATATCAGCTATCAGACACTGTTATACTCCAAACCCTTATATCAGCTATCAGACACTGTTATACTCCAAACCCCTATATCAGCTATCAGACACTGTTATACTCCAAACCCCTATATCAGCTATCAGACACTGTTATACTCCGAACCCCTATATCAGCTATCAGACACTGTTATACTCCGAACCCCTATATCAGCTATCAGACACTGTTATACTCCGAACCCCTATATCAGCTATCAGACACTGTTATACTCCGAACCCCTATATCAGTTATTAGACACTGTTATACTCCGAACCCCTATATCAGCTATCAGACACTGTTATACTCCAAACCCCTATATCAGTTATTAAACACTGTTATATTTCGGAGCCTTATATCAGTTATCAGACACGGTTATATTCCAAACCCCTATATCAGCTATCAGACACTGTTATACTCCGGATCTCTATATCAGTTATCAGACACGGTTATACTCCAAAACCCCTATATCAGCTATCAGACACTGTTATACTCCAAACCACTATATCAGCTATCAGACACTGTTATACTCTGGATCTCTATATCAGTTATCAGACACAGTTATACTCCAGACCCCTATATTAGTCATCAGACACTGTTATACTCCAGATCTCTATATCAGTTATCAGACACTGTTATACTCCAAACCCCTATATCAGCTATCAGACACTGTTATACTCCAAACCCCTATATCAGCTATCAGACACTGTTATACTCCAAACCCCTATATCAGCTATCAGACACTGTTATACTCTGGATCTCTATATCAGTTATCAGACACAGTTATACTCCAGACCCCTATATTAGTCATCAGACACTGTTATAGTCCAGATCTCTATATCAGTTATCAGACACGGTTATACTCCAAAACCCTATATCAGCTATCAGACACTGTTATACTCTGGATCTCTATATCAGTTATCAGACACAGTTATACTCCAGACCCCTATATTATTTATTTATCAGACACGGTCATACTCCAAACCCCTATATCAGTTACCAGACACTGTTATAACTCCAGATCTCTATATCAGTTATTAGACACTGTTATATTTCGGAACCCTATATCAGCTATCAGACACTGTTATACTCCAAACCCCTATATCTGTCATCAGACACTGGTATATTCTGAACCCCTATATCAGTTATCAGACTCAATTATACTCCAGACCCCATATCATTATTAGACATGGTTATACTCCGGATCTCTATATCAGTTATTAGACACTGTTATACTCCGGACCCCTATATCAGTCATAATACACTGTTATATTCCGGAGCCCTATATCAGTTATCAGACACTGTTATAACTCCAGATCTCTATATCAGTTATTAGACACTGTTATATTTCGGAACCCTATATCAGTCATCAGACATTGTTATACTCCGAACCCCTATATCAGCTATCAGACACTGTTATACTCCAGATCTCTATATCAGTTATTAGACACTGTTATATTTCGGAACCCTATATCAGTCATCAGACATTGTTATACTCCAAACCCCTATATCAGTCATCAGACATTGTTATACTCCGAACCCCTATATCAGCTATCAGACACTGTTATACTCCAAACCCCTATATCAGTTATTAAACACTGTTATACTCCGGATCTCTATATCAGTTACCAGACACTGTTATAACTCCAGATCTCTATATCAGTTATCAGACACGGTTATACTCCAAAACCCCTATATCAGCTATCAGACACTGTTATACTCCGAACCCCTATATCAGCTATCAGACACGGTTATACTCCAAAACCTCTATATCAGCTATCAGACACTGTTATACTCCAAACCCCTATATCAGCTATCAGACACTGTTATACTCCGGATCTCTATATCAGTTATCAGACACGGTTATACTCCAAAACCCCTATATCAGCTATCAGACACTGTTATACTCCAGATCTCTATATCAGTTATCAGACACGGTTATACTCCAAAACCCCTATATCAGCTATCAGACACGGTTATACTCCAAAACCTCTATATCAGCTATCAGACACTGTTATACTCCGAACCCCTATATCAGCTATCATACACTGTTATACTCCAGATCTCTATATAAGTTATCAGACACTGTTATACTCCGAACCCCTATATCAGCTATCAGACACTGTTATACTCCAAACCCTTATATCAGCTATCAGACACTGTTATACTCCAAACCCCTATATCAGCTATCAGACACTGTTATACTCCAAACCCCTATATCAGCTATCAGACACTGTTATACTCCGAACCCCTATATCAGCTATCAGACACTGTTATACTCCGAACCCCTATATCAGTTATTAGACACTGTTATACTCCGAACCCCTATATCAGCTATCAGACACTGTTATACTCCAAACCCCTATATCAGTTATTAAACACTGTTATATTTCGGAGCCTTATATCAGTTATCAGACACGGTTATACTCCAAACCCCTATATCAGCTATCAGACACTGTTATACTCCGGATCTCTATATCAGTTATCAGACACGGTTATACTCCAAAACCCCTATATCAGCTATCAGACACTGTTATACTCCAAACCACTATATCAGCTATCAGACACTGTTATACTCTGGATCTCTATATCAGTTATCAGACACAGTTATACTCCAGACCCCTATATTAGTCATCAGACACTGTTATACTCCAGATCTCTATATCAGTTATCAGACACTGTTATACTCCAAAACCCCTATATCAGGTATCAGACACTGTTATACTCCAAACCCCTATATCAGCTATCAGACACTGTTATACTCCAAACCCCTATATCAGCTATCAGACACTGTTATACTCCAAACCCCTATATCAGCTATCAGACACTGTTATACTCTGGATCTCTATATCAGTTATCAGACACAGTTATACTCCAGACCCCTATATTAGTCATCAGACACTGTTATAGTCCAGATCTCTATATCAGTTATCAGACACGGTTATGCTCCAAAACCCTATATCAGCTATCAGACACTGTTATACTCTGGATCTCTATATCAGTTATCAGACACAGTTATACTCCAGACCCCTATATTATTTATTTATCAGACACGGTCATACTCCAAACCCCTATATCAGCTATCAGACACTGTTATACTCCAGATCTCTATATCAGTTATCAGACACGGTTATACTCCAAAACCCTATATCAGCTATCAGACACTGTTATACTCTGGATCTCTATATCAGTTATCAGGCACTGTTATATTCCAGATCTCTATATGATTTATTTATCAGACACGGTCATACTCCAAACCCCTATATCAGCTATCAGAAACTGTTAAACTCCGGACCTCTATATCAGTTATCAGACACGGTTAAACTCCGAACCCCTATATCAGTTATCAGACACTGTTATATTTCGGAGCCTTATATCAGTTATCAGACACGGTTATACTCCAAACCCCTATATCAGCTATCAGACACTGTTATACTCCGGATCTCTATATCAGTTATCAGACACGGTTATACTCCAAAACCCCTATATCAGCTATCAGACACTGTTATACTCCAAACCTCTATATCAGCTATCAGACACGGTTATACTCCAAAACCCCTATATCAGCTATCAGACATTGTTATACTTCAGACTCCTATATCAGCTATCAGACACTGTTATACTCCAAACCCCTATATCAGCTATCCGACACTGTTATACTCCAAACCCCTATATCAGCTATCAGACACTGTTATTCAGATTTGTCTGTTTAACTGTATGTTATATATACTATACTGTTAACTATATATAATAATAATTACACTGTTATTATTATATTATGCCAATTATAATATACACCATGTATATATGTGTACTGCCAACTCATCTATCTGAGACAAGAAAAACTGTGTAGCAACAAATAAGCTATAGTCTCTGACATCTACAAGGTGGACCAGCAGGCTAGACATGTCTAATAGAGTGGACAGCGAGTGAGTGTTTAAACACTCTAGCAGCACTGCTGTGTCTGATCCACATGCACAAACACAATGGACATTAACAAACCACCACCACATCAGTGTGACTGCAGCGCTGAGAATGATAGAACAGTGTAACGAACTATACAGAGAAGCAGATGGACTACAGTCTGTAATTGTAGAACTATAAAGTGGTCCTATAAGAGGAGCCGATAAAATGCATGTGTACAGCAGGTGGTTGGTATATATATATATATATATATATATATATAGGAGTGTAGAGGCTCATTATTTGTAAATCGTGCAAGCTGAACACGTTTTGAAGGTCGCGTAACAGAAGTAGCGACGCTCGGAGGCGGGCCTGGGTCGTGGCATTGAGAGATCTCTCAGATGGGAAAAAAAAGAATAAAGTATTGAATTCATGCAGTGGGGGAAGAAAATATCAGCCGAGCCGACCGGAGAGTTTAAAACCCTGTGGAAAACATTCCCCCCTGAAGTTATTTGTGCTGCACTTTTGCTGATAAGATAAACAGATCCGTTAGATGGACGTGACTGCCAATTGTTCTGAAATCTAAAAAAAAAAACAGATTTTTTTTTCAGCGAGCGCTGCAAACTTGTCGAGTTGGTTTTGCTGTTTCTAGGCTGTTGCTAAGGCGTAATGCGTAATGCACTTAAAAGGGAGAGGGGGAAAAAAGAAAAAAAAGCACTAAGAGTTACTAAATCTGTTGGCTGTTGTTTAGCTCACTAATTTAGTTTCGGCCCACAACATTAAAGCACACCTGTAATACGCCCTCACGAATGGGAGGTCTGTAAATTAGCTTCAATTATCTCATCACTCGCGAACAGCCGGAACCCTTCATAACCTGTTTTTTTTATAGCTCAACTGTCCTCACATCTGGGATCTGTGTGGGTATGTGAGAGAGAAGGAGAGAGAGAGAGAGAGAGAGAGAGAGAGAGAGGCCAGGAAAAAGAAAAACAGGTGACACGGCGCTGCATCTGTTGAGTGGATGCCAGTGTAGCCGCGCCAGCCGGACTGTTAGAGCCGAGTTTGTAGAGATGAGCCTGGAGGTGCCAGTGTGCCGCTCTCAGACCCAGAGGAGCAGATGATTCATGGCATGAGCAGATTGGCAGTGAAGAGGGTGGCACAGCTGTGGCATCAAACATCTGGACTCTGTGTGGATAGCAGCGGGGCCCACCTGAACTAGCATGGCGCCCAGCATCCTGAGCAACACCGGCCAACGCACGCTGTCGACAAGGACAAAACCATGAGCTGGAGCATGAGTACGTGTTAAGAAGCTGTACTTTCAATGAACCGTTTGGCAAATAAACAAATGTACACAATACTGTTTACTTACACCAACGAGCCGAGACGTGTTGGGCCGCTTGTGTTGGCTTCTTTAGTTTCATGCTAAAGCTACGAGGTTAACGCAGCTAGTAATGGAGTCGAATGGCCAATAGCCATTAGCACTGTGCAAATCATGTGACTATATAATCTTAAAATCTTAAACGTCTTTAGTATTCTTCAAAAAGCTGGCTTGAGGTTTCTGATACTATATGATATAGAAGCCCATTCTTGATACGCTTCTGTTTCTGGCTGCTGGACTGTCTATGTCAAAATTTATGGTTTCAAAATTATAACTTACTATGTTGAATTACTGGCTCATTTTAATAATTTTTTTACTTACTACTTATAAAGAAGTTATGTGAATGGGGAGAGGAGAAGCTTAGCATCTCAAAATAATGACTTCATTTAAAGAAATACCAACTTATTACATCCAAATATTTCTTTATTTTTATATTCATTCATCCTCCAAACCGCTTATCTTTCTGGGTTATGGCGAGTGCTATCCCAGCACTCATTGGGCGGAAGGCAGGGAACACCCTGGACAGGCCAGTAGTCCATCACAGGGCAAACACACACATACACACTCACACCTACGGGCAATTTCCCATCTCCATTTTATATCAAAATACCATGTTGGAAATGTTACAAAATAGCTTTGTTCTTAAAATATATTACTTTCTGAAAATATTGACTCGCTGTGTCAGAGTAATAACTAGTTCTTGGTGACAAATTCACTTAAAATAATGGCCATATTGAAATAATTGAATACAGATTTTTTATCTCATTATTTCAACACAATGTGTAAAAATTCTCTTATCAATCAGAATCTCTAGAAAAATTATTTTGTTTTAATATATCAAGTCAATATTAGGAAAAAATAGCTCACTATTTTGAGATACAAAGTCAAAATCTTAAATCTAAATTTGACATTAATTTGATATTACTGAAGTAAATTGTTCTTCACTACCTGGAAAGAATGAGCTTCCATAGAATGATATACTGTTATCAGTACTACAAAACAGCAGCCACCCTAGAGCCTGTACTCCGTCCACACTGTTTTCCATTTTTATAGATACAGTGTACAGTACATAGAAGAAAAGTCCAGTTGGATTAGTTAGAATGACTTGATTGCAATTTATGATTTATGCATTTCACTAATGCATCAATTAGTACAAACTAAAGAAGCAAACTTCAGTCACTAAACATGTTTTATTCAGGTAAGTTAATTTGTAGTAGGTGGAAAATGTAATTAAATTCTTAATAAAGTCAAATCATTGTGATTCATACCTTTAAAAAAATAAGTCTTGGATTAATTAATTATAAAATAGTTCTTTCAGAAGGTTTAAGAAATCTTCACTAATAGGTACATACTTTTCCAAGGAACTGTGATGCAATATTGGATGCACTATTAAATGTAATTAAATTCTTAATAAAGTCAAATCATTGTGATGCATATCTTTAAAAAAATAAGTCTTGGATTAAATAATTATAAAATAGTTCTTTCAGAAGGTTTAAGAAATCTTCGCCTATAGGTACATGCTTTTCCAAGGAACTGTGATGCAATACTGGATGCACTATTAAAAATACATTGTGAATAAAGTCCAACCTTCATCCAGAGCTTTATAGTTTAGTTTTCCTAAACTTAACAGCAGACACAGCTATAAAAACTGGACATTGGTTCAGATAGTTTGGAAAATCTAATTATGTTAGATGACATTATGATGCACAGCTACAAACAGTGGCCTGCTTAGAGCCTGAAACTGGTTGCCATTTTTTTCCCAATGTCAGTGAGTTTCCCTCAATTACAGATTGTAACCTGTACTTTCAGACCTGCAACTAAGAATAAACTGTCAAAGAAAACTCCCCCTCAACTGGGAATTCTATTCAGAATAGAATCTTCTGAACTCTTGAGTTCACGGCAGGTAATAAAAAAAATGGCTCTGTTTAAAAAAAGGTTTGCTGTAGTCAACATACAGATACAGCAGCCAGTTAAATCTATCACTTTCATGGAGGCGTTTGTGTCTTCATAGCTTGAAAGCATGAAGGTCGGAAATTCTCAGGACATCATTTCAACCTCCATCCTCCCACTTCTAAGTTAAGCCGAACACAGAAATCAGGAGCAGGCAGAGGTCGTGAGGGCTGGAGAGTCAATGAAAGACAAAATAACAAAGAAGCAAAATAGAAAAACAGAAACAAAGCTGAAAAAGAAATGCAGAACCAATAGCAAGGGCAAGCAAACAAAGCAGGGCTGGAAACATGGCACACAACAGACCATACAAACACGGACAAGAAATACCTGGAGGCATCGCAAGGGCGTAGATCTGGTCTCAACGTTGCTAGGGACACAACATCCCACAACAACCCTCTGCAAACCATGACATGTAAAAGGCTGTAAATCATCTGAAAGACTACATTTGAGGTCCTAAGGTTAACATACAGCTAGCACACGGTTCTCGCTTCTCTAAGTTAATATAAATAGAAATAAATCTAATTAATTCACTCAAATATTGGTATATTGGGGCAATCCATCCATTATCTTCCACTTTATCCTGCTAGTCGGGGAAAGGAGGGGGGCTGGAGTCTAACCCAGCATCATCAGGCGAAGGCGGGGTACACCATGGACCAGTCCATCACATGGCCAACACACACTCGCACCTACAGTACCCGAAGGATACCCACTCAAGCACGGGGAGAACATGCAAACCACAGAACAGCCCAGACCGGGAATCCAACCCAGATTGTCTTGCTGTCCATGCACTACACCACAGTGCCACCAGGAACAATGCCCCAAACCATCCCTATACAAACCTTCACCATTGAGGCACTGCTTATAGGGCAGGGTTACAGACTACACACAGGTGAGAGGCATAATGAGGGGGCGGGGCTAGAGAAAAAACGAGGGAGACGAAACTGGTGAGAAGAGAGAGGAAGCAAGAGCAATAGAACTTGACAAGGGGAACCTGATTCTAGAGGTGCGTCCGAAATCGCCTACTTGCCTACAGCTCAGTAGGCGAAATCAGTAGGCGAGCGCGGCTAGTATGTCTGAATACTCAGTAGGCATCAAGTAGTAGGTGAACGGTACCCGGATGACCTACTGAATCAGCAGCCATTTTTATGTAGGAGAACACAGCACACTGCGCTATCCCATGATTCACCTGGAGCCGTGGATGAATTCAGAGTGGAGAAAAAAAAAACAGTGAAAGCTGAACGTCGGCTGTGTGTACGTAGCTACGGCTAGTGAACTGCTGCTACAGAAGTTAGCGCTACTGCTGAGGTAAACAATGATTACACTCCTCCCGTTTCATCTTCTCTGAGCTACAGCTCCACACCGTCTGATACATATTCAGTCAAAAACACAGATCAGTGTCACAGTCTCTAAATCTGTCAGTAAATAGAGCTTTTAAATGAATAGCAGGACTTTTACGGTGGTGGTCTGACGTCTTGCGTTACAGGACGCTGGCAATATGGTGGACGTAGTACGTCCGAGCTTGTGTGGCTACTAAAACTCACCTACTGAAATTACCTACTAGTCTGTCGCTCGAGCAGTACATACTGACTCTAATCTAGTACCTACTGACTAGTAGGCGATTTCTGACGCACCTTAGGCCTTTACCTGTTATTGGGTATGTCTCAAAATCTAGTGAGTGTCTAAGTAGGTACTGTCTAGGTGGGCAGCTGTTTAAGTGGCAGCGGTCTCTCCACATCTCTCCTCATAAAACAGATTACTGAGACGCTCTAGTTAGAGAGCAACTGTGTCACAGCCTGTTTCCGCCCACTGCACGCAACCAGTGTTTTAGCTAGTTACTAAGCTATCCAAAACAATAGCCCGAGGCTTAAAAATCCGCTAGCATAAATGCTAATGGCTCAAGTATAAAACGGCAAAATGGTCAATGACTCATTACAAAGGCTTCCTAATAAAAGGCTTTTTGTGTGGCTGTACGACAGGAAACACATTAAGGGTGTGTCTCAAATCTAGTGAGTGTCTAAGTAGGCTGTCTATGTAGGCAGCTGTTTAAGTAGCAGCATTCTCTCCTCATAAAACAGATTACTGAGACGCTCTAGTTAGAGAGAGACTGCGTCACGGCTTGTTCCCGCCCACTGCAGCACGCCACCGGTGGTTTAGCTGGTGGCTACGTTACCAGCCGGCATCTAAAACAATAGCCTTTGGCTTAAAAATCTGCTAGCATAAATGCTAATGGCTCGAGTATAAAACTGCAAAATGGTGAACGACTTGTTACAGAGTTGATAATAAAAGACTGTTTGTGTGATTACATGACAAGAAACACATTAAAACTCCAGAGAGAATCAAAATAACTCTTTTAAAACCACTACACTGCTCGTAGATTTACCTGCGTTGCATCATGGGATTGTCTTAGTGGCTGAGGAAGCGTTCGATGTTTCCTTAAAATTGGGCCAAAATAAGGTTCCTCAGACAGCATGTTTAGGGTATGTAAGAATTGGGACAGTCTGAATGTCGGGAGCGCATACCATGATGTAAAATGCTGCCTATGTAGGAGCTCACTAGGTTTTGAGACACACCCATTGTGATTTGTGACTGGCTGCAGTGTTCAGAGTCATGCGCTTCAGTTCCTCTTAACCCTGCGTGAGCTAAGAGACGGCTTGGTCACACAGACTGTAGCGCACCCACAATGTAGCAAATACATATGTGAATGGCACAAGAGCTGGCATGGCTGGCGTGGGAGCTACTGGTAAAAACAGCTGGGCTCCTCTCTGTTAGCCTCCAGACTACAACCAGTTCACTCTCGCCCACTGCCAAGATCTCAGAAAGAACAATACATATACTCCACGTTTTTCAGACTCCTTATGAACTTTTCAAAGTCAAAGTCGTCTTTAACAAAAGACGTCCTTAATTGTACAAAGTACTTCATGAAATAGTAATGAAATTTCAGTCTAAAGTGTTCTACCCTCAGGTGCTGTCCTACCTGCTCATGTTTTGTACTTTCAGGTCTTTAAATTTCAGAGATTTCTTTCTTTTTTTAAACATTGAAATGAATCATTAATATCAACCCTGCTCCTCCTTTTTTTACTGTTTTGTTTTTATCTCATTTGGAAATAGGAGCTGCTTTTTACGCTGCTATAGGTCAGTCATGATGAACAGCAGGGGCGTAGCTAGCCCTAGTTTAGGGGTAAGGCCCAGCACCCCTGAAGATTATAGTAGAAAAAAAATGTTTTTGTCGCTGACAAGCTGGAAATGTTAAAACTATAGAGTACATGTTTAAATACATTATTTTAACAATGACAATACAGCAGCCCCCCCTTTGCTTTGCAAAATGGTATGATCCAGCTTCTCTCTCTCTCAGTGTAGCATCGCACTCGCACGGTGTCAGTGTTTTATTTGGCTGGTGTCGTGTGTCTACTAAGTTTTGCAAAGCAGTATTTTTGTACTTTATCACACCAACACATTGCAGTCATTATCAGCAGTCCATATTTCTGATCACTCTTTATTCTGTTATTGTAGCTAGGAGTGACTATCTGAGGGTTTATTTTAGTTTAGCAGGCTAATGCTGCAGGTGGTCTGTTTACCAAAGCCAATGTGCTAGAGTAGTGCTAATTAATGTTATACAATGATATGAAGAGATGATACTATAACGTAACTCTGTGTGTGTGTGTGTGGTCAGCTAGTCAGCTATGGATATTCGATTCTTTTTCCAGAAAAAGAGGCAGGTTCAGGTGAGAGAGTAAGACTGACATGATCTTGATCATATGCTCTGAATCTGTTGATAATTGTAATAATATTGATAACTGATTATTAGAACTGGTGTGTCTAATCTAAATATTCTAATTATGCTGTCATGACACACTTACCTGAGTCTCATGCCCTGAATTTGTCTTATTCTCATCTGGTCTTCCACAGAAGCTCAATATTCAATCAGAAATGATATGGATCTATTTATTTTTCTCTTAAATTAAATATATATATCATCTAGGAGAAAAATAAATAGATCCATATCATTTGATATATATATATATATATATATATATATATATATATATATATATATATTTATATATATATATATATATATATATATATATATATATATATGCACACACAGTGAGAAAAACAAGTATTTGAACACCCTGCAACTTTTTCCAGAGACAGATCCAGTTGAGGACAGGCTCGAGAAACAGGGGGCTGTCCCCAGAAAATGGGGACATCTGGCCACCCCATATTAGTGATCGTTGTTAAGTTGAGCATTGTCCTGCACAACAAAGCGATAGGAAGTCGTTCATTTTCAGTGAAAGTTGGCGATTTCTGGCGACAGGCGGCAGCACAAATGTGGGTGACATAACAAAGTTTAACTTTATGCAAATTGAAGCAAAGCGATGTGGTGATTACCAATAAGAATTGAGCACTGAGCAGTGTGGAACCTGCTTCATCTCAACCATTGTGCCACTTTTGTGTTGTCTTGTCCTACGATATTTCAAAATAAATAATAATTAAAAAGTTCAGTTTGTCTAAACCAAATCATTTGTTAGCATTGGCCTAGCTAGCATGATAACAGCTCTCCTCACCGCAGGACATGTTAGTTTGGCTAGATGATAATGGTTTAGATGATGATGAGTCATAGGGTGTAAAGTCAAGCAACTGACACTGAATGAACAGAAAGGCCCCTTTAAAGCAGTTTTTGGTGTTTGGTTCTGTAGCCTGATGATCTAACAGACCCAAACAACCCAAACAATGAATCTCTGAGAGAGTGACTGGTTGAGTGACCCATGTTGGGGTGCCAGAAGGCTAAAGTCAAGTTTGGTCTGTGGCTGGTGTGTGGGACTGATGGCTAAGCTAATGATAGGAGGCCAAATGTGACAAGCACCACAGCTCAGGCTTGGTTCCAGCTACGTGATGCTAAAATGACCCCCATTTGGAGAATATATAAGAGCATCGAGTAAAGCCAGGGGAAATCTGAAATCAAACATGTTCTGTGGTGTGTGTAGCTCTTTGCTATGGCTGAGCCACCACAACTCTTTTCCTGAGGTTTTTCTTAGTGATAGGGAGTCAATTTCAAAAGAATCGATTCCTCACTCCAACACATTTGGGAGTCGGCATCGACTCTTGGCCAATGAGTCCGAGAGTCATAATACTTGGAGCTGACGCTTTGACTCTATCGACTGTGTTTTTTCATTGTTATTGGCTCGGGGGACAGTTTGATGGAGGTGTGTGCAATGCAGGTTAGAGTTTTAGTAGCTTGTTTAATAGTTTGTTTAATTACAAGCTTTAAACAACACCAGTGCTACTCATGGACCTCTGTGAGCACCAACACTGCTCACAAAAACCTATTCAGCATGTACTGCACCGCTTTTCTTCATGATTAGGGTCCAAACAATGATTAGAAACAGTGAATCCAAAAGAGAACGCAAAACAAGGTGTGAAATATAGAGGGTCCGAGGGGGTCCAGGACCCCAAAACTATCATTTTGGATTACCTGCGTGTCTAAAAAACAGAAACTGGAAAAACAAACACTGGAATACAAATTAAGATCGTCGTTTAGCTGCTTCACCCACAGTTGAGTAGAGATGCAGCACTGGTCTGGCTCTGTAGCGAACATCACCTGCTGCTTCCTAGATTAGCAACTGTAACTGTGCCCTCTGAGAAACTTCACAATATGATGTAGTTTATTTTCAAAACTGAAAACTTGCCCACTTGAGTTTGGTGGAAAGAGTGATTTTCCCAAACCGAACAGAAAGAGCATTTCCAATAGAAGAACTCTTGAACCGAATATATTGCTGCTGTCAGCAACACTATGGCGAGTGGGTTTGCAACCAACATGGGAGTCCCCAAATACCAGGGGGTACTTCACACAGTGACCCAAAACAAATCATATTTTTTACAGAACGCTGTGGAAAAGAGGATAAAGCTGAAGTTCCCAGCTGAAAAAAATCACAGAAACCTTTAGAAGTTTCGGTTGGCTCCTGCTGGTGTTCAGTAGAAGGTACTGGTGTGTTTCTAATGGGTTGATTTTGGTTTGATGGGTTGATCCTAATGGTTTAACACATGTTCTGGGGCTGATTCCAGACACATCTGATGGTTTTCAAATTGGATATAAAGGTGCCTACAGGAAATGAATTAGCAAAACCATCAGGTTTTAGTCATGATAATTCTGATAATCTTGTAGCTGTGTTGGCAGATTGTTTGTTAGTTTCTTGTTATTTTTTTTTTCATTCCACCTTAAATGATACAATACTAAAAATGATATTGATAATGTTACAGTTTTGTACTGTCAATTTAAGGTGGACCAGAAAAGTTGAAAAAGATGATGAATATAGACATCAGCCCTGTTGAAAAAAAAAAAAAATAACTGATCCGTGCTTCTGTATGCGTCTAATGCACAGCCATTCAGACCCACACCTCTCTAACCGTCTAATTCACAGCCTTATTGACCCTCACTCCTCTGTGTCTAATCCATAGCCATACAGACCCTCACTCCTCTAACCTTCTAATCCACAGCCATACAGACCCACACTCCTCTAACCTTCTAATCCACAGCCATACAGATCCACACTCCTCTAACCTTCTAATCCACAGCCATACAGACCCACACTCCTCTAACCGTCTAATCCATAGCCATACAGACCCACACTCTTCTAACCTTCTAATCCACAGCCATACAGACCCACACTCTTCTAACCGTCTAATCCACAGCCATACAGACCCACACTCCTCTAACCGTCTAATCCACAGCCATACAGACCCACACTCTTCTAACCTTCTAATCCACAGCCATACAGACCCACACTCTTCTAACCGTCTAATCCACAGCCATACAGACCCACACTCCTCTAACCTTCTAATCCACAGCCATACAGACCCACACTCCTCTAACCTTCTAATCCACAGCCATACAGACCCACACTCCTCTAACCGTCTAATCCACAGCTATACTGACCCACACTCCTCTAACCTTCTAATCCACAGCCATACAGACCCACACTCCTCTAACCTTCTAATCCACAGCCATACAGACCCACACTCTTCTAACCTTCTAATCCACAGCTATACTGACCCACACTCTTCTAACCTTCTAATCCACAGCCATACAGACCCACACTCTTCTAACCTTCTAATCCACAGCCATACAGACCCACACTCTTCTAACCGTCTAATCCACAGCCATACAGACCCACACTCTTCTAACCGTCTAATCCACCGCCATACAGACCCACACTCCTCTAACCTTCTAATCCACAGCCATACAGACCCACACTCTTCTAACCGTCTAATCCACAGCCATACAGACCCACACTCTTCTAACCGTCTAATCCACCGCCATACAGACCCACACTCTTCTAACCTTCTAATCCACAGCCATACAGACCCACACTCTTCTAACCGTCTAATCCACAGCCATACAGACCCACACTCCTCTAACCTTCTAATCCACAGCCATACAGACCCACACTCCTCTAACCTTCTAATCCACAGCCATACAGACCCACACTCCTCTAACCTTCTAATCCACAGCCATACAGACCCACACTCCTCTAACCGTCTAATCCACAGCCATACAGACCCACACTCTTCTAACCGTCTAATCCACAGCCATACAGACCCACACTCTTCTAACCGTCTAATCCACAGCCATACAGACCCACACTCTTCTAACCTTCTAATCCACAGCCATACAGACCCACACTCTTCTAACCGTCTAATCCACAGCCATACAGACCCACACTCCTCTAACCGTCTAATCCACAGCCATACAGACCCACACTCCTCTAACCTTCTAATCCACAGCCATACAGACCCACACTCTTCTAACCTTCTAATCCACAGCCATACAGACCCACACTCCTCTAACCTTCTAATCCACAGCCATACAGACCCACACTCCTCTAACCGTCTAATCCACAGCCATACAGACCCACACTCCTCTAACCTTCTAATCCACAGCCATACAGACCCACACTCCTCTAACCGTCTAATCCACAGCTATACTGACCCACACTCCTCTAACCTTCTAATCCACAGCCATACAGACCCACACTCCTCTAACCTTCTAATCCACAGCCATACAGACCCACACTCTTCTAACCATCTAATCCACAGCCATACAGACCCACACTCCTCTAACCTTCTAATCCACAGCCATACAGACCCACACTCTTCTAACCGTCTAATCCACAGCCATACAGACCCACACTCCTCTAACCGTCTAATCCACAGCCATACAGATCCACACTCCTCTAACCTTCTAATCCACAGCCATACAGACCCACACTCCTCTAACCGTCTAATCCACAGCTATACTGACCCACACTCCTCTAACCTTCTAATCCACAGCCATACAGACCCACACTCCTCTAACCTTCTAATCCACAGCCATACAGACCCACACTCCTCTAACCGTCTAATCCACAGCCATACAGACCCACACTCCTCTAACCGTCTAATCCACAGCCATACAGACCCACACTCTTCTAACCTTCTAATCCACAGCCATACAGACCCACACTCCTCTAACCTTCTAATCCACAGCCATACAGACCCACACTCCTCTAACCGTCTAATCCACAGCCATACAGACCCACACTCCTCTAACCGTCTAATCCACAGCCATACAGACCCACACTCTTCTAACCTTCTAATCCACAGCTATACTGACCCACACTCTTCTAACCTTCTAATCCACAGCCATACAGACCCACACTCTTCTAACCTTCTAATCCACAGGTATACTGACCCACACTCCTCTAACCGTCTAATCCACAGCTATACTGACCCACACTCCTCTAACCTTCTAATCCACAGCTATACTGACCCACACTCCTCTAACCTTCTAATCCACAGCCATACAGACCCACACTCTTCTAACCTTCTAATCCACAGCCATACAGACCCACACTCTTCTAACCGTCTAATCCACAGCCATACAGACCCACACTCCTCTAACCGTCTAATCCACAGCCATACAGACCCACACTCTTCTAACCTTCTAATCCACAGCCATACAGACCCACACTCTTCTAACCGTCTAATCCACAGCCATACAGACCCACACTCTTCTAACCTTCTAATCCACAGCCATACAGACCCACACTCTTCTAACCTTCTAATCCACAGCCATACAGACCCACACTCCTCTAACCGTCTAATCCACAGCCATACAGACCCACACTCTTCTAACCTTCTAATCCACAGCTATACTGACCCACACTCCTCTAACCGTCTAATCCACAGCTATACTGACCCACACTCCTCTAACCTTCTAATCCACAGCTATACTGACCCACACTCCTCTAACCTTCTAATCCACAGCTATACTGACCCACACTCCTCTAACCTTCTAATCCACAGCCATACAGACCCACACTCCTCTAACCTTCTAATCCACAGCCATACAGACCCACACTCTTCTAACCTTCTAATCCACAGCCATACAGACCCACACTCCTCTAACCTTCTAATCCACAGCCATACAGACCCACACTCTTCTAACCGTCTAATCCACAGCTATACAGACCCACACTCCTCTAATCGTCTAATCCACAGCTATACTGACCCACACTCCTCTAACGGTCTAATCCACAGTCATATTGACCCTCACTCCTCTGTGTCTAATCCACAGCCATACAGACCCACACTCCTCTAACCGTCTAATTCACAGCCTTATTGACCCTCACTCCTCTATGTGTCTAATCCACAGTTATATTGACCCTCACTCCTCTATTTGTCTAATCCACAGTTATATTGACCCTCACTCCTCTATGTGTCTAATCCACAGCCATACTGGCCCACACTCCTCTAACCATCTAATCCACAGCGTTATTGACCCTCACTCCTCTAACCATCTAATCTACAATCATACTGACCCTCACTCCTCCGTGTGTCTAATCCACAGCTGTAGTGACCCTCACTTCTAATCTACTGCCATGCTGACCAACACTTCTTCAATCATCTAATCCATATTTATATTGACCCGCACTCTTGTATGTGTCTAATCCACGGCCATACTGACCCTCACTTCTTTATGCATCTAATCCATGGTCTCACTAAACCTTACTCCTCTATGTGTCTAATCCATAGTTATATTGACTCTCATGCTTCTATGTGTCTAATCCACTGTTATACCAACCCTTAATCCTCTATGCATCTCATCCCCAGTCATATTATCCCACACTCCTATATGTGTCTAATCCACAGCCACACTGACTCACACTCTTCTGTGTCTAATCCACAGTCATACTGACCTGCACTCTTATGTGTCTAATCCACAGCCGTACTGACACTCACTTCTGTATGTGTATAATCCACGGCCACACTGACCTGGACCACTCTATCTGTCTAATCCACGGCCACACTGACCCACACTGCTGTCTGTCTAATTCACAGCCATGCTGATCTGTACTCCTCTATCTGACTCCACCTCTTCAAGTTCTCAACTTCTTACCAACCAAAACTTAACAATGAAGTAAGAAAGGCTCCCCACTGGTTACGGCTTGGTTGCGAGTGGTCCGCCCCCCATCCAAAAGCACCTCTGTGGTCACTCATGAACAAAATGCCCAGCATATGCGCTCTAACTAGAACAAGGTGGATCTACAGGGTAGGTGCTTTTAATAAAGTGGTCAGTGAGTGCTTGCAAAGTTCTGAAAGTCCTGTCTGCTACATGACTTGCAGCAGAAAACAAATGACCCATCATTTCTTTAGGAATTCTATTTATAATCCCTGTATAACGTCACATCGGAAAGAAAAATCTTTTCATACCGCAAGGTCGCTTTATTTCGGCTACGGTTTTCTATCTACACTAGAAATAATGACTTATTGGGGGAGATAGCTTTGACGGCTGTGTGTGGATAGGACTTATAACTGCTGATTATAAATCATTTGGAGCAGAAATGACGAGGTTTTTTTTTCCCCCCTCTCCTGTGTTCACAGAGCGTCTAGCTAGCTGGCAGTGCGGGGAAGCTCATCTGTACCCGTCAGCCTGTTCACTCACCGCACGTCCCGGCCTCGCCTGCAATGTCCCAAATGGGCCCAGCGCGAATGTCACTTTCATTCAGGTAGCCTGCTCTCACCTACAGCAAAACACACACACACTCACTCTCTCTAACTCTCTATCTCTCTCTCCTCACACACACACACACTCTCGCCCACACCCCCGGGCTACAGGGGGATATGATACAAAAGATGCCCACAGATATCTCCTTCATGATAAGACAGTATCAAGGTTATATGTCCCTGCTTCACAGGGCCTTATCATAAATCATTGTGAAATTGCCATGATGGGTATTCGCAGAGGCAGTGGAGCGCTAGCCTCACACCGCGGACACGGGCCGACACGCTCATGTGTGTGTGTATGTGTGGGGGTGTGTTTGTTTTTCTACATTTTCAGAACAAATATGTCTTCACTTTGCAGGAAAACCAGAAAAAAACATGGCTGAACCGCATGCTCAATAAAACGGGCCTGACTTTCAACAGCTACAATGTTTTTACAAAGCATTTCTTTCTGGTTATTTAAAAAATTTGAAAGCTACAGCGGCCCTTAACAATGTAATGATTGAAGTGATTGGATTTATCTTTAAAAGCTGGGACCAGAGCAGTTTAAGACTAGGAATGTTGTAAAATGTTCCAAGAGCATCTTTGAATAGGTGATGCAATCATGCTTGGGTATAAAAGGAGCTTCCAGGAAAGGCTGAGTCCTTCATAAGCGAGGACGGATTGAGGCGTTCGGCTCTGCCTCAGCAAAAAATCCAACTGTTCCTCAGAGTGCGATTGCAATGCGATGAGAAATATCATCAAAAGGTTCAGAGAATTTAAAAAGTGTGTGTTTAAAGGAAAGCTCAGAACCAGTATTGAACGCCCATGACCTTTGTCCCCTTAGACAGCACTGTGTTTAAAATCAGCATGCTTCTATTAATGCCAATGTACTCTGATAAACTGTTATTAATGAACACCAGCCACTAACAGCTCAGTCAGAATAGAATAGGTCTATGTATCATGGGCGTAGGTTTGCATATGGACGGTGGGGACATGTCCTGACCAATGTTTTTAAGTGGATAGAATGTCCCTACCAATATTTGAAGTCATACTAAGCAGTATTCTCTGTGCAGTGATATGATGCACTCTCATACAGGTGCCTGTAGAGGCGCACCTGCTCGGCAAACCTACCTTTAAATGTATTCGTTTTGAATCAAGGGCCTAACGCGAAGAACACCAAGGTAAATATATTAAGATGTGTATGTGGGCTCGGACACGTCACTTATAACCATAGCTTTAGATAATTACGATGTGCTGAACAAGAGGGTACGTCTCTAAGACCTGCTCACATTTGGTTTGCTGAAAGTGAGGGGGGCAAGTGGTGGGTTGCTGTGTCCCTAGCAGTGTTGACATCAAAACTATGCCATTGCCATATATGTAACTCTATTGCAGGGGTATACACCAATAATTCAGCTAGCCAGACTTACCAGTTTCCTCTCCACCAAGTTTCAAAATCCAACTTCAGCTAAAAAAAAACTGAGGAAAACTAAACTGGAGAGTGAACGCAGGGCTAAACAGTGGGACAGACTGAACTCAAAGATAAACATTAAATCACTGTCATATGTCCAATCCTGAAATGTGTTTTAAGTAGGGTTTGCTTAAAATCCGTGAGAAACAGAACTGGTGGTTTGGTGAGTAGTCTATGTAAAAATTCCATGCTGTGCCTTTTCGCTTGTTGTGGTTTTCAGGGCGCTCGCTAACACTGCTAGCTAATGTTTACATGGAGTGCGAGTGAGAAGAAGTAATCCAGCTGAACATACAATTTTTAAATGTTTCATCTTTTATTGCCCAACTGCTTCGGCCAAGTCAAACTAGTTTTTTGTCTATGGTGGAGGGACTTCCAGACATGCTAACGGTTCCTCTGTTAGCCATGCTGAGGCCAAAGGAGGATTTGTGAGGGAGGCTGAAAAGCAGAGATTGCTCTGTTGAACAGCGCAGAGGGAAGCTGAATAACACTACTATTCACGGCAGGACGTGACGAAACAGCAACCCTGAGAAAGGTCTGGAAAGGTAAAGCACCTAAAAACATAAGCATGCCTACTGAAAACTCGGGTAACTGACTGGACTCACGTGATGCTCACTGTCACACAAGTCCACATATTGTCTCAAAACCTAGTGAGGGTCTACATAGTCAGCATTTTACGTCATAGTATGCGCTCCTGACATGTAGGCTTTACCAATTCTTACATACCTTAAACATGCTGTCTACTGAGGAACCTTATTTTGCCCATGGCGGACAGCTACTAGCGGAGAAGTCATCATCAAATGTAAGTTGTTTCGATTCTCTCTGGTGTTTTAATGTGTTTCCTGTCGTACAGGCACACAAAAAACCTTTTATTTACAACTTTGTAAGAAGTGCTAGCAGATTTTTAAGCCTCGGGCTATTGTTTTGGATAGCCAGCCAGTAGCTTAGCAACTAGCTTAAACACCGGTTGCGTGCAGTTGGGAGGAACAAGCCGTGACGCAGTCTCTTTCTAACTAGAGCGTCTCAGTAATCTGTTTTATGAGGAGAGATGAGGAGAGAACGCTGCTACTTAAACAGCTGCCTACATAGACAGCCTACTTAGACACTCACTAGGTTTTAAGACACACCCATTAACACCTCGGTGTTAATCTATAGTCAGAATTAATTCAATCCAATTCAAGCCAGAGTTCACTGCTGCATCCACACATGTATAAAGACTGTACTGTGTACAACAGAGGCCATAATCATATAGCAACAACCTCCACAAACGTCGCCGACCTCTCTGGGCTTCTGAAATTGATAGATTCACAGTGAAGCTGTGTGTTGTGGTCCAAGGAGGTGGTGTACCCCAGGCCAAAGACGAAAAGGTGCATTCAGATTGTTCCCAGTGTGACGTTCAAAAGCCAGCGTCTACCATATGGCGTTCGGGTGTAACTTGTATATCTGTGAAAACACTATAAACTAAATATATTTTTTTAGATGTCTTTTTATGGACATTCAGGCTTCTTTCAACGTAACTACTGCGAGGCATGCTTTTGACTGTGTTTACATTATAGGCCTCATTACTGAAATCCAATGTTTTGCTTAGATCTGATCTTCCTAACATGATGGGTCGCATTTGAGTAGGTGAGTGTCTCAAATCTTCCACTGATGTGAGTGAACCTGCGGTCTAAACCGACCCACATCTTAATCAATAATGCCACGTGGATGAATCACATGCATCATCAACAGCAAGCAAACTAATCAGCAGCGCAGGCCTTTGTTGCGAGGATTATTAGCCCTGAACAGCTCACAGCTGCTCGTTATTACAGAGAGAAGAAGATGAAAAAGCATCAGATTCATGGATTTTCCACTGTTTTTTAAACTTCAGGCTCTATGCTGCTGCCACATTACAATGAATAACGTCACATCAAGGGTACGTCGTTTGGGTCTCAACTTTGGTAGGGACACATTTTTAAACCCATAATATTAGTAGGGACTAGGGACTACCATCCATATGCAAACCTAAGCCCTTGTGTCACATTGTGTCGCATAGACACGAATCAGATACATATCTGATCCAGGACCACATAGGAAAGTGAATCAGGTTGGATCTGATTTGAGTGTCCACACAGCTCTGGAAACAGTACAAGGACAAAAAAAATGGACTTCAACCTGGTCATTTGAACCAGATCTCAGTGTCTTCAGTCTCCAAATGACTATTACCTGTTTAATAAGTGCTGCTAGAAGGAAAGGTGATTTAGTGTCCATGGTTTTGGAATGTAAGTGTGATGGTTGGGTGTCAACTTACTTTTGGCTATAAAATGTACTGACAAACCTATATAAAGCTACTTGACTGAGCAGTGTGTGTTAGAATAATCAACTAATATTAGAACAAATACAAACAACAATAGTGTAGTGAGTAATTATTGCATGTACATTGTTACAGTATTATTTGTAGTTATTTGTGGAGAAATACTTACCTTATTAAATTTAATCTGGTGTGCTGGTGATATGATAAATATATGCCACAGCTGGGGACATGAGGGAGAACTGCATAACTAATCTAGTGTTCTTTTAAATAATTACTTTTCTAGAAACAGTTTAATCCATTTAAGCAGAACTCTAGACGCTAGACAGTACGTGACCAGTGAACACAGCTATGAACAGTTGTACACACATAAAATCAGTTGACTGATAAAAATGTTAAGATATTAATGTTTTACACTGATTTCCAGACTTTGGGACACATTTACACATTTATTTCAAAACAGTGGATCTAACTGATCACCATGTGGCCATGATGGACAAGGTTGCAATCACTTTCTGGTCTAACATGCAAGGGTGTGGCTAAATTTAGTCTTGTGTTTAAATACCTTAAGTGTGAAAATGTAGTAGTTTTAATGGTTTTTACTGTATGGCCTTAGTTTAACAATACAGTAGAATGATCCATATAAAAAATACATATGCATATAATACATATAAGACATATTATTGTAGTTGCATATGGTTGCCATCATATCAAAACCTTGCAATCTTATTTTTGGACTGTAGATGTGTTGGTTGGGTGTCAACTTACTTTTGGCACTTTGATGTACTGACAAACATATATAAAGCTTATTGTAAAGCTTTAAGCTTTAACTACAGTATTGTTTGTAGTTGTTTGTAGTTATCTTCCAGTACCTGGTGTGGAGTAATAATGATTTCCATTAAATTTATTCTGGCGTGATGGTGATATAACAAATACATGCCACTGCTGGGGGCATTGAGGACAGCTGTAAAACTAATCTAGTGTTCTTTTAAATAACTACTTAATCACTTAAATAATTTCATTTTGAGCAGAACTCCAAAACGCTAGATGGTACGACAGTTCTTAATGTTCCACACTGATTTTCAGACTTTTGGACACATTTACAAATATTTCAAAAGAGTGGATCTAACTGATCACCATGTGGCCATGATGGACAGAGATGCAGTTTCAGTTTCTGGTTTAACATGCAAAGTGTGTGGCTAAATTTAAATAGTCTTGTAAATAGATCAAAACATAATCCTTGTAAATATCTTTATTGTGAATACTTACTAATTTAAACAGTCGGTATGGGCCGATTTTTAATCAAAATATGTGATCGGCGATCAGTTGATATTTCTCCAATTTAGCCGATCTCGAGAGACGATCGATGGCGTTAAACAAATGAGCCTATTTTCTGTATTTACAGTTAATGTTTCATCCAGGAAGAGAACCCCTGCGTGAAACCCCCTCCGGCCAGCTCCCTGCAATTCCTATCTGAACCACTAGGTGGAAATACATACCCTTTGTATTTCCTCGCAAGAACAGTATACAACGTTCACCACATGTGCGGAAAGAAAACATGGTCCGTCTGACAGTTTGTTACCGTATGTGACTCAGACTCATCCAGGGCAGTTTGTAACATCTGTACAATTAGTAAAACCAGCGTCTCTCGCGGGAGAACCAAGACAAGACATTTAACTCTACTAATCTTATACGGCTTACACCACGCAGCTGAATACAGTATCAGCAAACAGTGTAGCTAGCACGCGCAGCCCAGAGAACCGTACAGACCAGATCTGACCGGTACGAACAGTACAGCAGCAGAAACAGCCAGAGAGCTAAAGAACCACAGGCAGAGTGATTGAGTTTATAGTTCTAGATAAGCAGCTCTTCTCGGCTGTAGAAGACATTCATTCTGCTGCTTAATATTCCACCTGGATCCACGCTCTGCTGTTCCTAGTAGAGATACTTTTCAGATGTGGCTCTTCTGGAGCTTATCAAGCGGTTTACTCCCACATAGACCAACTTCTAATTTAGACCAACTTCTAATTTAGTAAAAATATTATACTGTTTCACACGAGCTCGTTAAAAATAGTAATAAACCAGTTTCCACCATGTTTCATGACTTGCTTGTGCTAATAATATGTAGCCCTGCTGTGTCTAATAGCCCCGCCCTCGAACGGTATCGGATATCGGCCGATCTTGCTGAAGGGTGATCGGGATCGGCCTCAAAAACGCTGATCGGTCCATCTCTAGTAAATTGAATTACTGTATATGACTGTAAAATAACTGCATATTTATGGTACTAACCAACTAGCCAGCCAGCTAGCTAGCTAACTAGCTAACACCGTTCAAGCTACAGTTTCTTTGCTAAATTTAGTCACTAAATGAAACAGACCTAACTACCAACATCTTATATCTTAAAAGTTGAATAATTATACTGACAAAACCATATCCCTGCAAACATTAGAAGACATGATGTTAAGTTTCTCGAGGACCGCCGCAGCTGCAGTCCAAGCGTGTCAGTTGTAAATGCACCAGCTCGCGTCTCCTCATTTAAGAACTGATTTAGATTATCTTTCTTTATTTTACAAATGAACACAATACAAACTGCCCAGCACGTCCTGCACTGACTGAACAAGCTGAAAGAGTCTTAACTCAGCTGAGCCAAATAGGCTGGCTCCGCCCACTGCATATATTTTGTCACTTAAATGAGTAGAAGCAGTTTAAACAGTTTAATAAAAAAGGGTTATCATCAAAATGAAACATTAGTCTGCATCACAGTATGATTTTGATGCATATTTCAAAAGGTTGAGAGAAAATACTGTTTTATACTGTATTATTACAGTTATTTGCTGTTATTGGGCAACTGCATTACTGTTAATTTACATATGCTGTGTGATTATTTGACAGTATTTTACAATTATTATTAAAAACAGTAAGATGTCAGTACATCAAGTAAGTTGACACCCAACCAACACATCTACAGTCCAAAAATAAGATTGCAAGGTTTTGATATGATGGCAACCATATGCAACTACAATAATATGTCTTAAATGTATTATATGCACATGTATTTTGTATATGGATCATTCTACTGTATTAGTTTAAACTAAGGTCATACAGTAAAAACCATTAAAACTACTACATTTTCACACAAGGTATTTAAACACAAGACTAAATTTAGCCACAGTACATTTACAGCAATTCATTACAATGTAGATGGTACGACAGTTCTTAATGGTCCACACTGATTTCCAGATTTTGGGACACATTTACAAACATTTTAAAACAGTGGATCTAACTGGTCACCATGTGGCCATGATGGACAGAGATGCCGTCTTATTGCCTGGTTTAACATGCAAGGGCGTGGCTGAATTTAGTCTTGTATTTAAATAGATCAAAACATAATCCTTGTAAATATCTTTAGTGTAAATACTTACAAGTTTAAACAGTTGTTACTGTATGTCCTCTGTTTATATCCATACACAAAATATATGTGCATATAATACATATACAACATCTTGTTATAGTTGCTTATGGTTGCCAAACCCCCTTTTTGTGGGTAATCTTTTTGTATGGTTATTGTTTTCAACTTTTTTTTACAGTATTTGACCATGACACTTGAAATGGGGCCAAAATGTCATCTATTAACATCTTTTCAAGTAAAGAATGGGTTCCTCTTTTAGAGATAACAACAACTAGGGTGTGTGTAATAAGTATGTATGTAAAGGCCATTTACCTAATGGCTCCACGTACTGGAAAGATATAAAAACAAACCACTGTGTGTGTGTGTGTCTCTCATAAATAACCCTCCAACCTGACCATTTCATCCATTATAATCACTCATGTGCTTCAGATGCCTCTCCTCATTAGCCCTCCTCTCTCTCTCTCTCGCTCTACCCCTCCCTCGCTCCATCAGTGTATGTTTTCATTTGTGTCTTCTCTCGTGAGGACACAGTTATGTCAACCGTTGCAGCGCAGTCCATTTCAGTGGTGGGGGGGGATTGATGACCACCAGCGGTCACTTGGCTGGAAAACTCATCCGTCCGAGACGTGAGGAGGCGACGTTTTCAGATCTGCCCCTGTGGTGGCGCCACGGCGCGTTGGAGGGAGTGTGTGCGCGAGCGCGTGGAGGTGGCGGGGCCCGAGGCGATGACAAGGCGATCACACTGCACATGTCAAATATAAATTGCTTTGACCTTTTTTCCCTCTTAGACTCGTGCCTCTGTGTCAGCAGGGGACATTTTTTAATATGAACCAAAAATAGTGCTAAAGTCTGCAAAAAACATCAGAACGGGTGGAAGACGAGGGGGGGACAACAAAGGCGTGGTCCCGCCCCCCCCCCTCTGCGGAGCCCAAACCCCGAACGATCCCGAACGTTACGTGCCGTTTCCCTGTAGAGCCTGACCTTGGAGGGCGCAAATCGGTGGCATCGACTGGACGAATTGAATTGCGTCTATTTTACATAATAAACACTAAACGATGCATCGCATTTCATGAGAGAGCGGATTGGAGCGAAGCAGATTGTGCTTATTGAGCAAATGAGAAACATTCCACGACAACGAGTCCAATTACAAATAGTGACCGCCGAGAAACAGTATTTGTTTATGGGTCCGATATTGTTTTGGTCCGTCAGAGTGAAAAGCACTTCTCCGAATGAAAGCATATCTATAATCTATCTATATAGATCTATATTCTTTTCATTTATGAAAAATGTTTGTCCTTTCAAAGTCCGGCATCGATTTTGCGAGCAAGAGAAGGCAAAACGGGCCTTAGTCTTAAAAGCTGGGGGAAGCGCACAATTTAGAAATGTGCAGTAATTTAAGAAATTGCAGCCGCCTGTGCCCCCCATGCCCCCCAAAAAAACTTCTGGTGCTCGGTTTCCTGCCTTGTGTTGTTTTGACCACTCTCGATAGACAGACTGTGTTGATTGTGGCGGGCGCTGCTCAAGTACCTGTTTAGCAATTGCACAAGATTGCTAAACACCTGGAAAGACATTCAGACACACAGAAAGCAAAGACTCTGTTTACTGACTCACGAACATTCAAGGCTGAATCAGAAGCTATAAAGGAGAGTGAAACTTTAAAACTTACATAATCCACTCACTTTACAAGATACGCCTCCCAGAGGTCCACTCACTGGCCACTTTATTAGAAACACCTCCCAGCTTGTCCACTCACTGGCCACTTTATTAGAAACACCTCCCAGCATGTCCACTCACTGGCCACTTTATTAGAAACACCTCCCAGCATGTCCACTCACTGGCCACTTTATTAGAAACACCTCCCAGCGTGTCCACTCACTGGCCACTTTATTAGAAACATCTCTTAGTGTGTCCACTCACTGGCCACTTTATTAGAAACACCTCCCAGCATGTCCACTCAATGGCCACTTTATTAGAAACATCTCTTAGTGTGTCCACTCACTGGCCACTTTATTAGATACACCTCCCAGCATGTCCACTCACTGGCCACTTTATTAGAAACACCTCCTAGTGTGTCCACTTACTGGCCACTTTATTAGAAACATCTCCTAGTGTGTCCACCAACTTTACAAGATACACCTCTCAGCATGTCCACTCACTGGCCACTTTATTAGAAACATCTCCTAGTGTGTCCACCAACTTTACAAGATACACCTCTCAGCATGTCCACTCACTGGCCACTTTATTAGAAACATCTCCTAGTGTGTCCACTTACTGGCCACTTTATTAGAAACATCTCCTAGTGTGTCCACCAACTTTACAAGATACACCTCTCAGCATGTCCACTCACTGGCCACTTTATTAGAAACACCTCCCAGCTTGTCCACTCACTGGCCACTTTATTAGAAACACCTCCCAGCATGTCCACTCACTGGCCACTTTATTAGAAACATCTCTTAGTGTGTCCACTCACTGGCCACTTTATTAGAAACACCTCCCAGCATGTCCACTCACTGGCCACTTTATTAGAAACACCTCCCAGCTTCTCCACTCACTGGCCACTTTATTAGAAACACCTCCCAGCATGTCCACTCACTGGCCACTTTATTAGAAACACCTCCCAGCGTGTCCACTCACTGGCCACTTTATTAGAAACATCTCTTAGTGTGTCCACTCACTGGCCACTTTATTAGAAACACCTCCCAGCGTGTCCACTCACTGGCCACTTTATTAGAAACATCTCCTAGTGTGTCCACTCACTTTACAAGATACACCTCTCAGCATGTCCACTCACTGGCCACTTTGTTAGAAATACCTCCAACTGAGTCCACTCACTGGCCACTTTATTAGAAACACCTCCCAGCGTGTCCACTCACTGGCCACTTTATTAGAAACACCTCCCAGCGTGTCCACTCACTGGCCACTTTATTAGATACACCTCCCAGCATGTCCACTCACTGGCCACTTTATTAGATACACCTCCCAGCATGTCCACTCACTGGCCACTTTATTAGAAACATCTCCTAGTGTGTCCACTCACTGGCCACTTTATTAGAAACACCTCCCAGCTTGTCCACTCACTGGCCACTTTATTAGAAACATCTCTTAGTGTGTCCACTCACTGGCCACTTTATTAGAAACACCTCCCAGCGTGTCCACTCACTGGCCACTTTATTAGAAACACCTCCCAGCGTGTCCACTCACTGGCCACTTTATTAGAAACACCTCTCAGCGTGTCCACTCACTGGCCACTTTATTAGAAACACCTCCCAGCATGTCCACTCACTGGCCACTTTATTAGAAACATCTCCTAGTGTGTCCACTCACTGGCCACTTTATTAGAAACATCTCCTAGTGTGTCCACTTACTGGCCACTTTATTAGAAACACCTCCCAGCATGTCCACTCACTGGCCACTTTATTAGAAACATCTCCTAGTGTGTCCACTCACTGGCCACTTTATTAGAAACATCTCCTAGTGTGTCCACTCACTTTACAAGATACACCTCTCAGCATGTCCACACACTGGCCACTTTATTAGAAATACCTCCAACTGAGTCCACTCACTGGCCACTTTATTAGAAACACCTCCCAGCTTGTCCACTCACTGGCCACTTTATTAGAAACATCTCCAAGTGTGTCCACTCACTGGCCACTTTATTAGATACACCTCCCAGCATGTCCACTCACTGGCCACTTTATTAGATACACCTCCCAGCTTGTCCACTCACTGGCCACTTTATTAGAAACATCTCCAAGTGTGTCCACTCACTGGCCACTTCATCAGAAACACTTCCAGGTACTGGTCACTTTATTGAAAACACCTCCCAATACTTCCTCTCACTGGCCATTTTATAACAAACACCACCCAGTACACCCACTTCACTCCAGTGTTTCCACTGCATGTTTACTAGAAACACCTCCTAGTGCATTCTCTGACTGCCCACTTTACTGGTCACTTTAATAGTGACTCCTCCAACTACTTCCACCCAATGGCCATTTTATATGAAACACCTCCCAATACAGCCATTCACTGGTCATTTTATTAGAAAGACCTCCTAGCACATCCACTGACACTGACACCTCCCAGAATGTCCACTTACCAGCCAGTTTATTAGAAACACCTTCCTGTATGCCACTCAATGGCCACTTATTTTTATAGGAAATACGGTCCAGTACATGTATTCAATGGCTTCTTTATCAGAAACATCTCCCAGCACAACAGTTTCATAGAGAAAAATAAATAATGAACTGCACCTTAATCACCTCCTTTCCTACACTCCACACAAAACTCCTGAAAAAGAAGCGCAGAGGTGCAGAGATACGGGCTTTAAGACAAACCAGACAACGTGTTCTAGGCAGATGAAGCAAAAATAGAACTCTTTTGTGATAACTCAGCTCATCATGTCTGACAAAGAAGGACTGCAAGTAAACTCACCTTAGAACACCTGCAGTGAAGCATGATGGTGGGAGCATCATGATACAGGGTGATGTCTTCGCAAGCAGTACTGGGGCATTACATGAATGGAGCGAAGGGAAATATTTGAGGAGAACTGAATCTTGTGGATCATGGACAGAGAGAAGATGGATGTTTCAATGAGACAAAGATCATTCAATATCAGCTAATATTAAATAAGATAAAACCAAAATAACTCTGGCTTTGGAAAAACAATGTGATGGTGTTTGCATGGCCCAGATATTTTCCCACTGAACGTGTCCAGAGCATTTTGAAAGTATGAGTCTATCAGACGGCCCCTCGTAACCTTGGAGAATCGAAAAACGGCCTGTCGAGAGGATTGGACCAAAATGGAATAATAATGCTGCAAACAGCAAATTACTTACCGTCGACGTTTCAAGGCCGCAACTGCCAGCAACGGCTTCGCAACAAGGCGCTGATGTTTAATTAAACAGGCTGAAGACTTTTTCCCCCCTAACAATAATACTGTTCAACCTTAATCTTCGTTTATGTTTATATTACACACCGCTATGAGTGTCGAAAGCTGTTATGGGTAAGAATTTGAAGTGGATATGAGCCCTGAAACTATAGTGAATAACAAAAGCAAAGGTATTTGTTTCCCTTCCTGGTATGAACACGGGCTGCGGAGTCCTGAACTAGCTGAAGCCGATTTAGAGAGACAGTCGAGCAACCTGGCAGTTGCGTGTTACGCCAGCCTAATCTAGCACCATTAAGATCAAAGATAAACTGTCACCCCACTTCAAGACCACAAAATTCCATCATAGGTCCGTTTCTGAGCTGCGGTTCAGCAGATATTATTTGGACGGTGGGCCATTCTCAGCACACCCGGGATAGTAACAAGACAGCGGCGTGTCAGTAGGAGTCCCTGGTGGGTTGAGACTTCTCTGGGGTTTCTAATAAAGTGGCCAGGGAGTGCTGAAGCCTGGTTTGTAATTTTTGCTACTACGCTTGAACAAACCATTGATTGTGGTTTACTTCCTTGAGCTAAAAAAAAAAAAGCCTCCAATCTTGGCTGGATTTAAACACTGTCTCATCTTGAGAGGAGCTCCACGGAGCTGGAACGCAGCCGAGAGGCCTTCAGCACTGCAACAGCTTGATGGAGCGGCTGATGAACAATGCTTTTCCAGATCATAATCCCTCGTAATTAAAACAAGACGCAGTATGTTGTTGTTCCGGGGTTCGTCTCGCACCCTAGCATCCCCCCACCCCATTACACATGTCAATGGGCGGGGCTTTTAGCTAAAATGAAACATATAGAGCAATGGGGTTCTTTATACGCACACCACCTCACACCTCCATATCTCCTTCCATATGAAGATGCACCCTGTAGTTCTACAATTACAGAGTGTAGCCCATCTGTTTCTCTGGCATGAGCACTGCAGGTAACACCAACGTGGTGGTGGTGTGCTAGTGTGTGTTGTGCTGGTGCAAGTGGATCAAACTCAGCAGTGCTACTGGAATCCATTCATTGCCCACTCCATTAGACACTCCTACCTTGCTGGTCCACCTTGTAGACGTAAAGTCAGAGATGATGGCTCGTCTGTAGCTGTACAGGATGTGTTGGTCATCATTCTCAGCACTGCAGGTGACACTGACGTGGTGGTGTTGTGTTGTGCTGGTGCAAGTGGATCGGACACTGTTTTTAAACACTGTGGTCACTCACTGCCCACTCTATTAGACACACCCACCTTGCTGATCCATCATGTAGATGTAAAGTCAGAGATGATGGCTCATCTGTTGCTGCATAGTATGTGTTGGTCATCATTCTCAGCACTGCAGGTGACACTGTCGTGGTAGTGGTGTGTTAGAGTGTGTTGTGCTGGTGCGAGTGGATCAGACACAGCAGTGCTACTGTAGGTTTTAAACACTGTCTCCACTCACTGCCTGCTACCTTGCTGGTCAACCTTGTAGATGTAAAGTCAGAGATGATGGCTCATCTGTGTGTTGGTCATCCTCTAGAACTCTAAAAGTGGTCACAGCACACCGTCCACAGAACACTGTTGGCTGGAGGTCTTTGGTTAGTGATTTATTTTCAGTCCAGCAGCACTGTTGCCTCTGATCCACTCGTACCAGCGCAACAGACACTAACATATCAGTGTCCCTGCTGAGAATGATTCAATCCATAAATAATGCCTGCATATGATCATACTGGGTGACCAGCTAAACCAGCATAAATCACAAAACCAGCATAGAATGCATGAATCAACATGAGCCAGTAGATTTGAGATTGCTTTAACAACTTGGCACAGTTTGATGGATGCAGTTTGCACAATGCTAATTGGTGCAGTAGAAGCTTCCAATACTTGTTAGCCACGTTAGCCCCGTAGCTGCAGCACAGAAGTGAAGGAGATGGTGGGCAGGAACACAAACGTGTAGTGTTGCTCGGGGACTGGAGAGGATATGTGCTGGCACAGCACTTGACGGGCGGATGACTATTAGAGCGAACGTCACTCAGAGCGAGCTTGGCGCGAGGCTTTGTCGTGCTGCAGTTACTACAGCGAGAGCTATTTTCACTCGCGGCCAAAAGCCTCCCCATTCACCCAAATACACGCCAGTGCTTTTTCCCCTTCTCTCTTCTTACATTAGTTCCATTAAATACAGTATGTACCATCTCTCACAAGTGCAGAGTGTTTCCTTTTTTTCCCCCACTGGTCCCTTTGTCTGGCTGTTGCCATGACAACGCAGCATACCTAACAATACTGGGTCTTGGGAAGATGGGTCAGCGAGGAGTGTTTGGATTGTGCCGATGAAGGCACTCTGCTTTCTGGAAGTAAATGGAAGACTAAGACTAGCGTTGCAGACATTTTTAAAGCAAATGGCACTCTCCTGCATCCAAATCAATCAATACATCAGCTATGTCTCACAAACAGACGTTCACTGGCCACTTTATTAGAAACACCTCATTGGTAGCTAGAACTTGCTGGTGTACTGCTGATGCTGTGGTGCTTCAAAACCAATATTCTGTCTTGGGCTGCGAAAGGAACTGGGTTGAGCCGAGGGGCAAAGAAACAAAACAGCATGGACCAGCATGGAATCTGTGCTGGTCTAAGCTGGTTTATGCTGGTTGAGATGCTCGCCCAGCATGGGCATGCATTTTAAATGCAACATATTGTTGCGTCCTGCTGCTGGCGAGCGCACAGCCCCTTTTCAGAGTCTCCTGAAAGAATGCCGGACACGTAGTAAGACTTGGAAAAAGTTGATTTATCAGCTTATATGATGTAAATATGTGTTTGCTGTGCTATTCTATACTGGGCTCTGGCGCTGTTTAGTGCAGCATGGTTAAGACCATCAGGGAGAGTTGTATGACCACTGCGACTTCACTTCCTGCGCAAGCGGGGCATCCAGGTACCAGGTACTGGCAGAAGGTACCAGAGCATCTGTTCCACCACCACCAGACTCTGCACTAGCTTATTCCTTGAGACCGTAAGATTACTGAACACACTGATGCCCCTCAACATACGCCTGGACTAATCTAGACCCTTCTCTGAACCCACCATTTGCCATCATCGCACACCTGCACTTTATAGTAACTTGCTATGAGTTTCTACTTCACCGTTCAGTTTCCAGTTACTGATGTTTGCACGACTTCCTTAAGTCACTACCTGCAGCTAAATGCCAACTCACAATTTCTATATTGTCCTGTATTGTAATTAATGCCAATGACAACGTTTGCACTACCTTCTATCACTACCTGCTGCTAAAAGCTTGTTGTATTGTCTGGTGTACTTATTGTGGGGGTACTGTAAGCTCCGCGACTCGCCGAATGGTGCGGTCGCAGTCACCTGTTTACTAGGTAGCCTAGGACACACTCCACACACACCCCTACATCACCATGGCTACCTATCACTCACACCTGTATCCCGTTAGTGCTGGCGGCAGCTCTCATTAGCACAGTTAGGTAGCTTCAGCGTGTGGCGTTGTTTTCAGTAACCGGAAACTGTGAGGATCAGATCCTACCTGTCCGTGGTCTCTAGGCTGGTGTGCTCTCAAAGTCTTTTCCCAGGTTCATCAAAGTTGGGCTTTTACACAGCGGGGTCCCGTCTACCTCCCTGGAACCTAAGAGAACCTGCAGACTCCAACACCTCAGAGCGGCTGAGCCCCACTACGGCAGTGCCAGAAGAGTGAGGTCGGTGCCACCATGGATCCATTAACTCCAATCTCAGAATGGGTTCTTTTCTGGGCTCCTTAAAGACAATTTACGTTTAAGACCCCCACCGGTCCTCTATAGAGACTGTTTGTGTTGCTGCTGCGCAGTCTATTGAAAGTTGCCATACGGCGCGCTGCTCTAACCTGTCCACACAGGGCTGAATCTGGTTCCTCCTTCACTGTGGGACGCGAGCGCTGCTCAGGTTCCCCAGGACCATCGGACCAACGCAGGAGGAGCGAGTGAGTCTCTTCATCTACGCCGACGATCCATTATCTCCATCCAGCCTGCCCTCTGGATCAGCTGGTGGCTACCTCTAGCCCTCCTGCTTCCAACCCTTGGACAATCTCACCTTAGCGAGCTTCTTGAACTGTTTTTGTTGAATATTGAACTGCTCTATCGCATATCTCCTCTCGAGTCTGATTCCTTACAGGTGCACTTTCATGTTTTATGTTGTTGTGTATCTACACTTCATGTAGTCCTGATATTGTGCTGTGGTCTGCCTTACGAAAATAAGTATACTTAGTCATTTTATTAAGTACTTAAGTTGAAGTATATTTTATGTAGTATAGTTTATGTAGCTAGTATACTAATATCATTGTGCTATTTTAATACTTTGTGGGACTAAATTGGCCCACTTTTTAGTTTAAGAGTGGTAGACTTCAATTACACAACTAGTTTACCTTTGTACTGCAACTACACTAAAAGTAAACTTATGGGCTTACTCCTAGTTTAAAAGTCTGTTAATTAATCTTTTAAAAGGACTATCACACAGATGGGCACGCACTCACAATTCACCTAACTACACGTCTTTTAAGTGTCGCATGAGAACCCACACAGACACTGGGAGACCATACAATCTCTACACAGAGAGGAATATAGTCACTGTGGCTGGGAATCAAACCCAGACCCTTCTTGCGATGAAGCTGCAGCCACTACCCACTGTAAAACCTTTATTTACTCACCAGTGGACACACATAAAAATAAGACATACTCAGATTAAGAAACATTATTTGCATCTTTATGTAAATCTTTATAAATCAAAAAGAGCCTCTCTCTAAATCGCTATTGAACCACTGTCCTTGAAGCTCTTGATGATTGGATAAATGCTTGATTGGGGTGCTGTCTTACACACAGCAATGCCCTCGCCTGTGAAAGCCTTATGATGCAATGCAATGATGACTGCAAGGTGTTTCTTTGGAGGTAACCATGGTTACCAGATGAAAACTTAAAAGCACCGCTACTCTTTTAAAGCAACCAGTCTGCGCTTCTAATTGGATTGTCAGCTTGATATAAGTCTTGCCTTCATTAACCTTTTCTCCTGAGCTAACGAGATCATCACCTAAATGATGCTTGTGTAAGGCTGGAAATGCAGTGGCTGGAATGGTGTAATGTTTGTGATACGCTCATTTTTCATGCCCTGGGTTAATGGAATGGGTTAATAAACTTATTACAAATTGCCACCATAAGAACTGAGGCAGCAAACTTGTGAAAACCAAAATTGGTGCCATTCTCAAAACTTTTGGCCACGATTGCACTGTACACCTATATAGTGGACCTATGAAGTAGGTGCAAGCTGGGGTTAACACACGCATCATGTGTTGTCTGCGAACACTTACCTTAAAAAATTCAGTGGATGGTGCATAAAATCCTGACATAAACGAACCAGCAGCCTTCTGTGGCCATCTGGTCCGAGCGCCTCGGCACGGATACGTCCAGGCCTCTGCAAGGCTGACACTGTATTTATCAGTTGTGATTACTGCCATGGCCTTATACAATATTCATGCAATAGACTAGACAGACGCCGATGTGCTCTTCTCTCCTCATGTTGGAGGCAGTAATTGAAATTTCTGAGGTGAAACATGTTTAATAATGGAATTAATTTCCCATGAAAAGACTTCAGACTGACAGTGAAGAAAAATGCTCTCTAGTCTACTGAAGGGAAGACGAGGGAAGGGGGGGCGGGAAGAAAAAGATGTAGGAGCTTTAAGCATTTTCAGCCCCGTCATGTTTTTTTGGTGATTGTCTTGTAGCTTGAGTTTGCAGTTGGGTCAAAAAGACAGAGCCCGAGCGAACGATTTCTTTGCTTTCATCTTTGATTTCGTCAGCCCATCTGGTTGGAAATGCTGGGCTCGGCCAGGGAGTTTAACGCGGATTGGTAGACAGCACATTAATACAATACACCATGGGTCCATCAAGGGGCGCCAGCTCGTTCCCATCAAAAAAGTCTCTTCAAAAAAGGGGCACCCTGGAAGTCTTCAGTCTTTCGCTCTCTCTCTCTCCCTCCCTCGCTCGCTCGCTCTCTGCGTGCGCTCTGGACTGAGCTCCCTCATGCACCGGTGAGACTCATGAGAGCACTTCAAAGAACGCAGCACTAACTCTGGATCCTGACCCAAGGATCTTTTCTGTACTTTGTTTCAATCGCACGTTTCCACCCATCTCCTTCAGCGCAAGCCTAAAATCTGAACTCCCAGTGACCCATGAGACACGCTGACCCCCACGGACAGCCAGTGGGCCTATGTGCAAGAGCTTGAGACTTGATAGTAATCGCATAAAGAGATAGTGTTATCTAGGGCAGTCGTGGGCTGGAGGTGGGCAATTGTGGGCATTTGTAGACTGGATGTGGGTCATCATCGACTGGAGATGGGTGGTCGAGGGCTAGAGATTGGCAGTCGTGGGCTGGAGGTTAGGAAACCAGCATCATGACTGGAAGGTCACTGGTTTAATCCCATGAACAGACAGGTCACAACTGAAGTGCCCTTTAGCAAGGCACCTAACCCCTCACTGAGCTCCCTCATGCACCGGTGAGACTCAGGAGAGCACTTCAAAGTACGCAGCACTAGTTGTGGGCTGGAGGTGGGCATTTGTAGACTGGATGTGGGTTGTCATGGACTGGAGGTGGGCAGTTGTGGGCTGGAGGCGGGCAGTTGTGGGCTGGAGGCGGGCAGTTGTAGACTGCATGTGGGTTGTCGTGGCCTGGATGTGGGTCATCATGGGCTGGAGGCGGGCAGTCGAGAGCTAGGGCTGGAGGTTAGGGAACAAGCATCATGACTGGAAGGTCACTGGTTTAATCCCATGAACAAGCGTGCAGTCGTGGACTGGATGTGGCCCGTCGCGGTCTGGATGTGGGTCATCGTCCGCTGGAGGTGGGCAGTCAAGGGCTTAAGGTTAGGACTGGAAGGTCACTGGTTTGATCCCATGAACCAACAGGACAACAAGACCCTAATTGAGCTCCTTCGTGCACTGGTGAGACTCATGAGAGCACTTCAAAGAACACAGCACTAACTCTGGATCCTGACCCAAGGATCTTTTCTGTACTTTGTTTCAATCGCACGTTTCCACCCATCTCCTTCAGCGCAAGCCTAAAATCTGAACTCCCAGTGACCCAAGAGACATGCTCACCCCCACAGACAGCCAATGGGCCTATGTGCACGAACTTAATAGTAATCGGATAGGGGCCTATTCTTATCTAGGGCAGTCGTGGGCAGGAGGTGGGAAGTTTTGGGCTGGAGGTGGGCAGTCGTGAACTGTATGTGGGTCGTCGTGGGCTGGAAGTGGGCAGTCAAGGGCTGTAGGTGGGCAGTCATGGGCCTGAGGTTACAGAACCAGCATCGTGACCGGAACATCATCGGTTCAATCCCATGAACCAACAGGATACATCTGCAGTGTACTTTAAAGAGGCACCTAACCCCCTAACTTCTCCCTGGGCACTGTGGGTATGGCTGCCCACTGCTCTGGGCAAGTGTGTGCTCTTATTGCCCCCTAGTGTGTGTATATGTGGGTGTTGCACTGCACAGATGGGTTAAATGCAGAGGTCAAATTCCACTGTGTGCAAATAATACTAAATTCCAGTAGATAACATGATTAACAAAGATTTTAACAAAGTCATAAGATCGGCTATGACCAGCCCTCAAGCCTAGCGGTGACCCACTAGTGTAGTGGTGCATATATGCCGATCTCAAGGTTGCCCAAGACCACCTGGAAGGTCCACAATGCCTCTGGAAAAAAAGTTTGTTGGACAGATAAGACAAAAGGAGAACTCTTTCAAACATATGCACTAAAATATGTTTGGAAAAAGGGCAGTACACACCCACACCTAAACCTCATCCTTACTGTGAAGCATGGTGAAGAGAGCATCATGGTTCAGGCCTGCTTTGCTGCCTCAGGGCTCGGACGCCATGCAAGCATTAACAGAACAATGAATTCAAAGGTTTATCACCTTTCGAGATGCTGTGACATGACCTGAAGAGAGCTGCGCAAGCAGGAGGGCTGTGGTCCAACATTCCCCCTCAATATTCCCCCCTGCTAATGGCATAGACCTGCTAGTGCCATAGACTTGTTAGTGACAGACCAGCTAGTGCCATAGACTTGTTAGTGGCATAGACCAGCTAGTGCCATAGACTTGTTAGTGGCATAGACCAGCTAGTGCCATAGAATTGTTAGTGACAGACCAGCTAGTGCCATAGACTTGTTAGTGACAGACCAGCTAGTGCCATAGACTTCTTAGTGACAGACCAGCTAGTGCCATAGACTTGTTAGTGACATAGACCAGCTAGTACCACAGACTTGTTAGTGGCATAGACTTGTTAGTGACATAGACCAGCTAGTGCCATAGACTTCATAGTGACATAGACTTGTTAGTGACATAAACCAGGTGGTGCCATAGATTTGGTAGTGACATGGACCAGCTAGTGCCATAGACTTGTTAGTGACATAGACCTGCTAGTGCCATATTCTTGTTAGTGACATAGACCTGTTAGTGACATAGACTTGTTAGTGGCATAGACCAGCTAGTGCCATAGACTTCATAGTGACATAGACTTGTTAGTGACATAGACCAGCTAGTGCCATAGATTTGGTAGTGACATGGACCAGCTAGTGCCATAGACTTGTTAGTGACATAGACCAGCTAGTGCTATAGACCTGCTAGAACCATATACCTGTTCGTGACATAGACCTGCTAGTGCCTTAGACTTGTTAATGACATAGACCAGCTAATACCACAGACATGTTAGTGACATAGACCAGCTAGTCCCATAGATTTGGTAATGACATGGACCAGCTAGTGCCATAGACTTGTTAGTGACATAGACCAGCTAGTACCACAGACTTGTTAGTGGCATAGACTTGTAAGTGACATAGACCAGCTAGTGGCATAGACTTGTTAGTGACATAGACCAGCTAGTGCTATAGACCTGCTAGTACCATAGACCTGTTAGTTACATAGACCTGCTAGTGCCATAGACCTGTTAGTTACATAGACCAGCTAGTGCTATAGACCTGCTAGTACCATAGACCTGTTAGTGACATAGACCTGCTAGTGCCATAGATTTGGTAATGACATGGACCAGCTAGTGCCATAGACTTGTTAGTGACATAGACCAGCTAGTACCACAGACTTGTTAGTGGCATAGACTTGTTAGTGACATAGACCAGCTAGTGCCATAGACTTCATAGTGACATAGACTTGTTAGTGACATAAACCAGGTGGTGCCATAGATTTGGTAGTGACATAGACCTGCTAGTGCCATATTCTTGTTAGTGACATAGACTTGTTAGTGACATAGACCAGCTAGTGCCATAGATTTGGTAGTGACATGGACCAGCTAGTGCCATAGACTTGTTAGTGACATAGACCAGCTAGTGCCATAGATTTGGTAGTGACATGGACCAGCTAGTGCCATAGACTTGTTAGTGACATAGACCAGCTAGTGCTATAGACCTGCTAGAACCATAGACCTGTTAGTGACATAGACCTGCTAGTGCCATAGACTTGTTAATGACATAGACCAGCTAGTGCTATAGACCTGCTAGAACCATATACCTGTTCGTGACATAGACCTGCTACTGCCATAGACTTGTTAATGACATAGACCAGCTAATACCACAGACATGTTAGTGACATAGACCAGCTAGTCCCATAGATTTGGTAATGACATGGACCAGCTAGTGCCATAGACTTGTTAGTGACATAGACCAGCTAGTACCACAGACTTGTTAGTGGCATAGACTTGTAAGTGACATAGACCAGCTAGTGCCATAGACTTGTTAGTGACATAGACCAGCTAGTGCTATAGACCTGCTAGTACCATAGACCTGTTAGTTACATAGACCTGCTAGTGCCATAGACCTGTTAGTTACATAGACCAGCTAGTGCTATAGACCTGCTAGTACCATAGACCTGTTAGTGACATAGACCTGCTAGTGCCATAGACTTGTTAGTTACATAGACCTGCTAGTGCCATTGACTTATCAGTGACCTAGACCAGCTAGTGCTATAGACCAGCTAGTGCCATAGACTTGTTAGTGATGTGCAAATCTTATCTGCCAGCAGAGGAAATGTTTAGTGGAAGTAATTGCTGCTTAAGGTGGAGCTTCAGGTTTTTAAATTCAAGGGTTCAGTCTCTTTTTCAAGGCTGCATGGTGGATGTTACTCATTGTGCTAGGTATACGACATGAAAAGTACACCTGTTTGTGTGTTAATGATTTAGTTAGATTGTGTTTGTCTATACTTTTGGCTTTCATAACAATCAGACCTAATTTAATTTATAAATCCAGGTCATTCCAATGGGTCCTGTATTTTGTGCTCAACGTTGATCTGACCATGACCTGTAACACTATGGACTACCACATGCCTGGACAGTGGCATCTGGGGGCTGGGAGATGTTCAACTAGTTATTAAATAGATGTCAAATAGTTAAGTAGTCGGAATGTAGTTGAGAATGTAGTTAAACAGTTGAGCGCTGGAATGATTTCTTTGACTCTTGGAAGTAGAGTTGCATTCCAGGCCGTCAACACAAAGTGCACTCCTGGAATTGAGTTCATTTTTACCAATTTAGGTTTTTACCAATGATGGTCATGACTTCATGTTGTAGTGCTGAGGCTGTTTATTTCTTCCTAATACTTCTTTCTATAGCAACGGCCAGAGCAGGCACCAAACTCCCATTTGTACAGTGGACTGCAAAAGTCCAATAATGACCAATTTGAATGCCAAGTGTTTATAGCTGCCTATAAACACTTGGCATTCATATACATTTGTTAATAAAGGGTGTCTTTGCTGTCCTGTTTTTTTTGCAGTGAGCTCCATGAGCCTTTATTATGAGGCAAATATAATCACATATCATAGCAGGATTTAAGGTGGAACGGACAGTTTGGATAAAAACGTGACCTTCATCCAGTTAATGTTATTTGACGCAGGTGCTATTCATCCACTGTATTATTTTCTTAAGCTTTCTAAGTGATAAAGATTTATCAAATTGATGTGTTATTTAAAATCAGCTATTCCCTTTATACGTATCACGTTTACATAATTGTGGAACCTGTGTTAAGGTGGGAGTTGTAAAGTCTGATAGCCACTGGAGGTCATTCCTACCAGTGGCTATCAGACTTTACAACTCCTCCCTTAACGTACGACACCTTTCACATGTACAGTGATACCAGTAGAACTATAATTTAATTATGTATATAAGAACTCAAATGTGCAATAACTTTCCTACTTCTAAACTCTTACTGCTGTATACAGTATATCTGTACGTAATATTATAGACACAGTCACTTTACATTTTATTCTTTACATTTTATTCTTCTATTGTAATATATGACTTATATATGTGTACATACTACAAATTTCTTTTATGTTGTAAATTATTATTAGAGTGTATATTCTTCTTCTGCTACTGTAAAAACTGCAATTTCCCCCTGGGATCAATAAAGTATTTCTGATTCTGATTCTGATTCTGAACATGGCTAATTCTGCCTCTAACTTTTTCTCTCTTTGGAAAATTAAAAACGATGTTTGTTCAAAAAATTTTTGGCCATTTTTTCCCCCCACAGTACCAGAACCTAGTAATGCAGGTCACTTATTGGAGTCCTCTGTGTTTGCTTAGCTGAACAGACGGAGATGGGGGCGAAGATATATGGTGTTGGGGAGGGTCTCATAAAATGATTGACAGAAGGTCAGTGTAAACACAGACAAGCCATCTGCTCCCTACTGCTGCTTTTCCAAACAGCGTTTCTCAGGTGCATAATACACTTGAGCTGATGCCGTTGCCAACTATTTATTCACATGTTCTATGTATTTGAGGTTATAGTACTATAGGTATTATACTGGTAGTAGAAATACATAAATTAAAATCCTACAATGCACCTTAAGTTAAACGTATTTGAAGACAAATACTGTCTCCTGTGCTTTGACACAACTACAAGTGCTGGCAATACCCTTACAGAAAATAAGTATACTTAAAGTTCAATTTATTAAGTATACTTTATGCAGTTACTATACTAATGTCATTGTACTAGTAGTACACTTGTATATGTACTATTTTAATACTTCTTGGGACTAAATTGGCCCACTTTCTAGTTTTTAAAAGTATACTTTTAAGTACACACTTTAAGTGTAAGAGTAGTAAACCAAGTATACAACTAGTTTACATCTTTTGTACTGCAACTACACTAAAAGTAAACTTAAAGGTTTACTGTTAGTTTACTAGCTTGTAAGTTTTTTTAAGTGAACTTAACATAATATTTATAATTTACTGCTTATATTATTGTTGTACTTTAAAGTATATGACTAGGTTTAAGGGTTTTTTTTCTACTTAAAATAGAACTTAACGTTTACTTACTCACCAGTGGACACACGTAAAATAAACAAGACACACTCAGATTAAGAAACATATTTGTATCTTTATAAATCTTTATAAATCAAATTTTAAATAAATATTGTACTGGGTGTGTTTTTGTGCAGAGCAAGAATACTTACTTCTACTGTCTTAATCAATAGATGAAGTACAAGTAAAGGCCAAATATACTTAGACTGTTCTATACTTGTCAGTATAACCCCAGCATACTTAAGTATAACTGTGTTTAGTATATCACTGAGAAGTACATAAAAAGTAAACTGAAAGCATACTCACTTCCTTCTAGTTTAAAAGAAGTAAACTAATGGTACTCTTGAATAAACTAGTTATCAGTTAATGTTTGCCTGCCATAGCTAGCAAGCTATAATTCAGATATGTTGTGAAAATTTGGATCCATGAAATCAAAGAGTTCCCGCAGCCACCAGTCCCGTCTTCGCATTCGTCTCATTCAGCTCAGTGTGTGCACTTGGCTCAGGCACCCTACTGTGACCAAGAGCCGCCACCTCGCCTCTCACGTTGCCGCTCTCTATGCGAGGAGCACACCTGGACGTGGTAGTGATACTAATGAGCTGTGTTAATGAGGCCGGTGAGCTGTTTCCCGACTATGCTGCACTCGACTCAAAGTCCACTGCAGCTGCTAATCTTTCCCATCAGCTTAGGTTTGTGACACACTTCACACAATACTCCCTCATGACCAGCTCCGTCTCCTCCTCAAGCTTGGATCTGTAGTGCTTGCTGCTGTGTTCTCCAGCCATGGATGAGTTCTGTTCTCCCTGCCTCGGCGGCAGCTGCTTGAGGGCTGGTCAGTGAGGTGAGCTCCTCTGGCAGCAGCGCACACTGGAAGTGTATCAATGCCAACTCATCCTGTGAAGCCTTCACGAATGCTGGGTAGATCTGTCGACACTTTGTGCTTAGCTTTGCTGGTCCACTCTCCCTTTAGGCTCTACTTCTCAGGGGATAGCCATCTGCTAGCACCTGCCCAAAGCCACAGATATCTGTAGGTGACCCTCTAGATCAGAGGGCACTAATAGGTGGATTGTGGTCCAGGTCTGGACCCAGGCGTTGTCCAATGTGGACCCAAACCTATAAACTATTAAGAAATATTTCACTTTGACAGTGTTTATTTTAAGTGGTTATGGTATACAGGCTTTGCGGCGCAGTAACCTCACAGACCAATCACGTGCATTGTAAGATCACCAAAGGCGTTCCTCAGCCAATCAGATCTATGCAGAGTCAGGCAGACAGCGCACACAGGCAAGGCACGAAGCGAAAAGCAGCAGTCAGAGAACAAAGCAAGTTCAGCAGACCCTTCATTCCATAATGAATATATTAAGAACAAATATCGTTCTAAGCTCACCAATGAGCACCTTCATATATGTGTGTGAGAATGGCTCTGACACCATTTCAGATTTAAAGTCCTGGCAGGACGACCAAGAGCTCACTTCTCTCACTAAACATGAGAAAGTGTGAGAGAGGAATACAAGAGGAACATAAACTGTAAAGATGTGAAATTGAGTTAAGAAGAAAACATTTATTATAATTTACTCAGTTTGTCATTTAAACAGTAAATATATTGAAATATACTGAACGGTATGTGTGATGTGTTGGTGTTTCAGTAGCTGATGGTATAAGATGCTGATAATAGACTACTTCAGTAAACAGAATACGCCACTGAATCATAACACAAGTTAGAAACTATGACAGTCCAAACCTTAGCCTGAGGAAGCGTCCTCTAACTGAACTCTATTTAAACACCCCTGCTCTAGATGATCCCCTGATGCCAGGCCTGCATGTAGCCTGTGTGTTGTTTTCTGCTATCTGATGTTTTCTGTCTTTCTTTCATCTCTAATATAAATCATTAATATAAAACTAGCATGATTACTAATAGCTAGCAGCTAGCTTATTTAAAGCAGTAAGGTAGAAACTGCTTTTTAGAGCAGGAAGTGATGCTGCATCCCTGTCTCTCATGGCCACATGGAATAACTAAACATGTGTTATTTGCAATTAAGTAACTTTTTGTGTTTTAATGAAATAATGTGTGATCTTAGCTGTGTAGAACTCTTCAGAACTGTGTTTGTTAGTCATGTACCGGCTAGCGTAACCTAAACAATCTTTACTGAACTATTTAGTAAAGTTTTGATGCTTTTATGATTGTTTAATTCAAGAATAAAATGTTCAGTTATATTTTTTACAACAATTTAAATGTACATAATGAAGGTAAATTCACATTCAAAGCTAAATACTTGTCAGGGTGTGACCAAATCAAAGCAAGGAGGCACAATGAGGAGTCAATTTGAATTAATTACATTTAGCTTAATAACGCTGTTTCACATTTCACACCACATTTCTAATACACAAGATAATATTCCAACGCTAGATATAAAAACAGTAATGTTGCATATTATTCACATAGCTCTCTGAATATCTCTGGTTTACCCCCTAGAAAGCTTCCAGATAGTATAGTCCGTATTTCTCAGAGGTCCAAACATGTCTATAAAGACATGAGGTGCATCCGAAATCGCCTACTAGTCAGTAGGTACTAGATTAGAGTCAGTACATACTGTTCGAGTGGCAGACTGGTAGGTAATTTCAGTAGGTGAGTTTTAGTAGCCACACAAGCTCAGATGTACTACGTCCGCCATATTACCAGCGTCCTGTAACGCAAGGCGTCAGACCACCACCGTAAAAGTCCTACTATTCATTTAAAAGCTCCGTTTACTGACAGATTTAGAGACTTTTTGTGACACTGATCTACGTTTTTGTCTGAATCCGTACTCAGTCGGTGTCAAGCTGTAGCTCAGAGAAGATGAAATGGGAGGAATTTAATCATTGTTTACCTCAGCAGTAGCGCTAACTTCTGTAGCGGCAGTTCACTAGCCATACCTGCGTACACACAGCCGACGTTCCGCGGCTCCAGGTGAATCATGGGATAGTGCAGTGTGCTGTGTTCGCCTACATAAAAATGGCTGCTGATTCAGTAGGTTATCTGGATACCGTTCGCCTACTACTCAATGCCTACTGAGTATTCAGACATACTAGCCGCGCTCGCCTACTGAAGTATACAGAAAAGTATACATTTTAAAGATGTTAAATTACTGACCATCAGCACAAGATAGTATATGAACAATGTTTGAAATGTTAGAAAGAATCAGAGAGCTATCACTACAATATATCTGAACATAGAACATAGTAAACCGTAAACATTACAATACTTATGCTGAGCACATTAAACTACATTTAAAACTACATTAAACTACATTTAAAACTACATTAAACTACGTTTGAAACTATATTAAACTACATTTAAAACTACATTAAACTACATTTAAAAGTACATTAAACTACATTTAAAACTATATTAAACTACATTTAAAACTATATTAAACTACATTTGAAACTATATTAAACTACATTTTAAACTACATTAAACTACATTTAAAACTATATTAAACTACATTTAAAACTACATTAAACAACATTTGAAACTACATTAAACTACATTTGAAACTATATTAAACTACATTTAAAACTACATTAAACTACATTTAAAACTATATTAAACTACATTTATAACTATATTAAACTACATTTAAAACTACATTAAACTACATTTAAAACTACATTAAACTACATTTGAAACTATATTAAACTACATTTAAAACTACATTAAACTGCATTTGAAACTACATTAAACTACATTTAAAACTATATTAAACTACATTTAAAACTACATTAAACTAGATTTGAAACTATATTAAACTATATTTAAAACTACATTAAACTACATTTAAAACTATATTAAACTACATTTAAAACTACATTAAACTACATTTAAAACTATATTAAACTACATTTAAAACTACATTAAACTACATTTGAAACTGTATTAAACTATATTTAAAACTACATTAAACTACATTTAAAACTATATTAAACTAAATTTAAAACTACATTAAACTACATTTAAAACTACATTAAACTACACGAAATCCCCAGCACACTCCAATACCCAACACACACACAACCCATGTTGATGTTACATGTGGGGACCTTAGTGGGCCATCACAATACTTGTATTCTAAAGTTTTCTAAAGAGTCAAAGTCTGAAACCTGTTTTGAACCCTTGTAGCTCACCTGTAGCTGCACAATGTGAATCACCCTCACACTCTTTTCTAATTGGTCAGTTTCTGATCATAGGATCATTGTTGATCCCAGCTCTGAGATCAAAACTGAGAAACTGTAAATTTGCAGATGGGCTACAGTCTCTAGCTGCACACCAACAACGCAGAGGTTTCTTATAAAGAGACTGTATATGTTGGTTTAAATGTTTGTCTGATATGACTGATGGACTTGTTTACTGTTTGAAGTAGGAGAGTGCTGTTTGCTTTTAAAACCGCCAGTCTAGGTGTTCCAGGCACTTCCAGAAAGCAGAGTGCCTTTATTGGCACAATCTAATGTTTATACTTCTTCTGGGAATCCCAAAGTAAAGTGTGTCAATTAAAAACTGCTCGTTTTAAAGCTTAGAAGTCTTTAAAGAACAAATACCAGATTGGTATTGTTTTAGAACGGTTGTAGACTCACTGAGTCAGACATCTTATAAGAAGAGGAGATTTAACAGGGATCTATTAGTAGAAATCGAATAAAGTGTAGAATTACCTGTAATTACAAATCAGTGTGTTTTCGCTAGCTTAGAATAAATAAGCCCTTCGTATCTAGATAGAAGCGCGTCGCCTGCCAATGGAAGCAAGCAATGAAACAAAGAGTATATAAAATTAGACGCCAAAGTCACGTCCAATCAGGTGCAGCCGCTAGGACCTGAGAAACAGATGTCTCCAGCAGGTTTGTGTCACGCATGGAGACGAGACGAGGGAGGCGGATACAAATGTGAAGGGCCAAAATATTAGATGAACCAAAATAAAGTAAAACTAAAGAAACAAGCAATAATAAACTGATAGGAAACAAAGTTATAAAACAAACAGACAAGAACGAGCAAAATAAAACCTAGGAGACATGTAGCAAGACAGGACGGAACACATGACTGGACAAAACAGGTGATGAGACAAAGACAGGACAAAGAACTGGACCAAAACGGACAGAGGAACAGGAACACTGTGACTAGAATTGACAGACTGATGAGGATAGGGACACGAGCACGGACAGAGACAGGGATACACAGTGATGGGGACAGACACAAAGCCAGGAATGGAAAACAGGACAGCAACAGAAACAGGATGAGACACAGAGACATTATGGGGAACATTAACAGGGGCAAAAATGGGAACAGTCACAGGGTAATGGGTAATGCTAAGTACGGCTCCATCGCATCATCGAGCCATGATTTCAGGTCTACACAAAAAAACCTAGGAGGACAAATAATGGGAAACCATACAACGGTCTAACTCCACAGTTCAGTAATTCATTGTCTTTATATTTTACCTGAATTGTTTCCCATATAACCCACACGCTCACACCCTACATCTACATGCATATGAGTTTTTTGGGGGAACTTTTAAGCGATTATAACTTGCATTGCAATCATCAACTAATGACAGGCTTGTAATGTTGATGAGTGCATCATCGCCCATTGAGGTCTGGCTGCACACAGTGCTGAATTTCACTATCAGTTTATTTCAGCTCTGATAAGTTCCCACCCACATTGAACATAAACACTCTCACGGTTGGAGAAGATTGCGTCTGGGTTTGTAAGACTATACAGGCTGATACTCAAGGCTTTAATAACAGTATCACCAAAAAAGTAGTATTGTGACAGACAGGCCTACAAGCAAGGGTTTCCAACCAAGTGGGCAGTGAGTATAGATGTTAGGTAGTCGTTTACACCTGTACCTGTGCTCTATTTTCCTTGTCCTGGTTATATTAAGTATGTTCCATCTCCTACTATATTAAAAGCAAATCTTTTCTTTTCCTGCATTCTTTGCTGGAGGTTTTCCCACCTTGCAAACATCTTCTGAGTTTTGATTATGTCATCGCGCACCTGCCGTGCCATCATCTATCATAACCTGAAAATGCCCAGCTAGCTCAGAGGCTGTCCCTGCTGATACCATTTAGTGCAAATGTCACATGTTTTCAGTGTCCACTCTTTGCCTGTATCACAACTTCTATTATTTCATTACTTCATTGTTCTGAGAACTACAGTGGCCGAGAACACCATCACCCCACAATCACTGTCCCATCTCTTAAAACCACTGCAACAGTTTTAACATCAATATCTCACATACTATTGGATTTATTTACTGACTGAAATCATACTGGCAAGTTTTTTTAATTAACAATCAAAATTAAATCCACGTGGTTCTGTTTACATTGCATCGCCGTATATGGTCGCTTGTCTTTTAAGTGTCCTCTGGAAACCCTTCCGTTGCGTTGTGGGCGGTTTTGCAGCACGTTCGTGTTTTTGCAGCGTGTTTGTTAAATATAGTCTCTCCCCTTTCAAACCCATAGCGTTGAGATGTCTTCTCAGAGTGGAAGGATGGACATAAACACCTCTGGATCAAGGGCATAGAATTAGCATGGACTGAAGTGACATGTCCCAACCAATATCCAGCGATTTTTTAATTTACCCCACCAATAATTTGATCCCCTCCAAAAAAAAGACCCTGATCGGTCAATGTCTGATTAACCTAAAGGTGCAGAGTCACTAGAGTCTACTAGAGTCACATGGCCAGTGTGATTGGCTGTGCCTTTCTGTGCTGTCACGTGAGACTCTGTAGCTACGTTTGGTTGTTAGCAGTGTCAAAACTGGATATAAAACATTCCAGTCATGTGAGACTCACTGTGCAAGACTCAGGTGCAATGTGGGAGACAGATGGGTGTGAAAAGCGAGTGAGGATGGCAACAAATAAGCTGTAAGTCACTTAAAGTCTAGTTCACGAATGAAAGGAGTCCATCATAACGTTAATGGCAGTGCTAGGCTTTGGTGCTCAGCATAAAGCAGGCTAACATCGTCTGTAGCTGTGAACATCAAGCAGTGTTCCTACTTTTATTAATGCTAATGTATTAGAGGAGTCAGTTGCACGATGGCTGAAGTAGTGTAGATAAGTCTTTAGATGTAAACTCACTGTTTACTGGTTTGAAACTAGTTAAACAAGTCTTGTAGTTTAATTGAGACATTAAGAAAGATTGAATTGTTTTCTGGGATTCTTACTTTGGTTTTGTGAACAACAACACCAGGTTATGCAGTGCTCCATGTATTAACCCTGATCTATGAAACCTGTTTCATGGACGTCCTCAGGTCCTTTTTTTGTGATGTGGAGATTTTATTTCTGTGATTGTTTTGTTGTTGGTTTTGTGGAGATTATGCAGCTCCATCTACTTTTATTGTTGCTGATGTATGAGACCCGTTTCATTTGCACTGAAGTCCAAACTACTTCTTTGTCAGTCGTTAGGTTAACATGAATTTAACATTATATAATTAATGAATTAAATTCTAACTTGTTATTGTGAGTAGATGAAAGGCACGTAGAATAGCATATGTAGTATGAAGCAAAGATAAAACAACAACAAAAAAAACAGGCAATGCAGGCGTAGAGGGGGGGTGGCATGGCGGGGTAGATTCATAGGTCCCCACCAATGTCAAGAGCAAATCTAAGCCCTTGCTGTGAATGTTCTCAGATCTGAAGCAAATGTGAGCTTGATGTTCTTCTCAATCTAACAAAGGTGGGCAGTATGACAATATTGTATCGTTAATATAGACGTTATTGTTATTCTGATACACCAAATGTTTTTCATTCCTTAAAGAACACTGACCAAGTAAATGTTTCACTGAACAAAAGCATAGCAAAGATAATTAGTCCTGTTTAACTGGTTTATGTGCAGTACAAAATGATGGCTCTACTAGCTAGGGCCTTGTTTCTGTGTTATGTATATGTATTGTGTTTCATCTATTAATCATTGTATGATCTTTAATGCTGGTCTTTCCAGCTTTCTATCATCTTTTACGCTCCAGCCTTGGAAACTGCTGTTATCTTCTGAAGTTCTCGCATCTAATCTCCTCAGAAATATTTCCAGGCCGGTTCAACTGGAAATAAAAGACGTGACCTGAAAGCAGTATTGAAATAAGAATGCGTTATGATTTGCCGATTCACGCAGAGTTGGACTGTTTTTCTGAAATAGAAGCATCGGAGAGAAAGCACGAGTCTCCTCCAACAAGCGGCTAATAACCAAATTCACTTGACCTTTGAGACGGTTAATTCCAAGCAGCTTTTCTCCTCCACCAGCGCCTGTGATGAATAGAGTGTAAATTAAAGAGCGTCAGCAGCATCCCGCCGCGAAAAGGCGCGCGGGCGACTGAGCCACTCCACCAGAGGAGCTTTGGAGAGGTGGTGGGAGGCAGTGGGGAGTGGGTTGTGGGGGGAGGTTCAAAAAGAAAGATTGGAAGAAATCAAGAGTCAGGCGTAGGACAATCTGCATCCAATCACGTCTGCCTGTTTCTGGTTTGCAAGCTGAAGAGTGAAGCCTTTTGTTTGTTCGCCACCTGTTATTCAGCGCTGATGGCTCCTCTAATGCACCAGCGTGGTTAAGCTGATGGAGGAAAATGGGGCGGTTGGGGAGGTGGGCGGGGGGGTGTATTGGTGGGGGATTGAAAGAACAGCCTCCAGCTGGGCGATGTGTTCGCACGCGCTCAGCAGCCCGGCCCCTGCACAGATATTAGTTTAATGAAATGTGTGCGGATTGTAATTGCGGTAATAGGGGGGCTCGTCCCCCGAGGAGGGCTTGGAGAAGAGACAGAGGAGACAAGGCTGAAAAAAAGGAGCGGGTGGGATTGTGCCCCAGCGTTTTTGTGTGCGCGAGAAGGAAAACAGTGTCGCCGCAGAGAGCTCGCAGGTACAGTATGAGCACAAAAGAAAGCCTCGTGCTTCAGGCTTCACCTATCGCAGGCTAATGACTAATGTGAACCACATGCAGAGAGCTCGCACTTAAGCGAAGTTTTCTTCCTCCGTGTTCATATCTGCCTTCGCTCCGGCTTTGGTTACAGCTCGTCACGCTCAATTTAATTCCTTCCCCGTGTTTAAAGAAAGCAGACGCGGCGCAGGCCGCCCCACACTTGTCTGCCAATGAAATAAAAACGCATATCTGCGCCTCGCACCTTTCCTGAGCCGCGGCTTGTGCTGAGTCGCACGTATTTCCAAAACACGAAAGCGACCCTCCCCGCGTTAATCTGGCCTGATTCAATTTGGGGCGTCACAACTCGGCAGACATGCACCTCGTTGGCAGAGCAGAGCGATAGGTGCTGTCTCGCACGCCAGTCCGACCGCGTACGCACGCAGACGCTCTCCCTCCAACGCTGAGACTGGATTATTGGGGAATGTGCCAAATGAAGCATTCAAAGCTGAAGCACAGCTTTAATTGTGTCTCACAAGTTTGATGTAAACTGGACACACCAACACAGCACCATGCTTTGAGTTTGGACCCGACTCAAGCCCAGCCTGACCTGATCCAGCCCGACTCACTGCACCAGGTTCTGAGTTTCCAAGCCTGACAAAATTTGTATGAACTGGAGGCGGCACTGACTAGTCGACTAGCCTACAGATAGCGGACGTCCTTATCTCTGGTTTCCTGAAGACTACACTAAAAAGTCATGTGAGGTTGGAGAGAGGGCAGGAAGTCCAATAGTCCTATAAAGTTTGAAGTCGGTTAATCTCATTTTCACAGAGTTACGGCACTCTACATTCCTTTGGCTCGCCAGACCTCTGCAAGCACCTCGGTAAGGCCACCTATGGTGCGTATACACATTTGCAAGATTTCAGGGTCTGTATCTCTGGTCGCCTGAAGGCTAGCAATTTGATCTAGGGCTTGTTGGAAGGGGCACATCACACTCTACTAACCTGTGGAGCTTATCGTAAATTTTTAACGTTGCTAGTTGCAAAGCATTTCCTTCTCCTGCGGTTCTGCTCATGATGCCATCAGCGATTAGTCAACGCTGACTTGACTTTCATCACATAACTGTTAACTAAAGTCTAAACCCGACCCACCCTGGCCCAGTTTACAGCACCTCAGTTAGAGCCAACATCTGACCCATGCCCAACCCAATTGTGAAGCCTATGAAAGTTCTGTCCAAACCTGGCCCAGGCCAAATCACAACTCCATGTTCTCAACTTAACCTAAGCCTGACAATATCCTCTTCTTGAAACCAAACTGGACATGAGCCTAACAAAAATCTGTCAGACCACACCATCACATTATAAGTCCAGACCTTACCCAAGCCTGGCAAAACATGGTCCAAACCCAACTTACCCTGAACCACTGTATTATATTTAGACCCAAGCTCAAAAATATTCCATCAGTACCCGACCCAGCCCAACTCACAGCACAACACAAATTCAAATCCAACCCAAGTTCAGTGCAAACCCAACCTAACCCAAATCAGATCAAGTTTCTAGTCTGAATTTGACCCATGTCTGACAAATTTGCACGGAAACGCAACCTGGCCCGACACCCAGCACCACATTATAAGCCTAAACCTAATCAGAGCCTATTCAAATTCTGTTCGAACATAATCTGAGCTGAACCACGTGGTCAGGTTTTGTGTCTGAAGCTGACCTGAGCCCAACAAAATGTTGCCCAAGCCTTACCTGGCCCACGACATAGCACTACAGTTTAAGCCTAAATCTAATCAGAGCCCATTAAAAAAAATCTGTTTAAACACAGTCCGAGCTGAACCACATGGTCAGGTTTCGTCTCTGAAACTGACCTGAACCCAACAAAATTTTGCCCAGGCCTAAACTGGCCCAGCCTAACCTAAGCCTGAAAAATAGCTGTCGTTAATAGTCCCAAACTGGCCCATTATCTTGCAAAGTTGTACCCAGGCGTACTCGTTACTAGATCCCGTCTGTCCCCGAGATACTAAATATACTGCACCTAAATTTCCATCTATGTATTTTATAGGAATTTTGACATTCATTAAGCAGACTTGGTGGGTAAGGTAGTTGGACTGCTGTCGGCTGAACTGGCAGAGATGAACTGCTGTAGGCTGAATAGGCAGTTGTATGTAAATGTGTATATTCAAAGCAGGCTGTTTTTTTTAATAGTGTAATTTCCGTATTCAGTTGAATGGTATATGTTTTGAAACTGTAACAATGATTACATACTACATGCTTTTAAAAAAAGCAAGGGAAATTAGCTTTTCCATGATATGGGCCCTTTAAGGTTTTGTTTTCAATTCGTCAGCCAGCGTGATGAAAAGTGAGGGCGAGTTTTATTTTCACAGCTGTGACGGCGGGTGCATTTATAAGTTGGTGTACACAAATCAAACTGATTTGCTACTGGTTATACAGCATTTATCACACAGACTACACCTCATTTTCAACAGAGGGGGCAAAAAACATGATGGGACCCTGTAGGAACTGGGAGCGTTAGCCTCACTCAGCCTCTCAATGAGGCGGAAGAACAGAAGCAAGGGAGCGCGAGAGGAGGAGACGGAGAGGAAGGCGAGGAAGGCTGCTCGTCGGCAGCAAAGTCGGCTGCATCCTAATGCACGATGATTGCATCTCCTCCTAAAATGTCAAGTGCATTTCCATTTAAAGTGCTTGCTTAAACACCCATGAAGTGTGTGGAGGGTTTGGTGGGTGGGCGGAGGGGGGGTCCCACATCCAGCTCTCCATGCATAAAGGCATGATTAGGGAGTCTCTTAAGCCCCCGGCGGCCGTAAGAAAATCACCTTTTCCTCCCCTGCAGCTCTTCTGAACAATGCATGCTAATGGTGTACCTCTCCCTGAAGATAGCATCCCACTGCTAGCTCTCATGGCCCACATCCCCCAGTTGGCCCACACAACATGGGTGAGAGAACGAGTAGAACGAGTCGTGGATGTTAACAACGAGTTTTTTTTAGACATCAAAAGGAAATACAAACGTTGAGCACATTGGAAAAAGGAGGTGATGGGAACGACAAAGCTAAGGCCGAGATCTCACTCAAGCTTTGATGACTCATTCGTGTTGATTTTGTCAGCCGCTCACAGGGACATCTGTGGTGCTAACGCTAATCACCAACAAAGTGCTTGAAGCGGTGATGGGTGCAGTGAAGGTTTTTGCAAAACGAACCTCTCTTGATATTCAGAAGCATGTGGTGTTTTATTGGTAGCACCATAAAAACACTATGACTGGAATGAAGACGAGCCAAGTTTGGCATAGACATTTCGGAGGTTGGTAAACACTAGAAGTCAATAGTCACCCAAATCTTTTCCATAAATATACCCCTAAACTCAGCTCACTTGTATTGTCACCTATTACCAGTCGTTTGAGATGACTGCAGTTACTCAGGCTTACTTCAACAAGCAGCAAAAGTATTCATTGAAGTGATGCGGCGCATGGAACCAGTAAGTTCCGACTTCTAACTCTGTGCTGTAACATTTAGAGGGTAACCCAGTACTCAGCTAGACCAGTACATGTTGTGTTTTGGATACTTGTATGGAGGTCGCCAGCAGTGGAAGGTGATAAGCTGATCACCAGTAAAACTCAAGTCAAGTTTATTTATATAGCACTTTTTACAATGATGTTGTCTCAAAGCAGCTTTTGGAAACAGACAGTTACAACATGTATCCCCCAGTGAGCAAGCCAGAGACAACAGTGGTAAGAAAACTCAACTGGAGGAAGAAACCTTGGGAGGAACCAGACTTACAAGGGGAGACCCATCCTCCTCTGATCAAACAGTATTTATAGTTTAATCAACTAAATACCAGAAAAGAGTCTCTGTTTGAAATCTGGATAGCAAAGCTTTAGAAGCTGCACAGGTAGAGGCAGTCTCTGACTGAGGCAGTCTCTGACTGGGTCTTTATGTAAAGTGGGCGTGAGCTGAAACAGTCCCATCCTATCTCAATGCTGGTGTATCTGGATGGCACAGTGATGTAACTGAGGGTGTAGCAGTTGACACAGATGGACAGGTGAGCTGGCTGGTGATGGTGGGGAGGAGGCCCTGATGGTCAGTCCTCCAACAGCGTTCAACAGACGGGAGGACAGTCATTACCTCAGGAAGAGTAAAGAGAGAGAGTTAGTTGGGCTCGGGAGTAAGACTGTAGAGAATATGAATATTCAGAATTTTAGAGTGTGGTTGGTGACTCCGGCAGATCTATCTATAACAGCCTAAACTAAAAGGAGAGAACCAGAAGATAACATGGACATGAGAGCCCCCTGAGACACTGGGATCCCCCCACTCCACCGTCAGCAAACCTGTGTGATCGCGTGAAGTGGTGGGACAACAGCACCAACATCTCAGTTTACCATAAACCTCTGTGTCCAAGAACCACCGGATCTCCTGCCTTTATCTAAAAGGGAAGGTTAATTACCAAAAGCTACTAAACAAGTATGTTTTCAGTCTAGACTTTATTATTATTACACAGACTATATTGAGACTGTGTCAGAGTCCCGAACATTAACTGGGAGATTATTCCACAGTTTGTAGGAAAAGTTATTCCACTTTGTAGGAAAAAGCTCTTCCCCCCATTGAAGTCTTCTGAACTATTAGAAACCCAGCATCCTGTGATCTGAGTAAGCGTGGCGGTTCATAATAGGCAATAAGCTCTTCCAGGTACTCCAGTGCGAGACCATGCAGGGCTTTATACGTCAGTAAAAGAATTTTATAGTCAATACGGAATTTGACGGGAAGCCAGTGTAGCGCTGATAAAACTGGACAAAATGTCTTTTTTGGTTATATATGTATATAATCCAGACATTGCATTTATAGTTTTCTGACAGCAGTACCATGTAATGTGGAGTATCTTGTTTAGTTTGTAAAGTGGTCTTTAATTGGATTTATCTAATAATAAACAGACGTACAGATAATGTTGTATTTTGTTTATTTATTAGTATTTTACTGTAATTCCAGAAATGTTGTTCTACGTCACTATACATACTGTGATTTACTACCTTACTTACATTGGAATCCGCTTATAGGTAATATTTTAGGGTATAGGGTGGGCTTTGATTCATATTAGCAAATGTGTCAACCCTGCCCCCTTGGACTGACCAATCAGAGCTTCGTTGTCGCAACAGCAGTCCAAACAAATTCACTTCCTGATGTTAGTATAACAGCCAAATGTTTTCTTCGTTTTTCTCTCTACATTTTTCTTAGCAAAGCCTTCTCGACAGCTACACGTCCTTTCAGACCCATAGCGTTGAGATGACTTCTCACAGCGGAAGGAAGGACAGAAACACCTGCGGACCTTCATGTTTTCTTCTCTGTGAAAGATGAAAGACGTAGATGCTGTTTATCTGACGGCGGCCGTTTTGCTGGTGGACCAGGTCTTCCCTGGTTAATAGGAGTCCCATTTTGTGTGTACCCTTTAATCATTTTTTAACTGCGGATCTGGGAACGCCTGTGTTTTCACATATTTTCCTTTGATTTTCTCCTTCCTAATGCAAGCGGAATATCTTACATCTAATCTCATTAGAAATATCTTCTAAAAAAAAATGAATAATTTATCTTAAATGGTCGCTTTGACTGCAAACCAAACAAGCCGAAGTGTGAGCCGTGTAAGCGTGGCACTGTATCAGTCAGCATCGCTCTCCGTGCCTCGGTATGCATAGTGTTTAGAATGCAAAGGGCCTCTCGTGCCATCCATCACGATGGTGTCCTTCCACCTTTATCCTCCAGCCCGTAAACAACATAAATGATGTGCCATGTGGACGCATCATAATAGAGATTTATTCAGTGACACTTTTCGGCCGTGCATCAGCTTTCTCATTTGATTCGTTCCATTTAATTAGTTTCCGGATGTAAGAAAAAAAAACTAAAAACGCTGGGGGTAATGAAAAGGTAAAGAGGAATACACACGCTCCATAAATAACCTGGGAAGATCCAAATAACGACAGGAGTTTAATGTCCAATTAGGTTAAAAGGGTCCAGGAAACAATGGTGGGGTAGGAAGCATTGTAGGCACGTTGTTCAATGAGGCACTGAGCGACATTGATTAAAAGCTAAACGCATCCATTACTAGCATCAGCGCATTGCTTATCAACAGCCCTGTCCGTCTTGAACTCCGTCTCACTCACCTCCCCTGGTGTGCGTATGTGTTATTGAGAACCACACTCACTCGCCGTTGCCTTGGAGATTTAGTGCCCTGCGAGATCTGAAGAGAGTTACATGTCTGTGATGTTTGTAGCTCAGAAAGGCCATTAATGTCCTGCCATTCACGCTGATCTAATACTGTTCATATTAATATTCAAGCATTCGGTCCACAAGTACGTAAACATCTGCGTCTAAGTTTCTGAATCTGAGTCGATCAGACTATATCAGACTGTAGAAATAGAAAAAATACACCGCGTGCGAGTCAGAGGCAAGTGTCAAGTCTCAAGCCTGTGGGGGTGAGAGAGGTCATTTGAGTTCAAAGTCTCTGGCGTTTGAGTGCCCGTGGAGCCTCGAGTCTCTGAGGTACAGGTCTGAGTTAAGCCCTGGGGTGTGAGTTCAAGTTGAGTCGTAAATCTGTGGAGTTTGAGTGAAGTCTCTGAGGTACAGGTCTCAGTTGAGTCTTTGGAGTGTGAGTCCATGTCGAGTCTCAAATATGTGGAGTGTGAGTCCAAGTCTCTAGTCTCTGGAGTGCAAGTTCGAGTTAAGTCTCTAGTCTCTCCAGTACAAGTTTGAGTTAAGTCTCTAGTCTCTGGAGTGCTAGTTCGAGTTAAGTCTCTAGTCTCTGGAGTGCAAGTTTGAGTTAAGTCTCTAGTCTCTGGAGTGCAAGTTTGAGTTAAGTCTCTAGTCTCTGGAGTGCTAGTTCGAGTTAAGTCTCTAGTCTCTTGAGTGCTAGTTTGAGTTAAGTCTCTAGTCTCTTGAGTGCTAGTTTGAGTTAAGTCTCTAGTCTCTGGAGTGCTAGTTCGAGTTAAGTCTCTAGTCTCTGGAGTGCAAGTTTAAGTTAAGGCCCTGGTTTCTGAAGTGCTAGTTCGAGTTAAGTCTGTAATCTCTGGAGTGCTAGTTCGAGTTAAGGCTCTAGTCTCTGGAGTGCTAGTTCGAGTTAAGGCTCTAGTCTCTGGAGTGCTAGTTCGAAGTAAGGCTCTAGTCTCTGGAGTGCTAGTTAGAGTTAAGGCTCTAGTCTCTTGAGTGCTAGTTCGAGTTGAGTCTCTAGTCTCTGGAGTGCTAGTTCGAGTTAAGGCTCTAGTCTCTGGAGTGCTAGTTCGAGTTAAGTCTCTAGTCTCTGGAGTGCTAGTTCGAGTTAAGGCTCTAGTCTCTGGAGTGCTAGTTTGAGTTAAGGCTCTAGTCTCTGGAGTGCTAGTTCGAGTTGAGTCTCTAGTCTCTGGAGTGCTAGTTCGAGTTAAGGCTATAGTCTCTGGAGTGCTAGTTCGAGTTAAGGCTCTAGTCTCTGGAGTGCTAGTTAGAGTTAAGGCTCTAGTCTCTGGAGTGCTAGTTTGAGTTAAGGCTCTTGTCTCTGGAGTGCTAGTTCGAGTTGAGGCTCTAGTCTCTGGAGAGCTAGTTCGAGTTAAGGCTCTAGTCTCTGGAGTGCTAGTTTGAGTTAAGGCTCTAATCTCTGGAGGGCTAGTTCGAGTTAAGTGTGTGAGGTACAGGTCTCAGTTGAGTCTTTGGAGTGTGAGTCCCCGTCGAGTCTCAAATCTGTCTCTAGTCTGTGGAGTAGTAGTTTGAGTTAAGTCTCTAGTCTCTGGAGTGCAAGTCTCTGAGGTAAAGGTCTCAAATATGTGGAGTGTGAGTCCAAGTCTCTAGTTTTTGGAGGGCAAGTTCGAGTTAAGGCTCTAGTCTCTGGAGTGCAAGTTCGAGTTAAGGCTCTAGTCTCTGGAGTGCAAGTTCGAGTTAAGTCTCTAGTCTCTGGAGTGCTAATTCGAGTTAAAGCCCTGGTCTCTGGAGTGCTAGTTTGAGTTAAGGCCCTGGTCTCTGGAGAGCTAGTTTGAGTTAAGTCACTAGTCTCTGGAGTGCTAGTTTGAGTTAAATGTCTGAGGTACAGGTCTCAGTTGAGTCTTTGAAGTGTGAGTCCCCGTCGAGTCTCAAATCTGTCTCTAGTCTGTGGAGTGGTAATTTGAGTTAAGTCTCTAGTCTCTGGAGTGCAAGTCTCTGAGGTAAAGGTCTCAGTTGAGTCAGTGTGAGTCCACACACAGTGTGAGTCCACATTGAGTCATAAGTCTCAGGAGTGTGAGTCTGAGTCAATTCACAAATCTCTGTAGTGCAAGTCTGAATGAAGTCTTTGAGGTACAGATCTGAGTTGAGACGCTGGGGTGTGAGTTCGAGTCAAGTCTCAAATCTCTGAGTTGAGTCCTGAACCTCTGAGGTGTAAGTCCAAGTCTCAGGGTTTGAAGTCCAAGACTCAGTCAAGTGTCTAATCTCTGGAGTGCCAGCCCGAGTCAAGTCTCTGGTCTCCAAAGTGCAAGTTCGAATTAAGTGACTGAATTAACAGGTACCAGTCTTTGAGGTGTGAGTTCAGGTCAAGTCTCCGAAGTGCAGGACTGAGTCAAATCTCGAGCCTCTGAGGTGCAAGACTTAGTCTTAAGCTTCTGTGGTGCTATTCTGAATCTAGTATTGCCTCTGGAATATCCTCTAGAATCAAGTCTCTTGCCTCTGGAATGCTGATCCGAGTCGACTCTCTAGTATCTGGAGTGCAAGTGCGAATTAAGTCTCTGAGGTACAGGTCTGAGTTAAGTCTTTGAGGTGTGAGGTCAGGTCAAGTCTCCGAAGTGCAGGACTCAGTCAAGTCTCTTGCCTCTGGAATGCTGATACGAGTCAACTCTCTAGTCTCTGGAGTGCGAGCCTATGAGTCAAGTCTTAAGTTTCTGGGGTGCTAGTCTGAACCTAGTATCTCGACTCTGGTGCTAGTCCGAGTCGAGTCTTGTGCTGGTTTAGCTGGTCACACATTATGATCATAAGCAATGGAAACTTTCAATAACAAGCCTTTCATTATGTGAGCTCTATATAGAAACTCCCCCATATGGCTTGGAATAAGATCTCCTTGTATTAACTTACATTAAAACTAACTTTAACACTTATTTGCAGTAGTCTTACTATACTTTAGATTAGTTAGATGAACTGTTTTAGTTTAGTTTTTGCTAGTTTAATCTCTTTTCTTTAAAAAAAAAAACACAGTCACTACATATAATGCTTCAGTGTCTCTGTAACGAAAGTCTTGTTTCTTGAAGTCGTAATGAACCCGGCATTGCTGACAGCATTAAAGGTAATTACTACTGTTTACTTTCCTGATTTGTGCCCCTTGACTAACTTTGTGTGAAAATGCATTTTCCATGTAGCCTAATAGCTTTCATAGCTGTAACAGCGGTAACGATGTCTGATGTGGTCCAAAAACCTCCCACGAAATTTGACCCACTGCCCGTGACCTATAAATTATAAAAAATGAACCCTCTGGGGTGAGAGTCCGAGTCAAGTCTTGGGTATAAAGGGTTTGAGACCCTGTGGAGACTGACTGTGAGGGATGTGTCTCTGAATTGGGTCTAACGCTTAGTGTATTTGAGTCCAGGATGCTGTTTCTTCTAGATAGAACAGAACAAATCCTGCGAAGCACTGCTTTAAATTAAGAAGCAAGCTTGCGATGCAAACATGTTCTGGCTGATCGACTACATTTGCTATAAGACGACAAGTGCATCAGTTTGACTTTGGGCCAAACCACCGTCTCATGCCTCCCCCAGGACATTTGTAAAGCTTGTTCCACGTTGTTTGTGCTAACCATCTGACTTCCAGAAAGTTCTGTCCTTTCCAGCAGACACCTTCATCTATCAGCGCTCTCCGGACACACAGTCAGTCTTCTGTGGCGACGTCTGAAAAAGTTCGAGTTACCAGATGTGTCTGTAGCCTCTGGCCAGATTCTGCCGATACCCACAGCCCACCAATCAGGGGGGTCAGGCTCTGCGCGCCTCGTATCGAGCGGATGTCCGTCACGGGGCTGACGGGAGAGGAAATTGTGCCACCAGGCTTCTCAGTCACCCGGCTCTCCGGACGCGCTCTCTGCCCCTGCTCCTGCGGCTCCGCTGGCCCCTTTCCGTGGTCCCGCTGACTGATCGCTGCCTCCCTGGTGTGGACCTGTCAACACCTTATACCAATCAAACGGCCCGCCCGCACCCCTCCTCTGAGAGCTCACGGGAAGTAGACGGAACCCCCGGCCACCTCCATGTCAACCCCCACCCGCATCCCACCATTTCACGGGCCGGCAAATGCCATGCGAATGACCACCTCGGAGCCACAGGGTCTCCCAAACTAAGCACTTGATGACACACGTTGTGCTAGCACACGCTGAGAAGCATCTGCTCCAGCCCTGGGGGTAAGACTCGAGCGGAGAACTTCCAGCAGAAGTTTCTCGTTGTTGGAGCAATTTTTCTTCTCCCAATTTACAGTAAATTCCCAGTTTAGAACGTGTCCTTCCCGCCACATGGTGCTATAATCAGCGTAGAAGGAGCATCTTAACACCTAGAAGTCTCAGTCAGCGTCAGTGGTAAGAAAAGCACGATGCAATTTTATGTTCAGTGTTTGTTTGTTCAGCAAACAAGTGAAGTCCTGTTGAAAACGTAGGTTCTAAACTTTCACACTTCATCACCTTTATTGCATATAGCGTTTACACCCACAGGCTCCAGCTAGCATACAGGAGCACTTCGTAGTTCTACCATTACAACCATACATCTGCATACTTTGTTACCCTGTTCTTCAATGGCCAGGACACCCACAGGACCACCACAGAGCAGGTATTATTTGGGTGGGTTGGACAGTAAGTGGACACAATGTTTAAAAACTCCAGCAACATTGCTTCGTCTGATCCAGTTTATATATATATTTAGGATCACTTTAGAAATTTCATGCAATTTTCACAATTAATGTAAGTGTATCAGATGATTTTTAAAGAATAAAATGTTTGTATTAAAGTCTATTTTTGTATAGAGGCTTATTTTGCATATAGTCCTATTATCAGTAATTCTCAGTCCTCAACTGAGAACAACATTCTAGGTTAGTTTAGTATCTGAAGCATCAGCAGTTGATGTCTTGCTGACCGACTCAAAATGACCAGAAAGAAACAACTTTCTTTAGAGACCCGTCAGTCCATTGTTGTGTGTATATATATATGAAGTATCTCAAAAATAGTCACTTTACAGGAGAGACCAAAAACAAACTTTACTTTCAATGTAAGTCAATGGAACCAGAATTTTTTCCAAGCTATTGTGGAGCATGATCCATTAGTCATAAAAATTTCACACAATGTACACGACTATTGCTGTGCTTAAATTAAAATTGACAAAAATGTTTTTCATTGTTTTTCAGAAGAAAGACTCTTATCGCTAACTGTGTATAAATTGTGTGTGTGTATATATATATATATATATATATATATATATATATATATATATATATATATATATATAAACAGTATATATACACAATACACAGCTAGCGATGGGGTGTTGATTCCATTCCTCGGCTTGACTCTTCACCAAACAGTTGGAATGCTTGGAGTGGACTCTGTCGACTATGTTATTTTTTCATCAGAGCCGTCTCGAGGGCCATTCTGATGTATGTAAAGCAGGAGAGAGTCTGAGTTTGAATAGCGAGAGTTTAATTAGCAGCCATAAACAACACTAGCAGCAGCTGCTCGCGGAAACATTTTTATACTTGCTGAGCTGCAGCTCTTTATTCTGTTCATGATTTGGCGAAAAACAGCGATTAGAAACGAGATAAGGGACGCAAGGTTTTTCACAGGAGAGGATGAAGGTGAGATCTGCACCTTTCTCCTCAGCTTCTTATTCAGATTTTCGTTCCGGCGCAAGTACTAAACTGCTGCGAAGCAGAAAAGACGAATAAGAATCTGTGAATATGAAGCCGAAAGTCTGTTAAAACGAGGGACAAGATTACATCCAATCTTTTTCCAAAGTATTGAACACTAATGTGAAAAGTGATCTTATTTAAAGAATTCGGGCTACAGCAGTGGTTTTCTCAGGATACTTCTCTCCTCCGCTCTCAGTGTGTGAAATAAGCGGAATTTTCCTTATAGCATTGTCATCTGTAGCTACTAAAGAGTGGCTAAACTATATTTAGGATTTTTTAATAGCTCCTGTATGTCTTTATTTCCAGCTCGAGGGTTGATTCCATTGATTCCAGCAACAGGAATCAGGAGTCTGATTCGATTTCAGAAAAGCTGGTGTTGTGCATCACTAACTTCAGCTTCACAGAGTGTTGGAAGGCGTGTAAAGGGATGGGGCGGTTGGTCTGTTTCTGCTGGACGGGTGGGCAACGTGTGTATTTTTGCTGTGTCATTGAACCAATAGGTCAGTATTGGTTTGTCCAGTATGTGATAGCAGCTGGTCAGCATTGCAGCAGCAGTTGTAGCGACAGTTTGTTAACTCACAGCCCAGCTAGCATTAGCTACATTAAATACTGAGTCGTTGTCTATAAAACAGAGAAAGAGATTTATAAATTTGAGGGGGCGGAGCTTCTGCAGGACCAATGATTTAAATATCATTATCATTCTCCACAGTTGCTACCGGATCCTTTATATGTACAGCAGATGCTCTTATCCAGAGTGACAGATTACCTGTACACAGGTAGGTGAAGGTAGTGTTACAGTTTACCTGTACACAGGTAGGTGAAGGTAGTGTTACAGTTTACCTGTACACAGGTAGGTGAAGGTAGTGTTACAGTTTACCTGTACACAGGTAGGTGAAGGTAGTGTTACAGTTTACCTGTACACAGGTAGGTGAAGGTAGTGTTACAGTTTATCTGTACACAGGTAGGTGAAGGTAGTGTTACAGTTTACCTGTACACAGGTAGGTGAAGGTAGTGTTACAGTTTACCTGTACACAGGTAGGTAAAGGTAGTGTTACAGTTTACCTGTACACAGGTAGGTGAAGGTAGTGTTACAGTTTACCTGTACACAGGTAGGTGAAGGTAGTGTTACAGTTTACCTGTACACAGGTAGGTGAAGGTAGTGTTACAGTTTACCTGTACACAGGTAGGTGAAGATAGTGTTACAGTTTACATGTACACAGGTAAGTTAAGGTAATGACTCTTATTGGTAGGGTGTATGGTGGCCACTCTGGTAGGGAATTGACCTCCAGTTTAGAGCTTTGAGGGCAGCGGTGTAACCATCACATTACACTAACCACCACTATACTATATGTTTAGCTGTGCTGAAGCGTGCTGTGTGTGATCTTTTCTCCTTACTCTACAATGAGTCTCCTTATTGCAGGGACGCTACTGATCTCCTGCCGTCTGAACTGTGTCAAGTTACACCCACTGCAGCATGTCCAGTTTATTTTCATATTTGTATTATAAGTATTAGTGTATATAAATAGTATTAATATTATCCACACTTTTGTACTGTTTTTTTTATCTGTCCGGCTACTGCTACTACAATTTCACTGTATTTTCACTGTCTAGACTGACCGCTGTTGTCACTGTGGCATCTAATAATAATCTTTTTATTAACAGTTTATTTTTAACCACCTCATATCTTCATTAGTGCAATAATACTTTTGCTGCTCGTGTAACGTATATGTACATAAAACCGTCTCACTTTTTATTGTTTTGGGGTTAATAGCTGTTCTATAACACTCTATTTATTTATTTTATTCTGTTCAACATATGTATACTCGGGCGGCATATTGGTGTAGTGGTCAGCACTGTCGCCTCACAGCAAGACGATCTGGGCTGGATTCCCGGTCCGGGCTGTTCTGTATGGAGTTTACATGATCTCCCCGTGCTTGAGTGGGTTTCCTCGGGGTACTCCAGTTTCCTCCCACAGTACAAATACATGCATGTTAGGTTGATTCCGCACTCTAAATTGCCAGTAGGTGTGAGTGTGTGATGGCCTGGCGAACTGTTCATGGTGTACCCTACCCTCGCCTGATGACGCTGGCCCCCACATATTATATATATTTATATATAATGGATATATATATTCTCTTATACTGTACTGTATATCTGCAATATGTATAGCACTGTGATGCTGCAATTTCCTTTATAATCAATAAAGTATTATCTTATCTTATACCACACTATACCAACGACCTTCAACTTCATCATCCCTGTTATTACTATAGCGGAACAGTGCTAATAACTTGCAGGGGATGAGGTGCTCGTCTTTGCAGACTTCCAGCTGGTATATCACACGATGCTTCTCTGTCTCCTCACTTCTCGCCCCCCCCCCTCCCTACGTAGCTGCAGCGTTGCCTCTCCGGATATGCCCACGAGGGAACGTCGCTATACATCCCCTCAACATTTGCGCCTGAGCGCAAAAATTCGTCGCCGAGGCAGATTTTTCAGCGGAGGTGGCAGACATGTTTCAAAGAAAGATCACACTTCTCATCGGCGGCGTTTTTTAAAAAGTCAAGCTGTTGACTCCAGCCTTGAAGTGCCTCTTGAATTCATCTAGGAGTCTTGCTTATTTTCTGTGTACTGCCTGCGGTTACACATGCTCGCTGCTCCCGAGTTGAGGCAGAAGACACTTTCTAACTGTTTTTTTTCCTTCTTCTTCTTCTTCTTCATCTTAGCTGAACCATACCAGCCACTAACATCTCTATAAATACCCCAAATCATAAATTTTGTCATGTCAGGACCCGCGGCTGCAGAAAAAAAAAAAGCGAAATAGCTTGTATCTAAAATTAACCTCCATTTCATTATTAAAGTTGATGAGCGTTCGCGAGACGCTGTAATCTCCACTTCAAAAGCACATCTTCGCGCTTCCCAGTGCAAGGAGAAGACGAGAGGAGCTCTCTAATGTAATATTATAGTAATTAAACCGCACCTCCCATAGGATGCTTGCTAAACAGCACTTCATTAAACTAACAACCTGGGCTCTGACACTTAAGGTCAGCGCACATACGTACAGCTCCCTGTTCTACTGATTGCGGTTAATAATGCGTGTGAGAGCTGCACAGGGATGTACAGTAAGTTTTAAACCGATGGTCAGTTAATTACTGTCTTCCTAGAAGGGTCTCATGGACGGCCTATTCACCATCTCATAACTACATGCTAATAGCTGCGGAGGCCGCGGTGTGAAGTGAGAATGTTGATTCACTAAAGGACTTCCCCTGAGTTAATTACCGTCCCTGCTGTATTCATATCGGCTCAGGCAGCTTACCGCTCACTTCAAATGATGCTATAAATGATGTTCTATCACATGGACGTCAGGAGTTATTACTTCAGTTTCACTGTGGATTATATAATTGCTTATCTGTTTACTGTGAGTTACACGTTGGGTTTACATTCTGTATTGACTGTGTATTTCAATGGCAGGTAATGACAGTGTGTGGTTTCAGACACGTTAATCAAGCACATAGCCATGCAGTCTCCATAGTCAAACACTGGTGGTAGAACTCTTTGTACTCAAGAGCTCAGAGGATATAAAAGCCACGTTTTCCACCAGGGAGATTGGAAAGATTCTACCCCGGTCAACTGTGGGCGCTATTATCAAGCAATGGAAGCTTAGCCTTAAAGAAGTAGACCATGCAAACTCATAGAGTGGGATGATTGAGTGCTGAAGCGCCTACTGCACAACAGTGGCCTAAATCCTTTGTTGCATCATTCAATACTCAATAGAGCTCTGAACCACTTCTAGAAGCAAGACCAGCATGAGAACTGTGCATCTGGAGCTTCATGAAATGGCTCAACAACCGCACAAAAGCCAAATATAACTGAGCACAATGCTGCTCCTTGATTTTTCTGAACATCCTTTAGTGGGTATAGCTAAAAAACTAATCAGTGCACAGCACTTGCTTTAGAATCTCGGTGATAATGGCCTTATGATGGTAAGATGTTCTTATGATGATTCTTCCTTGCAGACCATGTTTGGATGGTGCCCCACCACCCCTGTGTCAGTTTAACCTTCCTGTATAGGTCTTTTGCTATCATACGGGGGGTTTGCTTTGCATTTCACATTGATAGCCATTAGGAAGCCAGATATCTGGACCCTGGAATCAACAGGCTCTTCACCTGCTATCTTCTCTGACGCATCTAGTGTCATAAACATGTGACATCAAGTCAACTAGCCTGTGAGACTCCCTGAATTACAGTTAGGCCCAGAAATAATTGGACAGTGACATAAGATTTGGCATTTTAACTATTTACTAAACCATATTCAAGATACATGTGGGCTTGAAGTGCAGACTCTCAGCTTTAGTTTAAGGGTATTCACATCCTACTTGGAGGAAGGGTTTAGGAATGACAGCTCTTTAATATGTAACTGCCTCTTGGTCGTGGGACCAAAAGTAATTGGACAACTCAAAAGCTATTTCATGGGCCTCCTTAATCCATCTCAATTAAGCAGGTAAAAGGTCTGGAGTTGATTCCAGGTGTGGCATTTGCATTTGGAAACTCTTGGTGGGAACCCACAACATGTGGTCAAAGGAGCTCTTAATGGAAGTAAAACAAGCCGTCATTAGACTGAAACAAAGAAGAAATCCATTAGTGAGATAGCGGAAATTTGAGGAGTGACTAAATTAACAGTTCAAAAATTTAAAAATAGAACCCCCAGATTAGACTTAGCCAAAAAAACATCTAAAGAAGTTCCAGTTCTGGAACAGCCTTCTATGGACAAATAAAACCAAGATCAACCTGTATTGGAATGATGTGCGGTAGAAAATATGAAGAAGGATGGAACGGCTCACGATTCAAAGCATACCACATCCTCTGTAATAACATATTGGAGGCAATGTGATGGCATGGGCATGCATGGTTTCCAATGAGATTGGGTAACTGGTGTTTATTGATGATGTAACAGAAGACAGAAGCAGCTGGATGAATTCTGAAGTGTATAGGGATATAATTTCTGCTCAGATTCAACCAAAACAGCAAGGTTGATTGGACGGTGCTTCACAGTACAGATGGACAATTACCCAAAACATACTGTGAAACCAACCCAGGAGTTTTTCAAAGCAAATAACTGAAAAATTCTGCAATGGTTTACAACAATCACAGCTGTAATCTGAGTTTTCAGTAACATTGTTTTAATAATAGCAGCAGCTGTACTGGTCATTTAAAAACCAACACATCACAGACCCAAGGCAAACCATGGCCAGCACTGCGACTGAAAATACATTACCAATGCAGCACCATTCAATTCCTACAAACACCAGCTTTATTTAGGTGACCTACATTGACTCAATACTTTATTTAGATTACCTACATTGGCTGAATATACTTTCCCATAAAGGACACCATATTGATCTACAGAGTCCAAGGCAACACAATACCAACACAAATCTTAGCTTGGCCTGGTTTTCAGACATACTGAACAGCTACTAACACATAAGAATAGCTTTTGAACCAAATCAGTCAGTGGCTCATTTAGACATACAATAGCGCTTGTGTTTCTTGTTGCGCCATTTAACCTTCATTAAAACATTTTAAATCAAACGTGGCTTAAACAAGTGGGTCATTTTCCATTAACAGTGGGAAACCGTGCCACAGAGGTTGCAGGGATTTAAAAGGTGCTAAAAATATTAGGCTCAGCTCCAAGAGGCAGTAGGTTAAAAATGTATTTAATTTTTCTTTTTTTTTTTGTCATGATTAATGATGTCATGATTCATAATCAAATGTAAAAAAAAGTGTAAAACAGCTCATCACATATCCAAGTTTCAATTTTTGGGAAACCATTTTTAATAGGAAAACACGGTTTAAACAATGTTAATGTTTACTATATACCTTAACATTATCCTGTATAAGCATTTTATATATATATATATATATATATATATATATATATATATATATATATATATATATATATATATATATATATATATATATATTGAGAATTTGGTCAGTGGTGTTCTCAATATTGTTCTCAACTTTTTAATTGCTTCTTTGGGTCAAGGCTCATCAGAGAGGCAGCATGTCTGTACATCAGAAAGCGTGTGTGTACTTCAGTTCAGGAATTCATTAATAGTTTTGTTTATCAGCCAGCATATAACTTCCATGTATCACTGGTGTTATGTGCTTTAAAGGCTGGGTAATTTAAATTCTGTTAAAATAATGGCACATATCATTTATATCATTGATTTTAAATGGTTACACAAGTTGGCCATCAATGGGTGAGCCAATTAACTAAATCCTCAATCTTAATCAGAATGTTGTTGATGTCACATATACATATAACATCAGTGACATGTTGTGACACCAGTGACTAATTGTGACTATCTAAGACCACTAACGTCATGAACAATTAGAACACTACAGAAATTTTATCCTTAATTATGTTTACGTTTGTTAGTGCTTATTTTGCTATTCTGGCGAGGTGAGGCCAGACAGACAGCTGCTTAAAAGCGAAACACGTTCTCTCCTCAGTCCTGAGACTGGATAGTTTAAAACATATGTTTACTTATGAAACATGCTCTACTAAATAAGATGATTTATAGTTTTTTATTGAGAAACATAAGATTTAGTGTCCTGTATACTGGACATTTAGACATAGGTGTGTGAAATGTTTGTTTGTATGGAAGTTCTCAGTAAATGAGAAGCTAAATTATCCAACCCACCAATGCAAAGTGTCAGTGGACTGTCAGTATTTAGCACCTCATTCATTTAATCTGGGTTACAAACCTTTTATAGTAGATTTTTGATATTTGAGGAGTTTGAGAGGGCTAGCCATCCTGCCCACCCAGAGAGAGTAACATGGGACTTCCTTAGATGTGGCATCTCTCAGGTTTTAACAAAGACAGGATCCTCAGACAGAGCCCACAAATACATGTAGTTGTATTTAGTTTTACAATCCAGACAGATGTTCATGAACACTATCAGTCAAACGTATGGACACACCTACCCAGGTTTTTCTTATTTGTACCATTTTAATATTAATAATATTAGTGAATAATTAAGAAGACATCAAAACTTTAAAATAACATTTATGGAATCATTGTTGGAGCCGAATTAAACATCTGGTTATTGTTTATAGAATGTTTATAGTGTCTTTTAGAAATTAGCTCATTCGCTCTGATGCAGGCTCACATGCTGTTAACATTCTGGCCAGCAGCTTCACGAGGAGCAACACAAGCTGCTTTTCTAACAGGACTGAAGAAGATAGCATACATGCTGAGCTCTTGTAGTTTCTGAAAAACATTGGTAAGGATGTTATAGGTGTTCTAAAGTCTTCCAATGCATTAAGATCAAAATGTCTCTCTTCTTTTACTTTCGGCTTTTCCCGTTTCAGGGGTCGCCACAGCGAGTCATCCTCCTCCATCTCACTCTGTCCTCTGCATCCTCTGTCCTCACACCAACTACTTCCATGTCCTCTCTAACTGCATCCATATATCTCCTTCTTGGTCTTTCTCTTTGTCTTTTTCCTGGCAGCTGCATTTCTAACATCCTTCTACCAACATACCCGCTGTCCCTCCTCTGGAGATGTCCAAACCATCTCAGACTGGCCTCTCAAACTCTATCTCCTAGTTGTTTAACCTGTGCTGTACCTCTGATGGTCTCATTCCTAACCTTATTCATCCTTGTCACTCCCAAGGAGAACCTCAGCATCTTCAGCTCTGCCACTTCTCCTGTCTTTTTGTCAATGCTACTGTCTTCAAACCATACAACATAGGAGGTCTCACCACTGTCTTGTAAACTTTTCCTTTGACCTTTGCTGCCGCTCTTTTGTCACAAATCACTCCTGAAACTTTTCTCCATGCACTCCATCCTGTCTGGACTCTTTTCCTTACCTCTAAACCACATTCCCCATTTTCCTGAATATATAAATTCAATTGTGTCCAAACTTTTGACTGCGAGAGTAAATCAGATCAGCCCTGTTATTTGTAAGTGATCAGATTGGACTTGTGTTTTCAGACGTCACTGACCTCTTTGCATGGGCTGTTGTGATAACAACATAGGCGTCTGTACCTACATAACAAAACCCCGGGGAATTCCTTCACTCTGGATTGGACATCATTGTTTTGTTTGAAAAATCTGATTTTAGAGGCCAAAGCATTAAGTCCGAGACGCATCTGTAAACCACCAGCAAATGTGTTTTGAATCCAGTTTGCACAAGTTGGATTTCACGTGTGCTTTTGCTGTCCAAACTTTAAAAAAATCTAATCAGGGTACAAACTAAATCAGAACAGGGCATTATCTCCTGCCAGTTACTGATCTTCACAGTAAAGAACTGAAAACAATGTACATTTTCTGTTTATATATTGTAGTAATTCCACTAGACTACTGTAAAGTATGATGCATTCTGGGAGATACAAAGCTCAAGCTATGTCAGATTTTGCAGTAATTGGATGTCTCATCATTTCTTACCCTTTTTGTTCATTTGCCTTTATTTATTTATTTTTATGTACAATTAAATGAACCTAAATGGGTTTGTTTTAAAACCTTTTCCTACAAGAGGTCTCCTGAAGGTCCTACCATAATACCTTGCTGCATCATATAACCGGGCTGTTCACCAATCCAGTGCGTGCGGGAGTGGGACAACATTAAAACGGACGGATGAGAAAACTTATTCTAAATAGTTTTAAAGCAACCAATCACATGATCACATAAACTACATGACTGTGCTACAGATAGGGTGGAGCCTTTAAGGTTGTATTCTCTGTGAAATGAGTTTTCATATAAGTGCCTGTATAGGCGAACCTGCACAGCACAGCTCCCTTCAAATTGATTCTTTTTGAATGAGGTGCAGCACACGTGGTAAACACCAACTTACAACAAAGGTGCATGCCCGCCAACCATGACAGCACAGGGATGTGGGGTCGGAGATGCAGCGATTGCACCAGTTTTGCTCACAATGCCTGTATAAAGTTAGCTTTAGACGGTCAGTCGGCCCACAGTGAAGCCCACTAGAGGCAAGTCTGGCAGTTATTTTTAGTTGTGATTATTCAGATATTAATTATTTGTGAATAGATTATGTCACATATTAGACATTATTAACCCTCATATGGGACTACAGGCAGGAGCGGGATGGTATATTTGTATGGCCAGTGGGATCAGGACCAATGAGCGGATAAATTCTACCTCAAATATATGTTTGGATCTATTCCATGTGTTCTAAGCAGGATGGTGTTCATTTTCTTGTTTGGTTAACTCATTCATTTCAAAATGTTCCAATTAATAGATTTAATTACTGCCATCTTGGTAGTATTATTAACTGGTGTAACATAACGTAATGTGGTGTTCAGTTCTGCCAGAAAGACTCTATGATACAATTATTAAAGGATACAGTTATTTGGAACTTGAGTCTTTGGTGTAGGCCTGGTCCTCGGTCCAGGTTTGGGATGTCAAGACGCCCACGTATCCTGCCAGATAGGAGCACACCAATTTATTTAGCATTTTATATTGTTGTCTGATGTTTACATGAAAGGTATGTGGCTCTGGCTGCACAGCTGTCTGTGTTTATTTTCACATGTTGCCTTTGTATGGACATCTCTCTGTAAACCAGCCAATCAGAGCAGAGTTTATCAAATTATTCATGAGCTCATCAAAAATGGAAAACAGGTCATTTCGTTCTAGGACCGAATCAAGATGCTAAGATGCTAAGAAGGTCAAAGATGCTCTGTGCTGGCCCAAGCTGGTCTAAGCTGGTTAATGCCTGTCCAAGCTGGTTTATGCTGGTCTAAGCTGGTTAATGCCTGTCCAAGCTGGTTTAGGCTGGTCTATGCTAGCATAATATGATCTACGATGGTCTAAAATGGTCTACGCTAGTGTAATAGTGTAATATGGTCTATGCTGGTCTAGCTGTTAAATGCATGTCCAGGCTGGTTTAGGCTGGTCAAAGCTGGTCTATGATGGTTTATGCAGGTCTAATATGGTCTATGCTTGTCTAAAATGGTTTATGCTGGCCTAAGCTGGTTTATGCTGGTCTATGCTGGCCTGTGCTGTTCCAAGCTGGACTATGCTGGTCTAAAATGGTCTATGATGGACTAAGCTGGTCTATGCTGGTCTAAGATAGCTTATGCTGGTCTGGTGCTGGTTTAGGATACAATTATTTGGAACTTAAGGAGTCTTTAGCATAGGCCCAATCCTATGTTCCTATGTTCAGGTTTGGAGTGTTTGGACGTCCACTTATCTTGCCAGATAGGAGCACATCTCTAAACAACTGGGCAGGACCAAAATGGTGGTAGTTGGGAGGAATGGAAGGAGGAGAAAGTCAAAACATCAGCACATGAAAGCAGCCGGAGGGAAAGAAAAGTAGAGTCATTTTAAAGACTGGTGCAGGCTATTGGTCGTGAGTAATGAATGACGAAGCAGGTCATGAATGAATGAATGACGAAGCAGAATTTTCACTAAAGCTTCCATTTCACTTTGTGATGGGTAGCTATCTTTACATGATGTTCCACATACTGTAGTAAAACTGATGGTACATATTTGTTGTAACTTCTTTCTAGCCATCAGAATGAAGAGGGAGACCAGTTTAGAGTATCTTTTTTTATTCTTAGGATACTGCAGTACAGATGTTCTGGGAGCGCTCAACCCTGGTCTGGTCTAAACATGGTCTAACTTCAACCTAGAAAACACACTGTATTTAAATCCAGGCTGTCAATAGGTCAACCAGCCTCTACCAGCCTATCTCCAAGGCTTAGGGCTAGGGCAGGATCTGCTAAGCCAAAACCCTAAACGACGGGTTTCACTAAACCATAAGCAATGTGGTTTCGTCAGTGTCCATAAGCTTTTAACAGACACCATAGGTTGTAAAATATATTCAACATATTAGAGCAACTATGTGCTGTACATACCCAGAGGTACTGGGTAGAAATGCAGAAAAACTGAGTAGTACTGCATTTGTATGATACAGCATGTATATTGGACACTGCTGGAGAAGCTACCGGCAGTATATTACTGTAGTTATTAGAGGGTAAGTATTGCAAAACATACCTGCGACTACATTTTCATGGGCCTTTTGTTGCATTAAGCTGGAACGCATCCGCTCCTAGAACTCCTCTGAGCGATTTCAGCCGAAGTCATTAAGCTGAAGTCCACGAGTTGCATCTCCATATTGACCTTTTACCCCATCTGACTACACTCCCAGTGTTGTCTCTGTCATGTCTACTACATGTGAAGTAGCAGTGCTCCGTCTTCCCCTCCACATCCCCCCTCAGTGCACCTATTCTAATGTGTTCTGGGTGAGTCCGTGTCCTGGAGCTAAAATCAGAACGTTAGTGGTGAAATTCAAAAAAAGCAATCAAATTTTCTGTCTCGGTAAGCAGAGCGGCGCTAGCTCGGGGTCATCCGCCGCCTGCCGCTCCTGCTTCCACAGGCGCTTCACGCTAGCCCTCAGGCTTACCTGTGTAATTAACTTTTTTTCCCCCTCCCAGCCTCTGAGTGGTGCATTTCTCCCTAGCACCACAAATGCTTGATATCCCTGTGGACCGCCGGTGTGCCTTAATGACTCCACCCCCCCCAAAAGTCCCCACGTCGCCTCCCACTACTCCCGCAGTAAAACGAGCCCTATGCCCCATCATCAGGCCTGATTAACGAGACAGAATTTTGATTAGGAGGCGCCGCTCCTGATTCATGCCTTATGGTTTTTCATTTGGAAACATTAAAGGAATAATCAAGGGAGCGAGATGTAATTCTTTTCCCATTATATCCACTCAGGGATTACTGTAGTGTGTAATTGTAAGTATGTACGTACTACGGTTTTCAATCGATGATTGATGAAGGTTCAAGAGTGCAGCCTCGCCAGACTTCTTTAAGAAGTCGTGACAACGAACTCGAGTTCTTAAATGGTGTTAGTCATCCAGTCACTTGCAGTTCAGCACCTAGAATCTCAGTTCCACTGAAGGCAGAAGTGCAGCTGCATGCAAACCGTGAACCTAACCTGACTTAACCCTAAAATATACATTCTTCCACAAACGACAAAGCACAGGTTCCTTATATTTGATTAACTCAGTTGCCAAGAACTGTCAGCTCTTTACAAGACTGTGGCAGAGTCTGCACAGAATGTATTTATGTAGCATTTTATATTGTTCTCTGATGTCTACATAGAAGGTATGTGACTGGCCGCATAGCTGCCTGTGTTTATTTTGACATGCTGCTTTTTTATGAACATCTTGCTGTAAACCAGCCAATCAGAGCAGAGCTCTGAGCTCACCAAAAAATGGAAAACAGCTCATTTCATTCTAGGACAGGATCAAGATGCTAAGATGCAAAGAAGGTCTAAGATGCTCTGTGCTGGCCCAAGCTGGTTTATGCTGGTCTAATCTGGTATATTTTGGTCTAATATCGTCTAAGATGGTCTATGCTAGTGTAATATGGTCTAAGCTGGTCTAGGATGGTCTATACTGGTCTAAGACGCTTTGTGTTGGCCCTAGCTGGTCTAAGCTGGTTAATGGATGTATGCTGATTTACGCTGGTTTTTGCTGATCTAGGCTGGTCATTGCTGTTCCAAGCTGGTTTATCCAGGTCTAAGATGGTCTATGCTGATCTAAGATGCTGGTCTAAGATGGTTTATGCAGGTACAAACTGGTTTATGCTGGTCTAGGCTGATCTGTGCTGTTCCAAGCTGGTCTATGCTGGTCTAAAATGGTCTATGCTGGACTAAGATGGTCTATGCTGGTCTGGTATATGATGGTCTAATATGGTCTAGGATAGTCTAAGATGGTCGATGCTAGTGTAATATGGTCTAAGCAGGTCTAAGATGGTCTTTACTGGTCTAAGATGCTCTGTGCAGGTCTAATATAGCGTATAGCTTTGTTATGCCGATCTCAAATGGTTTATGCTGGTCTAGGCTGGTCGGTGCTGTTCCAAGCTTGTCTATGCTGGTCTAAGATGGACTATCCTGGGCTAAGCTGATCTATGCTGTTCTAAGATAGCTTATCCTGGGCTAAGCTGGTCTATGCTGATTTAGCTGGACACTTCAGTATGGACATGCTGGTTAACCAGCACGTCAGCATGAAAACACAACCTATGCTGCTATTGGTGGTGATCAACTCCCATTCTTGCTTGACCAGCATACCAGCATCCAAACACAACATATGCTGGTCTATGCAGTTTTTTCTAGCAGCGTGTTAGTATGGTTCAGTAAATTACTGTGAAAGCCCTGCAGCTAGTAGCCAGTAGTTCAGTAGTTTTGAAGCGAAATGTTATACATCAATGAATTTTGGCCAAACGAATCAGTTTAGCAAAATAAATCTGTGGAACTTCTCACGTAAACATGGCTTTCACGCTAGCGGTTTTGCTTTTGCCAGAACTGCTGTGTTTGACCGCTTTCATATAATTTCCCATGTTGTATATGCACAGTTCGCAGTCAACTAGTCACGCAACTGGCACTCACTGGCGCTGGTGTCTTTGAGCTTGGCAGACAGTGGATCGTCGGCTCTGGGATGACACGGTGATCGTAGACTTGTTGCCAGCCCTGTCTCTCAAACAATAGCAAACAGCCAGATAAACTGTGACACCGACTTGGATCCGTCTCCTCCGGTCTTCGTCGAGCCTGAGAAGCCGAGTCCGTCACGAGAGGCCGCCTCCATCAGAGCGACAGAGTACAGGGAAGCGACGAGAGGACAAAAATAAGACACATCAGCCTCCGTGGCCTCCCCTGCAGTGCAAGCGCTGACACCAGGCGAGCCTGGCGCTTCTCGAAGTCTTAACAAGCCGAGCTAGCCTTGCGCCTGACCTCATGAGTCTCTGTCAGTTTCTCGACGATTTAAGTGTCACTCACGCTTGGCTAATGTGAAGAAAGTAGACACGCCGTACTTCCATCTGCTGCCAGCTAAAACAGATGATTAAGATGGAGAGCTGGCAGCGAGGACGCCTTGATCTGAGGCCGACTTCCGATTAAATAAGGAGGATAAAAAGCAAAGTAACAGAAAGGAAGCCTTCAGAGAGCTTTTGTAGCAGTTAGCGTGATTAGCAAGAGCAATCATGCTTTTACCTTTGAAAGGCGCTGTATTTCTTCCATACATCATACGCATTCCTTATTCCTCCTATTCCTCCTCATCTTATTCTGAAGTGCCCGTGCCCTCGGAGGTGAAGGGAACGCGCTCCAAACATGATAAATCATTGCGAGTGGGATGGGAATTAAGCCGCCACACATCGAGCTGACCTCCGAGAAGGGTCAGGGCGGGTCAGAGAGGTGAAAAGGCGATTAGTCTGTCCACGCCGCTCGGAACTGACAAGAAAAAAAACCTCATTTAGTCATTACTCTCCCAGCATCGCCTTCACTTGAGGTGAACAATGTACTCACATGAACTGGAACAGCCTTCGGGCCACTCATCATGCCTTAATTCAGTTCCTGTCCTTTTAGCTGCCCCCACACACCTGCTACTCTCACGACCCTATCAAAAAGAGATGGAGAGAGAAGGGGAGAGTAGATAAGGATGTGACAAAATCCATCAGAGAAAGAGCAAAGAGTAGAAGAAGCGCACTTCCATTTATAAAGTCGGCGAAAGTCACTTAAACCTAGCCCACAAATAATATGGCGACCTTGATGGAATGTGATAAAGTCACTAAAGGTTTGTTGTTTCTTGCTTATATATGATATGTAATAGCATTACTAATCAACCCACCCAACATGTCCATGTGGGCCCCATAGGGCTTTTATCTAGACTGTCTGGGCTTTACGTGGGCTTTCTGATTGGTGATACATGGGCCCCAGTTGGGTTATAACCTTGGGACCTAGTTAATCTACCACTGGGGGCCCAGGTGGGTTGCAGTTATGGGACTCAGTTAGGTGACAGATGTGGCCACCAGGTGGGATACTATTTTGGGGCCCAGTTAGGCTGCCAGCTAAGGTACAGTTGGTGAAACTGTTTGGGTCACTGTCATGGGGTCCAGTTAGTCCACATGTGTGGTCTCAGCAGAGTTACAAGTGGATGGTTGTTTACATGGGTGCCACTTGCAGCCCACATTGGCGTGATTTGTGGAGTCAATGGACAAGTCTTTGCGGCCCCAAACTGGGGTGGTAGCCCATCTTTAACCCATGCAGGGCCCACATGGATGTGTTGACTTGAAATGATGCCAAAGCATATTTTACAGTTATGTACTGAGATGGAATTCAGACTAAAATCTTTTTTGCTTTGAGTGACTCTGCCTGGTCTAGCTCTTTGTGACTGAGCTGTTGTTGCTCCCAGACACTTCCATGTCACAGTAATAGCCCTTACAATTGACCGGGGCAGGTTTGGCAGGGCAGAAATTTCACAAACTGACTTGTTTGGCATCCCATTACTGTGCTCAGTCATAGAGTAACCATTCGGCTGCCTACTGTTAGATTGCATGGCTATGGGTTTGATTTCATACCCCAATGGCTGTGGTTGCTGAAACACCTAAAATCAGTAATTAGTAGGGGTGTCCACGAGATTCATTCAGACATCCTGTTTTTCACACCTTGGACGTATATATAGTAGCATTCACTGCTATGAAAAAGACACAGCTTTTGCACAAGTTGTTGTGTTTTATTCACCAGCTGTTGTTGGCCACAGCTACACCTCACATGAGCAGATATTTCAGTAAAAGTTCACTCCGAGTCGTATTTACTTTCACCTTATTTACTCGACCATCAGCTTGCGATTGACCCAACTTTTCCCAAAGAAGGCATCACAATAAGAGTTCTTATCAGAATATTCCTGTGAATAAATGTGAAACACTGTCACTGACAGTGCGGTGCATTGTGAACATATGATGTGTATTAGCAATATATGATAGTCGAGATCCAGACCTGTCTATCAAGAATGGGAAAAAGATTCCACATTCCCATTTACAACAGTTGGTGTCCTTATTTCCCAAATGACTACTGAATGCTGTTAAAAGGAAAGTGATGCAAAATTATGGTAAACATGTTCCTGTCCCAACTTTTTTGGAACATGTTATAGGCATTACATTAAAGGGAAACCCGGCTGGTAAGCCTTAATATGGTGTAATGACTCTAAATTCTTAAGAAATGTTTTAAAAAATCACAAAAAGTATTAGATTTATTTGATTTTCTGTAAAATCCCGCTGCACGTCGGTCGCCATTGTTGTAACTACTGACGTGTTCAGCGGGTACTGACGTCAGATGGTTGCAGTAACCGTCCGTCGCGCTTGAGCACAGCTACACAGCAATACCTACTCCAACCACTGAGTGGCAATATTGAGTTTTTCCTTCAGTTTACAAGCTGAAAGTTGGAACCTCTTGGTAGTAGAATAGGCTAGAGGAAGCTAAGGCCAGATGAAGACTCTTGAAGCATTAAAGCTTTCCCTCGAGATGGTTTAAAAAAAGGTTCGTTACTCGAAGCTTCATGTGCACACAAACCCCCCCTGCTGGCCAAAACTGTTATTGTCATTTCAACTATTTGCGATGGCCTCCTGCAACTCTATCAGCATGAAAACAAGTATATACATAAAACAACTTAATTAAATTTTCTGTGGTTCATTCATTTGTTCATCTGATCTGTGTTTGATTGTGGGGGTCTGTTATTTAAAAAAAACTTACCAGTATGATTTCAGTCAGTATTATAAATCCAATAGTATGTGAGATATTGATGTTTAAACTTCAAGAGATGGGACAGTGATTGTGACATGATGGTGACTTAGATTTTTATTAAGAAACAATAAATCACACCAATACTCGAACCACGTCTTGAGCCAGCGAGGCTTCAGACGTCATCAGTGATGTCACTCGCCCTTAACGAAGGAAACCTCCATACGCACTTCATAAATGACTTCCTGGATTTCACAACACAAGCTCCGAAGCCTCGGTATCATTTGCCCATCACTAGCTGAGGCTTCATGCCCTTCTAGACCTTTGTTGAGGAACTGTTTGGCTCTTAATCTCAAGGTAAGTGAATTCATATCTTCTTCTTCTGTATTATGTACTGAACTTTGTATTCATGTTTTGTTATTTGTGTTTATTATTAGAAAGGTTTTTCTGTTGTTTCCTTTGCATTCTTTTTGATTGGTTGCTCTTCTTTGCATGGGGCTGCTCAAAGGAACTGTTAATGGAGATGGTCCTAACCCTACAGCGATCCATCCCACCTATCACCTTATCCTGAAACAAGGATTGCTTCAGTTCATCAAGAAAACTCACTAGATGCAGTGCTTCATAGGACAGTTTGTGCCACCTTTTTGCTGGTGAGATCAATCTATTTTTCATATTTGGGAGTTATTGACATGGACTTAAATAGATTTTGGACTGTGGTGAACCACCTACTTTTTTATTCCTTTTCTTGAATGGATTGATTGAATGTTGGCTTGTTTTTTTCTTGTTTAGTTCATTATTTTTTGGAGGTCGATAGTAAACTGGTCTAAATACACTTAGTGGATTGTACTCCCCTCATTTCTTAAAACCTGAGAACTTTGATAACGTGTTGCAAGGCTGTAACCGTTACAGTGGAGGCGAGAGTGGACACGGTGCTGGAGTTGTTGTGAAACTGTGTGTTGGTGTTGACGGAGAAGGAGAGTGTCTGTTAAAGGAGCTCCGCTTTCTAGCAGGAAACATTCACGCTCAGTAAACAGCTAGATACACTGAACGGGAGTTTCACTCCTTTATTAGTGAAGTAGTATGTTCACTACTAAGACTGGACTTTCACCTTCAGGATCCACAAACGAGGGAAAAGCAGCTGATGCTAACGCTAAACGTTGTTGGCGGGATGCCAGGAGAGAGTCCGGCGCTTCTTCACATTCACGTTTCTTCGTGTGGTTTGGACTTCCTGTGTGGGAAAACCGTGGCCACTGCATTGTGTTTTAGCCAACACTTAAAACCAACAGCATCCGACAAGTCTCTCACCAGTGGTGGTCTACTGAACGACTCAGGACTGAAACGCTTCGTCCACACGCTGCTTCACAAACTATTCTCCTTGTTAATGTTTGGGAAAGCTGTTTAGACTAATATCAGTCTTCCCACTGCCTTTCCACTGGGAATAACATCCAACAGCAACACAATGTGGCAAGGTTTTTTCAACCATTTGACGTCATCTACCCAGCAGGCATTGCGCGTCAGAAATATTGGCTGCATCCATATGTCAAATATTTAGAATAAAAGTGTTAATTTATAAATAAATCTGCTACTTTTGTGGGTTTTTTCACAACATGTCTTAACAATTTAGAGTCACTACACCAAATTAACGCTTACAAGTTTTACCAGCCGGGGTTCCCTTTAACCCCTTAGAAGACCAGACACTTACATAGTAGGACTCATTTCTCAGTAATTACAAAGACAACAATGTAAACCTGTTGGGTTATTCTTAGCTTATAGAAGTGTGTAGGCCCGGTTCAGAATAAGCATGTACATATACAAAAAAACCCAAGTTAATTGGTAAAAAACAGTTAATGTTAAATGTCAGCAAACCATTACTGCCTATTATTATTTACTCATTTACTCTACTGTCCCAACCTTCTTGGAAAAGGGTTTGCAAGAAAAAGGTGTCAAGTCAATGTGTATAACATGTTTATCACATGTGTACATAATACATATTACATATTTTGAACCATATTACATGTTTTCCATTGTGTTTCAAATTTGAGCCCCTTACACCAGATTACTTTGTTAGTTACCGTTGTTCTCGTCTGAATAGCAGTGCTGCTGTAACTTCCAGCCAGGACCTGGCCACAGTGTCGCTGAAGACCTTTGTGTGTTATATACTATCATGATTTTTGAGGCTGTTCCACATTAAATCAAGTTGCGGTTTTGTTAACAGTGCACCTGCAACTTGTGCGCAGACTATTTGACCTCTTTAAAACTCTTGTATTTGCCTCCTGTCGCTCTGAAAACTCACAAAGTGCTAATTGTTAGAGCTCTTTTATAGCTCAATACTGCTAATTGGCCTTGAATCTAAAAGGATGCACCTGTTCAACCGTCTTTGTAATTATAATTTAGCTGCTAAGAAGTTATTATTGCAGAGCAGTTTTCTGTTATTTCTCTCTCCATATGTATAGAATACTGCAAGCTTTCGAACTGACGTCTGCCTCGGAATACACTAGAGACTAACCCTTAAAGACAAGTACATTTCTCTTCATAGATATCAGTGCTGCCCATAAGAAGAACCCAGTTCGGTTGCAAGCAAATATATAAAAGGTATCTGGTGTTTGGAGATTTATGTCATTAATAGGGATATATATTTACAATGTCTTATATTTGAAAAGTGGTAATCAGATTTTAAGGTGGATAAATTGAAAACAATGCAGTAAATATACACTTTTAGTATTAAATCTGCAGCATAAATTTGAAATAATTATAATCTACATATATATATATATATATATATATATATATATATATATATATATATATATATATTTCATCATCTCCACATATCATATAGAAGCACTTTGTAGTTCTACTGACATGGTGATGGTGTGTTAGTGTTTGTTGTGCAGGTGTGAGTGGATCAGGGTTTAAACACCTCTGTGAGAATCATCCACCAACCAAACAGATACAGCCAACTACTGTGGGCATTGATGAAGGACTAGAGAACAGAAACTGTGCAGTAACAGATGAGCTATGATCTCTGACTTTACATCTACAAGGTTGTCCAGCAAGCTGGGCGTGTCTAATAGTGAGTGGATAGAGAGTAGACACAGTGTTTAAACACTCCAGCAGCACTGCTGTGTGTACGGATGCTTTAGTAAGGGTTCTGCCAGAAAGGCTCTAATGCTATACCATTCATTCTTTCATTTGTTACCACTGACCAACCCCTGACCTACACCAGTCGTTACTGTAACCACACTTTTCTACCTATTCTGCTGCTTTCAGATGCAGATGTTTCAACATTCCCAACGACAGCCGCTTGATCTCTTTGGTCCGGGTTTCTTGGTGAGGGCTCGAGGATCTTAATGCCACCAAACCTGGATCTTATTTTCTACTGAATTGTTATGTTTCAATGTGTAGAAATCCCACCCACGATTAAAATTGTCCCCCATCATTCTTTCCTTCTGAGTTGTTCTGCTATAGACACTCTGCTTTTTCTGTGGACAGTGATTATATGTATATCATCACTCCTTGACCCCTGGAAGATAATGGATGGATGGATCGTTGCATTACTTTCACAGTAAATAACAGAGATTACTGTAACAACAGTTTATATATCCCATGTAAATACAGTACTCTACTTTATGTTTATAGCATTTATCAGACGCTCTTATCCAGAGCGACTTACATAAGTACGTTGCATTCGGTGAGAGTATGTATTTCTAGCTAGTACAAACAAAATAGGTTTAAGTCCAAACTACTCTTGAGCTCAAACATCGCCAGAAACAAGAATGTAATAATGAATAGTTTTAGTTCTGCTCTGTAGGTTACACAGAAATTCTTAAATATATATTTACAAATAAAAAGATTCATTTCATAGGCAGCTTTGTATTCATTTTATAGGCAACTTTGTGCAAACATGACCAAAATATGGCAATCCAACATTTTGTCCAGTGTTCCAGTATTTAAACAATCAAAAAAAAAAAAACACAATTAAAAACACACACCAATTCTGGACTGACTCAGTAGTCATATGACTGAAGTCATATGCTGTGAGATTACTGAACAATTTATAAGATAAGTTGATTTTCAGAATCAGAATCAAAATCAGACTTTATTGGCCAGGTATGCTCACACATACAAGGAATTTGTTTTTGGTTACAGTAGCTCATAGTGCACAATAACTGACATTACAGAATTAACAAACATACCCAACCTACACACACACACACACACTCACAGTGACATACACGCATAGACACACCTGTAAACTTAACATGTGCAGAGTTGTATATTTAGAGTAAAGTGCTGAGAGCAGCAGTAAAGGACAGTACAGACTGAATTAAATAGATATAAATATGAAGAACAATAGAGTCACTGGTTGAGACGGTGGTACAGAGTGTTCTGAGACACTATCAGATAAATAAAAGTGCAGTACAGAGAAAGAAGAGTAAGAGAACATCTGGATATGGATGTATGTATGTAGTAGACTGTACAGAGAAAGAAGAGTGAGAGAACATCTGGATATGGATGTATGTATGTAGTAGACTGTACAGAGAAAGAAGAGTAAGAGAACATCTGGATATGGATGTATGTATGTAGTAGACTGTACAGAGTAAAGAGTGAGAGAACATCTGGATATGTATGTATGTATGTAGACTGTACAGAGAAAGAAGAGTAAGAGAACATCTGGATATGGATGTATGTATGTAGACTGTACAGAGAAAGAAGAGTAAGAGAACATCTGGATATGGATGTATGTAGTAGACTGTACATAGAAAGAAGAGTGAGAGAACATCTGGATATGGATGTATGTATGTAGTAGACTGTACAGAGAAAGAAGAGTGAAAGAACATCTGGATATGGATGTATGTATGTAGTAGACTGTACAGAGTAAAGAGTGAGAGAACATCTGGATATGGATGTATGTATGTAGTAGACTGTACAGAGTAAAGAAGAGTGAGAGAACATCTGGATATGTATGTATGTATGTAGTAGACTGTACAGAGAAAGAAGAGTGAGAGAACATCTGGATATGTATGTATGTATGTAGTAGACTGTACAGAGAAAGAAGAGTAAGAGAACATCTGGATATGGATGTATGTATGTAGTAGACTGTACAGAGAAAGAAGAGTGAGAGAACATCTGGATATGGATGTATGTATGTAGTAGACTGTACAGAGTAAAGAGTGAGAGAACATCTGGATATGTATGTATGTATGTAGACTGTACAGAGTAAAGAGTGAGAGAACATCTGGATATGTATGTATGTATGTAGACTGTACAGAGAAAGAAGAGTAAGAGAACATCTGGATATGGATGTATGTAGTAGACTGTACAGAGAAAGAAGAGTGAGAGAACATCTGGATATGGATGTATGTATGTATGTAGTAGACTGTACAGAGAAAGAAGAGTGAGAGAACATCTGGATATGGATGTATGTATGTAGTAGACTGTACAGAGTAAATAGTTAGAGAACATCTGGATATGGATGTATGTATGTAGTAGACTGTACAGAGAAAGAAGAGTGAGAGAACATCTGGATATGGATGTATGTATGTATGTAGTAGACTGTACAGAGAAAGAAGAGTGAGAGAACATCTGGATATGGATGTATGTATGTAGTAGACTGTACAGAGTAAATAGTTAGAGAACATCTGGATATGGATGTATGTATGTAGTAGACTGTACAGAGAAAGAAGAGTGAGAGAATATCTGGATATGGATGTATGTATGTAGTAGACTGTACAGAGTAAAGAGAGAGAGAACATCTGGATATGGATGTATGTACGTAGTAGACTGTACAGAGTAAAGAGAGAGAGAACATCTGGATATGGATGTATGTACGTAGTAGACTGTACAGAATAAAGAGTGAGAGAACATCTATATATGGATGTATGTATGTAGTAGACTGTACAGAGTAAAGAGTGAGAGAACATCTGTATATGGATGTATGTATGTAGTAGACTGTACAGAGAAAGAAGAGTAAGAGCACTTCTGGATATGGATGTATGTATGTAGTAGACTGTATCCAGAATGTAATGTTATTAATGTTCAGCTGTTCATGAGTGTGATGGCATGTGTGAAGAAGCTTCTCTGTAGTCTGGAGGTCTTGATCCTCAACTGGCTTCATCCTCAATTTTACAATAAAATGATGAACACAGTATTTTACTGGGATATTTGTGTTAAACTTTGTGCTACCTGCTGATAATGAACAGGATAGATTGCGAAAGAGAACAATAGGTTGTGTCATTTTGCCGTCTACACTACCTGAACCCCCCAGGCGCCGAACTGGCCAGATGGTGATGGTGCATGGGATGTGCTGGAGAGTGCACGTTCTGGCTCTTGATCTGGATCTTTTTGAGCTTCTCTAATTTCTCTACAATCTCACGTTCAGTCTGTGCCCCCCCCCCCCCCCCCCCCCCCCTCCCCAAATCTGGACTGGTCATCAGCGCTGCAATGAAGTCATCTGCCCAGAGGGAGCGGCCACTAAAACACAAGTCTATCTTGGCATCAGGTCAGACCGGCGTATGTTTCTCGGGTTCCCCTGCATTCCGGCGCGGAGAGCTGCGGTACGGCGGCATTCAAGGGGTGACGTGTGACCTCCAGGTAGCGTCCCCTGGATAGGGTGGGCACATTAATGACCATCTGCTCGCCGAGACCCAGTCAACGCCTCTTTAATGAAGACGAATGGGAGGAGGGCCAGACCAGGAGGCGACCAGCAGGGGGCTAATGACACACCTTCAGCTGCTAACCTGACACCCTACTGTGACTGATGGGTAGCTGCACTCCATGCACCCACTCACCGGCTCCTCGGAACCTCAGAACCGCTCCCAACTCTCAGCTCCTCTAAACTAGCTCAGGAAACCCTGTGGCGAGTACCTCTTGTTATGCTACTGATGGACTCACCAGCACAGCTGTTAAAAATCACACAAGTGACTGTTAACTAGTGCTGGGCGATACTAATCAAACTTAATCACAATGTTCAATGTTGTGGATCATATTAGTAAAATTAACAAGCCGAATTCCTGAGTGCTTTACACTAAACAAATTAAATGGTTCCATCCAACGGGTTCATTATATAACAGCTTAGCTAAAGTCATTTTGATGGTACATTGACGTATAATAGAGAAAATGGCGTCTCTGTTGGCATTCCAGGCTGGCAACATCAGCTATAGCTCTATGTTGGAGGCGTGACCCCTCACAGCACACGTCAAGCACTATGAATCTTCAGCAAGCTATAAGAATAGGCTAGCTCGCTATTCCTTCATCATGGTAGAGGCTGAGAAGAGATGGAAAAAGACATTATCAGATACCACCTAGTGTTTGGGGGGTTGCGAGATGATGAGGCATGTTGGCTGACTTGCCCAGCTTTGGTGGGCTGCTAATTCACCCACTGTAGTGGTTTAACCAATCTTTTGTATCTTTTGTATTTGAGCGTCTAATGTTCCCTCATGTAGAGAAAACCTTCGCAATATTTTTATTTTCATTTTGAGACATTCTTGGGGTCTCCAAGAGGTTATACTGTATATGGGCTCCCTCCAGAACTCACTGTATTTGTTGAATTTGTTGTTGAAAGAAGCAAAGCTGAGAAATAAAAGAATGATCAAGCATGAGATTGGACGAAAGTATATTTTGGGAAATATACTCCGCAGCTGTAGAGGAAGAGCAAAACATAGCAATTCTAGAATAGTGCTGCTCTAAGTAGCTTCAAAAAGATTTTCGATTGTGAGATGTATCACTGCTGTCGCACACAAAGCTTTATTTGTAGTTTGTTATTTTTGTCACACAACTGAGTTGTATGCTCTATGAAAGATGGTGCAATCAGTAGTCAGTAGCGCAGTCGCAGTAGTGAGTGACTGTAGCATCGGGTTTGTCTTTAGTCCCCACATGAGTTTTCAACATTGGAGACAGGTCTTGGCCAGTTAGGGGATAAAGTTTGTTCCTGAACTCGCAAAAATTCTTTACACTGGTAAGTAAACCAGAGTAAATTGGCAGATGGTGTCATCTTACATGTCACTTCTTAAATTAGTTCATGATTAATTAACCAAAAAAAATAGTCCTAAATATTTTCACATTAATTGCTACTATTTTGATTAAACCGTGTGTTTGGCTCGCTTACAAATGGTATATTAAGTGGTTCCTTGCAACTGTGTTAAGTAGCCTTTATGATGCAGAGTTGAGTTATATGTACACTTAAGGTGGTTGTGTTCTGTTAATTAGAGAACAAAAAGAACATGAAATGAATAGATTTAAATTAGATCTGCATCATGGTGTTATTGCGCTGCTGAGCAGTTGTAGAATGGGCTACATGCAACTTCCCTAAACAGCCAACAACAGTGCATGCTGGGCAGCTAACTGTGAGGTTTAAGAAAGATGTATACACAATGGAAGGTGGGACAGAACGAGTGACAACACAAACAGGGTAAGTAAAACAAGTAAACCTATATGCAAACAGACAAAGCCAAGGAGGAAGATTACTCTGACCAAACATATATTTATGAAAGAAATTTTCCAGACTTGCTCCTCGACCATGAAACTCTCTCCCAACTGTGGTCAAACAATCTTCCTCTCTTTCCATATTTAAATCTAATCTCCCTCTTCCCTCTTCTCTCTCACCCACGGCCTTCCTTCTGTTTAATTTACTCTACCATCCATTTCTGATGTCTAATTGTGTCACGTGAGGGTGGGGTGTTGTGGACAGATGACAAGAGGGGGGCAGGGTGACGGAGGCAAAGAGTGTCGGAGGCACACAAGTTTTAACAAAATACTTTTAATAAAGAAATGAAAACAAAACGCACAAAACCAAACCCAGGACACATCAAACGAGAGAACCAGAGAAAGTGAACCGCAAAGCGGGGAGCAAAACAAAGACAATGGGTCTGTCTTAAAACCTAGTGAGCTGTCTAAGTAGGCACTGACTCTGTCTGACGTCTCTCCTCATAAAACTAGTCAGAGAGCTACTGCGTCAGGGCTTGTTCCCGCCCACTGCAGCGACCGGTGGTTTAGCTGGTTGCTAAGCTACCCGCTGGCATCCAAAACAATATCCCACTAGCATAAATGCTAATGGCTCGAGTATAAAACTACCAACAACAACAAAACAGTATTTTATTATCAACTCTGTAACGAGTCGTTGACCATTTAGCAGTTTTATACTCGAGCCATTAGCATTTATGCTAGCAGATTTTTATGCCTCGGGCTATAGTTTTGGATGGGTAGCTGCACTCCATGCACCCACACACCTCAGAACCGCTCCCAACTCTCAGCTCCTCTAAACTAGCTCAGGAAACCCAGTGGCGAGTACCTCTTGTTATGCTACTAATAGACTCACCAGCACAGCTGTTAAAAATCACACAAGTGACTGTTAACTAGTGCTGGGCGATACTAATCAAACTTAATCACAATGTTGTTTAATGTTGTGGATCATATTAGTAAAATTAACAAGCCTTTACACAAAACAAATGAAATGTTGGAATTACTTAGAAATGTCGTGTCGAATGGTTCCATCCAACGGGTTCTTTATATAACATCTTAGCTAAAGTCATTTTGATGGTACATTGACGTATAATAGAGAAAATGGTGTCTCTGTTACTGGCATTCCAGGCCGGGAATAATGCAAACGCAAGTTTTAACAAAATACTTTTAATAAAGAAATGAAAACAAAACGCACAAAACCAAACCCAGGACACATCAAACGAGAGAACCAGAGAAAGTGAACCGCAAAGCAGGGAGCAAAACAAAGACAATGGGTCTGTCTTAAAACCTAGTGAGCTGTCTAAGTAGGCACTGACTCTGTCTGACGTCTCTCCTCATAAAACTAGTCAGAGAGCTACTGCGTCAGGGCTTGTTCCTGCCCACTGCAGCGACCGGTGGTTTAGCTGGTTGCTAAGCTACCCGCTGGCATCCAAAACAATATCCCACTAGCATAAATGTTAATGGCTCGAGAATAAAACTACAAACAACAACAAAACAGTATTTTATTATCAACTCTGTAACGAGTCGTTGACCATTTAGCAGTTTTATACTCGAGTCATTAGCATTTATGCTAGGATTTTTAAGCCTCAGGCTATTGTTTTGGATGTCGACCGGTAGCTTAGCAACCAGCTAAACTACCAGTCCTGTGCTGAAGTGGGCGGGAACAAGCCGTGAGCAGTCTCTCTTTAACTAGAGCGTCTCAGTAATCTGTTTTATGAGGAGAGATGAGGAGAAAACACTGATACTTAAACAGCTGCCTACATAGTCAGTGCACTACATAGACAGCTCACTAGGTTTTGAGACACACCCTACATGTCGGGAGCACGCATACGATGGCATGAAATGCTGTCTATGTAGACACTTACTAGGTTTTGATACAGACCCAGTATATACACAGGATAACAAGAGGGAATTGTTACAAGCTCCACATGAAACATGGTAGGTCTTGTGCAAGCATCAAATGTCTAACCTAATTCCCATCTAAAATGCTGGCAGCTTAATGCTAACATACTACTACAGTTCCATAGAGGCTCTAGTAAAAAAATGAGCATCATTGAAATACTTTGTTTTGACATTTACAGAAATTCTAGAGAAAAAAAACAATTTAATTGTTCAGATATTAGATATTTACATTAGATAAGTACATGGATTATCATCTCTTTAAGCCCTAAACCTTAACTGACAAAGTAATAAGCTAAATATTTGTATAGGGTACTTTCTATTGGGAAAGAGGATCTTACACATCAGTGTTCGTGGTATAGTTATATAGTTAGTTTTATAGAGACTATAGTTTTAAGCAAATATGTTTTATAATATGTATCCATTAAGTAAACAAACAAATACAAAAGCTCATCAGTACTTGTTTACTGTCTCAGAATCAGTGCATGGTATATAATAAACATGCACGTTGAATTAATTCTAAAGAGGTTAACTTTGGTTAAGTTAACTAATGGTTTCTACAAACACTGAGGTAAAGCCTGAGTATACTGATAAATCAAAGTGATGAGCCAGATATTAATCTCAGCAGACAGATTATCAAACTAATAATCTCCTCAGCAGTGGACGTGTTTGCAAGTGATATGTTTAGCATTGGCGTTGTATAGGACTCCTGCTTGGGGAATTGTGGGAGCAGCCCTGGATTAAATGAGATGATAGATAAAAGTAGTTTAGAACTTTGAGAACATGACAAGTTGACACTTTTCCAGCATACTTGGAGTCTTCATTTGAACTGCATTGACAGGTGATATAATTGAACAAGTGCATTATATATATATCATATATCACTACTTCAAACATGTCAAATAGAAATCAGGTGCACCCGATCAGGTGCTAATGATTAGAACAGCGTTAGGGAATCTTGGAGGTTATTTGAACCTTGGATATCTCTTCCACTCTTTGTTATTGGAGTGAGTGGGATCATCATGCCTAGATGAAGAGAGCTCTTTAAGGCCTTCAGAAACAAAGTAGTAGGCGCCTATGAGTCTGGGAAGGAGTTTCAGAAGATGCCCCATATATTGGAAATCAATCATCCTACTGTCTGGTAGGATGATCTACAGGTGGAGAGGATTTAAAAACACTGCCAACTTGTCTGGGCGAGGCTGCCCCAGCAAATTTGGACGGGTAAGTAAGTCTCAAAAGACCCCAACGGTTCATCACAGGGAGATGCAGCTGGCCTTTGCTGACTAAAAATAACATTGGGGCAAGGCTAAAGTTTGCTAATGAATATCTAGGAAAGAACCAGGATTTCTAGAACAATGGGCTACGGAGAGACAAGTCAAAGATAGAGTTGCTTGGTCACAGTAAAGCAAAAATAGTATTTGTTTAGAAGAACCTCAAACCAACTGTGAATCATGGTGGTGGAAACGTTAGGGTTTGGACTGCTTTGCTGCCTCAGGGTCTGGCAAACGTGCAATCATGACTATGAATTTACTTTCATGCCAGAGAGTGCTCGATTAGGATGTGAGACCATCTGTAAAACAAGTTAAAGGTGAAGAAGTGGAGATAATGACAGGACAATGATCCCAAACATGGGAGTAAATCCACCAAACAATGGGTCTAAAGAAAGACATGGTGGAATCTGCCGTGGGAGGATTTGAAACTGGCTGTGAATGCAAAACACCCCTCCAACATACATGGAAGATCTATACAGTACAGGAACATGGGGACATTATTATATTTTTCCAGACAGGTACACACTATTATTAAAATAATGAAAGAGTATTAATACAGTAAGTGGTGCTTTTACATACGTCAGTGTGTTTATTTAACCCTTTCCAAGCTTCTCCTTGTGGAAACAACCCAGTATTATTTACCGTTCTCATCTAATACCTGCTTTGACTACTCGGTGCAGTACCCCATTACTTCAATCCCATATCTAGGAGACATTTTAACTAATGATCTGCAAAGAAAAACAAAACTGTAATACTAAATTTTACTTGTAATATATTAGATTTTTTGCATTTGTTATTGGTAAAATTTATCATGATAGTCTATAAAATCTGTAGCAAATAAAAATAATAAAGACATTCTCAAGAGAATACCTGACAACTTCTTAGTTTTTATTAAAAATATATAATAATCTCATGAATAATCTTAAGAATGATCTGAAGAACATTTGCAAATTGTTTTCTTAAGAAAGGTTTGGGGAATCCAGCCCCCTGGATCGCAATCGCCTCTCCAGCTCATCCCAGAGGTTTGGCTGGAGCTTCATCCCTCATAGTTCCACAGCTGCACAGCCCAGTGCCTGGAGGGGTGTTTTTTGCGTGTGGCTTTATATGTTGATCTTAGGCTCATGTGCAGCTGTTTTCTATGGAGAGTATACAGTAGTGCACACTCTTTCTTTTATTAACAAACTAAATGTTTAGTGTTAACAACTACATACTATATCAGTATTTAGAGACTTTTCAGTATGATTACAGTTCTTACTTTTGACTTTCAGCTTTTCCAAAAAAATCTGCAAGGATGTAAAGCTTCTAACAAGAGAATAAAAAATAAATAAATAAATAAAAAAAATTATATATATATATATATGTATTTTTCCAGACAGTAAGCTTTTATTTGCTCAGGAAAGCACTTTTTAAAAAATATTTAAATATTTAAATATTTAAATATTTAAATATTATTTAAATATTTAAATAGTATTTATACAGTAAGTAGTGCTTTTACATAACTCGCTTTTACAAAATCTGCAAGGATGTAAAGCTTCTAACAAGAGAATAAAAAATAAATAAATAAATAAATAAATTATATATATATATATATATATATATATATATATATATATATATATATATATATATATATATATATATATATATATATATTCGATAATATTATGTTTAAAAAGCTCTTTTTCCAGACAGTAAGCTTTTATTTGCTCAGGAAAGCACTTTTTAAAAAATATTTAAATATTTAAATAGTATTTATACAGTAAGTAGTGCTTTTACATAACTCGCTTTTACATAACTAAGCTTCTCCTTGTGGAAACAACCCAGTATTATTTACAGTTCTCATCTAATACCTGCTTTAACTGCTTAGTACTTCATTAAGCTAAATCAAGATTGCTGGTGGTGTTACATATGTCAGTGTGTTTACTTAATCCTTTCCAAGCAACCCATTATTATTTACAGTTATCAGGAGAAATCTGAAACTAAATTGGGGCACAAGGTATTATCTAGTATTTAGATATACGATATTTATGCTACTTTGTATTGTATTTATGATTATTTACATCTGTTCTAATGATATCTGGTGTTCTTTCTGGTGAACTGGTGAGGTGAGGGCACAATCAGCCTGGGTGCCTCAGACTTTTGCACTGTAGTGTATAGTCACTGTGCACTTTATGAGCTACACCTCCTTTTATCTACACTCCTCGTATCTCGCACCTCATTGGTTAGTGGAGCACTTAGGATGACTTTGTAGTTCTACAGCTACAGACAGTAGTTTATCAGTTTCTCTGTATACTTTGTTAGCTCCCATTCACTCTGTTCCTCAAAGGTCAGGCCACCACAGAGCAGATATCATTTGGGTGGTGGGTCATTTTCAGCGCTGCAGTAACACTGAAGCTGTGGTGGTGTGTTAGTGTGCATTGTGCTGGTACGAGTGGATCAGACACAGCAGTACCGCTGAAATTTTTTAACACTGTGTCCACTCACTGCCCACTCTATTAGACATTAGCCTACCTTGTGGGTCAGAGACAATAGCTCATGTTGCTGTCCACGTTAGCTGGATAGTTTTGGTTGGTGGACGATTCTCAGTCTAGTAGTGAAACTGAGGTGTTTAAACACTCCAGCAGCACTGCTGTGTCTGATCCACTCCCACCAGCACAACACACACAGAGAAAGTATTATTTGGGTCCACCACCCAAATTATTTTAAAAGTGCGTTTTGGCAGCCTTCGCAATTCACGCACTGTGTTTGTTGTTAGCAATGGACTCTGGTTGTTAGGTGGTATGGGTCTTTCACTTAGTTAAGGCTCGTGTTGAGATGCCTGTTCAGAAATGTCCTGCAGTCAGCAGCTTCACTGACCCGAGCTCTCCGCTCATTGAAGCATCAGTGAAGAGAGCAATGAATAACAATGATGACCATATATACAGCAATAAAATGGCTTTAGTATAATGTGTTGTAATGGTAACCGTCTGTTACCATAACGATTACCAGGAGGGGTTGGGTTAGCTAACGCTTATATTAACTTTAGTCAGAAAGCACTCGTAAAGAATCCTAAAGTTACATTACTCTCTGGCCACATCCCAAACTGCAGACTGCTACTACACTACATACGTAAAAACATATATAATAAATAAAATGAATTAATTAATTAACTAATGAATAAATAAAAGGACACCATCATTAGAAGTGCTTTCAGTAGTGCAGTATGTAATGTTCCAGAAGGTGCTATTTGGGACACAGCCTCACAGCCTCACAGCCTTACAGCCTTACAGCCTCAACATACATTTCTTTTTCATTTCATTTCAGTATTATACCACCAAAGAAGATTTTTTTTAGTTATCTGTGTATATAATCCAGACATTAAATGGATACTTTAAAAGTTTTCTGACAGCAGTACCATATAATGTGAAGTATCTTGTTTAGTTTGTAAAGTGGTCTTTAACTGGATTTATCTAATAATAAACAGACGTACAGATAATGTTGTATTTTGTTTATTTATTTATAATTTACTGTAATTCCACCAATGTTGTTCTACGTCACTATACATACAGTGATTTACTACCTTACCTACAGTGGAATCATCTTATGGGTAATATTTAGGTGGATAGGGTGGACTTAGCCAATGTGTCCCCCCCAATGTCAAACCAGAGAAACAGAACTACAGTCTTTAGAAGCACATGATGCTCCTATATGGTAACTTACATACATAAACATTCTTAACTTAACCAGTAGTTAAGAGTTTTCTAAAGAACTCTATATTTGTTCTGTGTAAAGATCTCGCTCTTTATATACTAGAGCCAAAGCGATGACAGCATTGAAGGATAAGGAAAGCTGTGCATCAATAGAGAGACGTATATCTGCTTTTCAGCCTCAGCATTAAACTGAAAACACCTCGCAATTTCGCCCAAGCGTTGGCGCTTCGTCTTCTGGATAATCAGTATATTCTGAGCAAATGGATCTTCTCGCTCGCGCTCTGTAAGCTATAGGCACATGCTAAGTAGTAGTCGTATGACATATGCTGACAGCTATTACATTTCCTCGACCTGAAGTGCTATTAAGGGAAGCGGGTCAGTTATTAACAATGTTGTTTGAGATACTTTTAATTAGAAGAACGTTAAAAAAGCCTGAGAGAGCGGGCGAGGAAGGAGAGGGAGTGAGGAAAGAGAGAGAGACACGGCGTGGCAGAATGTTTCTGAAAAAAAAAACAGTCTCTCTGATAAACACCCCCCCTCCCCTCCCCTCCCCCCGCACACAACACTGCTTAAAACGTCTCGTATTTTATTGCGCTCCTCTGAAAAACCGTGCTGACATGTATTTATTAGCTTTATGAGAACTGTCAGTGTTGACACAGTGAATCGCACAGGGTGTTTACTGCCTATCTCCAGCCTTCGCCTTATCTTTCCCCACAAAAAAGAGAAGGCAATAAGCAAATAAATAAATATATAACGTTTTTTATGGAAAAAAAAGAAGAAAACACACAACTTTACTTACTTGGGCTGCTAGCGATCTAACCCGGCAAAGCGGCGGCGTTTGATCCACCGTTGGGCTGCATGACAGTATCATATTCGTTTGATATGCCTGTCTTCTCTTTCATGATCTGATATAGTCGTGAGAGCGATAATAACTCATCTCGTCCCGAAGCAAATGGTTTTGGTTTGTTTCTGTCTGTGACTGTAACGTGACTTTGGGCGAGGGTGGGGGTCACTGTGTCGTTTTGCTGTCGCTCTGGTGTTAGCGCAGGCCGTGCTATGTGTCAATAAACTCGGTGGGAGATGAAAACGTAATCGCCGGTCCGTCCGATGGCCTTTAGAACATGAAACGGGGGGAATTAGTTTTGCGCTCCGGGGCGAAGCCTACAGCGCTCTCCTCGGTGGGAAACAAGGCCTTTGCCCGACGGCTGTCTCAACAAAGCAGAGGATGAGTCAGTGCTGCCTTTATTGGTGTCATCTGCTCAAAACGACCAGCGTAAAAGAATACAGGAGGTGGCAAATGCGAGGGTGGGCTACGCTTTTATCACTCTGCCTGAGCATTGTGTTCAATAAACAACCGTCTCTGGTGTTCTTATCGAAATCCGTAGCCCCAAACTCCTAATATGGCTAATCAATGGAAGCTAGCAACTCCTGTTAGCATGATCCCATGTGCAGAATGCGAACAAGCTAATGCTACACGGTCTGCTCCACAGTTTTTCCTCAAATCGAGGGGTTTATTGGGGGTTTTATGCCCATCTACTCCTCTGGGAGTAATCAAATCTGCAGTGAGGATTTGATTGCTACCAACCACAAGAGCATAAGTGACGTCATAGTGTTACAGTTTATCTGTACACAGGTAGATGAAGGTAGTGTTACAGTTTATCTGTACACAGGTAGGTGAAGGTAGTGTTACAGTTTACCTGTACACAGGTAGGTGAAGGTAGTGTTACAGTTTACCTGTACACAGGTAGGTGAAGGTAGTGTTACAGTTTTCCTGTACACAGGAAGGTGAAGGTAGTGTTACAGTTTACCTGTACACAGGTAGGTGAAGGTAGTGTTACAGTTTTCCTGTACACAGGAAGGTGAAGGTAGTGTTACAGTTTACATGTACACAGGAAGGTGAAGGTAGTGTTACAGTTTATCTGTACACAGGTAGGTGAAGGTAGTGTTACAGTTTACCTGTACACAGTTGATGAAGGTAGTGTTACAGTTTTCCTGTACACAGGAAGGTGAAGGTAGTGTTACAGTTTACCTGTACACAGGTAGGTGAAGGTAGTGTTACAGTTTACCTGTACACAGGTAGGTGAAGGTAGTGTTACAGTTTACCTGTACACAGGTAGGTGAAGGTAGTGTTACAGTTTACATGTACACAGGTAGGTGAAGGTAGTGTTACAGTTTACCTGTACACAGGTAGGTGAAGGTAGTGTTACAGTTTTCCTGTACACAGGAAGGTGAAGGTAGTGTTACAGTTTACCTGTACACAGGAAGGTGAAGGTAGTGTTACAGTTTACATGTACACAGGTAGGTGAAGGTAGTGTTACAGTTTATCTGTACACAGGTAGGTGAAGGTAGTGTTACAGTTTACCTGTACACAGGTAGGTGAAGGTAGTGTTACAGTTTACATGTACACAGGTAGATGAAGGTAGTGTCACAGTTTACCTGTACACAGGTAGGTGAAGGTAGTGTTACAGTTTACATGTACACAGGTAGGTGAAGGTAGTGTTACAGTTTACCTGTACACAGGTAGGTGAAGGTAGTGTTACAGTTTACCTGTACACAGGTAGGTGAAGGTAGTGTTACAGTTTACATGTACACAGGTAGGTGAAGGTAGTGTTACAGTTTACCTGTACACAGGTAGGTGAAGGTAGTGTTACAGTTTACATGTACACAGGTAGGTGAAGGTAGTGTTACAGTTTACATGTACACAGGTAGGTGAAGGTAGCCTTACAATTAACCTGTACACAGGTAGGTGAAGGTAGTGTTACAGTTTACCTGTACACAGGTGATGAAGGTAGTGTTACAGTTTACATGTACACAGGTAGGTGAAGGTAGTGTTACAGTTTATCTGTACACAGGTAGGTGATGGTAGTGTTACAGTTTTCCTGTACACAGGTAGATGAAGGTAGTGTTACAGTTTACCTGTACACAGGTAGATGAAGGTAGTGTTACAGTTTACCTGTACACAGGTGATGAAGGTAGTGTTACAGTATACCTGTAGGATTCTTGTAAGGACTATTATTGGTATTGTGTAAGGTGGTTACTCAGGTGGGAAATTAAACCCTAGTCAAGGACAGCATTGTAGCCCACTACTCTAAACCAACCACACTCATCAGAAACCACACTGTCTACATAATCTCATACCTCAGGAGATAATGAGCTAATAAGCAAAAGAAAAACAATAAGACGCTGTAGGTAAACTTTACTTTTATTGTAATATTGCTGATTTATTTCTGCATATATTAAGAATAATTAAGAAATAATAATTAAGAAATTAAGTAAAATGACAGCCCAGCCTAGAAAATTCTAATAAATTAATTAAGACTTTCTACAGAGAATATTGGACAACTTTGACTACTAGTTTTTTTTAATTGCGTTTAAGAACATTCTAATGAACTTCTTAGTCTTTGTTTACTTTCTGAGTTGTTTTCTTAAGAAAGGTTTTTTTAATCCAGCCCCTGGATCACAATCGCCTCTCCAGCTCATCCCAGAGGTTTGGTTGGAGCTTCATCCCTCCAGAGAACATAGTTCCACAGCTGCACAGCCCAGTGCTGGGACAGGGGGTGCTTGTGTGTGGGGGTTCATATGGTGACCTTAGGCTCATGTGCAACTGTGGAGAGTTTACAGTAGTGCACACTCTTTCTTTTATTACCAAACGAAATGTTTAGTCTTAACAACTAAATACTATATAAAATATTGTGACTCCAGTTCTCGCTTCTCACTTTTAGTTTTTGAGAAAATCTACAAGGCATTGATGCTTCTAACAAGAACATGAAAAAAAGATTACTGTATACCATACTTTTCAAACAATTTAGGCACTTGGGGACATTATTATATTATATAGAAAGCTATTTTTCGAGATAGCAAGGTTTATTTTTATAACTTTATAATATATTTTTAAACTTTATTATTATAATATTGAAAAAGTATTAATACAGTAAGTAGTGATTTAATCCTTTCCCGACTTTTCCTTGTAGCACCCCAGTATTATTTGCAGTTATTATACCTGGCTTGACTTCATTAAGCTAAATCAAGATTTCTGGTGGTTTTACATATGTCATTGAGTTTATTTAACCCTTTCCAAGCTTCTCCTTGTGGAAACAAGCCAGAATTATTTACAGTTCTCATCTAAAACCTGCTTTGACTGCTCAGTACTTCATTAAGCTAAATCAAGATTGCTGCTGAAGGAACTGAATACATTCATACAATGTCTGGGAGAAATCTGGAACTACACTTTGGTCTACTGGAGCTCAAGATATGATCTACTTCTTTCATAATAAGACATTTAGGCTACTTTGTATTGTATATATGATTATTTACATCTATTCTTATTATATCTGGTGTTCTTACTGGTAACATTACACTTATTGATAAGATAAAAGCTTTTAAACAATCAACCTAGGTGCCTCAGACTTTTGCACAGTTGTGTAGTATCTTCTCCATATTTTGTGTGACACTAATAGAAGAGGTAGGAAATGCTGGCAGGAACAAAAAGTTCAGAGAGCAGTGACTGGCGTCCTCAGACCCTCATGTCTAAGTTCGGTCTTAGATTGTCGGTCAGTTAGATTGTCGCTTCACCACATCAAATTTCAAATCAACACCTTGTCACTGTGTCACTAGTCGCTGAATCGTGGCTACAGATCTCGTACTCCCACAGGAAATGACTGGACGGACGCCGACCGTTATGTCAACTGCTAGTCTGAACGTATGGTCAGAAGTTGTTTGAACTTGGTTGAACGGTGCCTACTGTAATTTGGACCCCTCCCAAAGGTAATTCCTGATGATTCCATGGCTATCTTATATCCAGCATGTCCAGTTTTGGTGTTCTGGTGCACATTTTCATCCTGTTCTTTCTCAGTGAGGACCTTCTACACAGCTTCTATGCAGCTACACATTCTTTCAGACCCTTTCACCGTTGAAGGATGGACAGAAACACATGTGAGGATAGAGTGGAGCTTGACGAAAGCCTTTAGTGCTGTCCTAAGTGGTGGCCTTGTTGATCTATTAAGTGGCTCTTTAGGCCTCTGCAGCCACCCAGTGGCCCCTGCCAGCTTGTAGGTAGTTATTGTAAGTTGCCATTTTGTTGTGTACTAAGATAATGAGGGTGGGGGGTGGGGGGACTGGTTTATCATGTTCTAAACAAGAGATGATGAGAAACAATTGCTGAAAGATAAAAGCATGTTTTGGTTTTACCTGACTGGAGTTCAAGTCTTGCTATTTATTGGGTGGGTGCACATACACACACACACATGCAGCCATTCATCAAGAAAGTAACGAAGCTAAAAAAAGAGTTCCACTTCTTCCACACCCCCACCACTTTCTTTTAATTTTGTGTGTTAGGTGAATGCTTCCATCAGGAATGCTAGTTTTTCTTTGGACAGTGAGAATATATGTGTGTACAAAGAAAAAAATGTATCTGTGTATTTGTTGGTTTTTGTTGTTCCACATCATTTGAACACCACAGCAGGTGTTTTACAAGGTGTGAAAATTTCATGATGAATGGACCAATAGAAATGCTGCAAAAGAGCTTGGAAAAAATTCTGGTTCCATTGACTTGCATTGAAAGTAAAGAAGGTTGTAGCACTCTCCTGTAAAATTTAGATTTTTTGTTGATTGCTTTTCTTTGGACAGCAGAGACTCTCTCTCTCTCTCTCTCTCTCTCTCTCTCTATATATATATATATATATATATATATATATATATATATATATATATATATATATATATATATATATATCATGTAATTCATGCAATTTCCATGCAATTTTTATGCAATTCACAAACAATATTGTCCATTTCACAATGGATTTAAGTGTATCAGATGATTTTTCAAGAATAAAATGTTTGTATTAAAGCCTATTTTTGTATAGAGGCTAATTTTGCATATAGTTCTATTATCAGCAATTCTCAGTCCTCTGTCTAAATCTCCTGGTACGGCCGCTAATCCAAGTTAAGGATGTTATTGGACTAATTGGTTGTTAGGACACTCTTGATCAATTGTGATGCACAGCTGAAAAACATTCTACTAATAAGTGAGTATAAAAGGGAACAACATTCTAGGTTAGTTTAGTATCTGAAGCATCAGCAGTTGATTGCTTGCTGACCGACTCAAAATGACCAGAAAGAAACAACTTTCTTTAGAGACCTGTCAGTCCATTGTTGTGTTAAGGAAGAAGATACTCCATTAAAAACAAGAACGTTTTACTGTGATCCCAAACTTTTGAGCGGTAGTGTATATATGTACTTTTTTCCATTAAACATAAATAAGACTGAAAATAAATTAACTTGACGGCATTCAGTCAAATGCACTGCTAAAACATAAATATGGGACATCAAGTTATAAGTTATAAGTTAATATCCCTGATTACTCGAAACGATAGCTTGAGGCCTCCGAGGAAATGTTGTGCTTTTCTTTTTTATCTTCAGTTTTTTCTTCCACTTTCCTCTGACTGTGTATGTGATGAATGAATGACGAATAGCTGAACTTGACTGGAAATGAAACTAATGAAGGGTGCTCCTCTGACCATACACAGGAATGCACATGCTGCATGTGCGCCAACGAACACCCGAATCCACTGATTACCAGAGTGTCTGGATCATTTTCAACACACAACGTATGACATTCACTGTTAGCAGAGCTAGCATTCCTGATGGAAGCGTTCACCTGACTGACAAAATAAAGAAAGGGGTTGTGTGTGTGTTGGGGGGGTAAAAGAAGTGGAACTCTTTTTCTGGCTTCGTTTCTTCTTTGATGAGGTGGCTGGAACATGCGGCGGGCAGAGCGCCGCTGCTCTGTCTCCTCATTACCTTGACATTCACCCAGCAGGTGACATTAGCCATGCTCGAGAGAAATTAAGCTCCCTGAACCTTTAAAAGCGGGGGCTGCTCTTACTGCTAATCACTTTGAAACCTGGTACTGTTTCTTCAAGGCCTGTTTTTGGTGCCTGGAGGAAACCTGCAGAAGACGTACATTACAAGGCCTGCAGGTAATGAGGAAGAGACCTTTGGCTGTGAAAGGGCACGAGCTTAGCTGACAGAAAGCGAGGCAATTGAGAGGTCAGTCTGAAGTGCTATTTGTGGCTCGTCTCTGGATAGCCGCCATGTCTTATTGTAGCTCCCCTACAAAGCTCGACCCACAGTTCTATCAGAACCACATCTAAAGGGGCTTATGGGCTCCGATCTGATGAAAGAGACTGAAATGAAGAAACTAATGAAATTGATTAGTTACCCCTTTGGTTGAAATAGGCAATTTGCATTGGATGCAGACAATAGCTCTGAGCGACCATCTACAAAAGAACCTTGAGAGGGGATTAATAATAGCCCACGTTCCGTCGGCGTAGACGTCTGGTGCTCTGGGACGAATTGCCAGTGGCCTTTTTCATTAGCACGGAGACTGGACAGGCAAGATGGCCAACCGCTTTTAGAAATAATACAACCAAAATAACACCTCTCTCTTTGTCTCTCACCTTTTCTCCCTCTCTAACACAATCTGAGTGCCATAATCCCCTGCTGAGGCATGTGTGGACTTCAGCAGGTGATGAGGTGGTCACAGGGTAGCCGTCTGATGTGGCTTGTTTCTGTACTTATACTGCCCTCTGCTGGTCAAGGCGTCCACTGTCAGCTCTAATCAGCAGGGCTGGGACCCTGTTTTGCGAAGACCTTATGCAGGCCGCAGGGAAACAGGCTAATGTCTTTTCCAGATTTCAGAATGATTAAACATAAGAACAGCCCTTTGTGACAGTCATTTTGATATTTATGACTATAGCAGGTCTGCCCAAAGTGGGACCCTTGGGCCAAAGCTGGCCTGCACAGGAGGTATGATTTGGTTCACTAAGAAGTACTGCTAGTCACAAAGCATGTTTTAAACTGACATGTAAAAAACATTATGATACTCGACACCATATCATTCTCACTGACTGCTACACAGATGTAACAACACATATCGTCGCTGTCCAAAAAACAAAACAAAATAAAACAAGTATCTCCAAATCTGCAACAAAAACCTTCTTTACTTTTAATGTAAGTAAATGGAACTAGAATTTTTAACTAGCTATTTTGGAGAATTTCTCTTGGTCAAGTCATCGTAACATTTGAACACAGTGTAAACGGCAGCTGTCCTGTTCAAACTGTATAGAAAAATGAAAACTAAAATGGAGATACATGTTTTTCCTTGGATAGCAACTGTATGTAGCTAGCAGGCTAATAGAGCAACAAGAGATTTAGAGAGATTTAGAGTAAAAAAAATATATAATATATATTTAAAGAATACAGTTTCTCTTTTTTGTACTAAGTGTGAAAACGTAAAGCTAACTGGCTGTTTGCTCTTTTTAGAAAAATTAAAGATAAAAAGTTGCTAGCGTTTGGTTATTTTTGTTAAAAATGTAAGCTTACAAGTTATTTTGTCTTTTTAATGAATGTTTTGTCCTTTTGCTGTTTTGTTTTTGTGAAAAAATATTAGCAAGCAAGATGTTTTGTCTATTTGGGAAATGGAACAAGTAACCAGAGTTTCATCTTTTTGAAAAATGTAAGCTAAGAAGTTTTGTCTTTTTAACAAATGTGAAGCTAACAAGTCGCTAGCTGTTTTGTTGTTTTGTAAAAATGCAAGCTAACATGTAACTAGCTGTTTTGCCTTTTTGGAAAATGTAAAGCCAACAGCTTCTACCTGTTTTGTTGCTTTTTAAAATAAAGTTATTTTGTCTTTTTGGTAAGCTTAAGTCTAAGAAGTCACTAGTTGTTTTGTCTTTTTGGAAAATGTAAAGCTAATAAGTTTTTGGATAACGTTCTGTTAACAATTTAACAATAGCTGTTCAAAACTTTAGGAACTGCTAGTGACACTGAAGAAATGTATGCAGGTTTCCTAAAACAACCTTATAGTAAAACTACACGCAATTACTACATTACTAAACTGTTGTAGATTACAGACAGAGCTGCAGGAACATTTGAAAGGACAAAAATATTGTTTACATTTACATAAGAACTAAACAACATCTAGTCTACAGAATCAATATTTCACTGCTATTAGAAATCACACAGAGGCAGAAAAAACTAAACCTGCCTATTAATCATTAATCATTGCCTCTAAGTGAATGCTGACACATGACACAGCAACTGTGGGTAACTTTGCACTTTGCAGGAATGGATTGTAAGGCACCTTGGCACAAAAATCTTTGGAGCTCTCCCATAATCCAGGAGTGAGAAAGAAAACTGGAAAGAGAAAGATTGTGAGTAAGAAAAGATTGTAAGTGAACTGTTATAGAAAACCCTTTAAGAGAAAACCTAATTTTTTTCTCTCTATGTTCTTTTATTTCAAGGCCATCAGTCAATTTTATAGATAATACATTAATAGTTTAAGATCTTCAGTCAGTTTTCTAGAAAATACACAAATATTTTAAGACCCTAAGTACATTTTATAGATAATACATTATTAGTACAAGATCTTCAGTCAGTTTTCTAAAAAGTACACAAATATTTTAAGACCTTAAGTACATTTTATAGATAATACATTAATAGTTTAAGATCTTCAGTCAGTTTTCTAGAAAATACACAAATATTTTTAAGACCTTAAGTACATTTTATAGATAATACATTAATAGTTCAAGATCTTCAGTCAGTTTTCTAGAAAATACACAAATATTTTTTAAGACCTTAAGTACATTTTATAGATAATACATTAATAGTACAATATATTTAGTCAGTTTTCTAAAAAATACACAAATATTTTTAAGACCTTAAGTACATTTTATAGATAATACATGAATAGTACAAGATCTTTAGTCAGTTTTCTAAAAAATACACAAATATTTGTAAGACCTTAAGTACATTTTATAGATAATACATTAATAGTTCAAGATCTTCAGTCAGTTTTCTAGAAAATACACAAATATTTTTTAAGACCTTAAGTACATTTTATAGATAATACATTAATAGTACAAGATCTTTAGTCAGTTTTCTAAAAATACACAAATATTTTTAAGACCTTAAGTACATTTTATAGATAATACATTATTAGTACAAGATCTTTAGTCAGTTTTCTAAAAAATACACAAATATTTTTAAGACCTTAAGTACATTTTATAGATAATACATTATTAGTACAAGATCTTCAGTCAGTTTTCTAAAAAATACACAAATATTTTTAAGACCTTAAGTACATTTTATAGATAATACATTATTAGTACAAGATCTTTAGTCAGTTTTCTAAAAAATACACAAATATTTTTAAGACCTTAAGTACATTTTATAGATAATACATTAATAGTTCAGGATCTTCAGTCAGTTTTCTAGAAAATACACAAATATTTTTAAGACCTTAAGTACATTTTATATATAATACATTAATAGTACAAGATCTTTAGTCAGTTTTCCAGAAAATACACAAATATTTTAAGATGTTAAGTACATTTTATAAATAATACATTAATAGTACAACATATTTAGTCAGTTTCTAAAAAATACACAAATATTTTTAAGACCTTAAGTACATTTTATAGATAATACATGAATAGTACAAGATATTTAGTCAGTTTTCTAAAAAGTACACAAATATTTTAAGACCTTAAGTACATTTTATAGATAATACATTAATAGTTCAAGATCTTCAGTCAGTTTTCTAGAAAATACACAAATATTTTTTAAGACCTTAAGTACATTTTATAGATAATACATTATTAGTACAAGATCTTTAGTCAGTTTTCTAAAAAATACACAAATATTTTTAAGACCTTAAGTACATTTTATAGATAATACATTATTAGTACAAGATCTTCAGTCAGTTTTCTAAAAAATACACAAATATTTTTAAGACCTTAAGTACATTTTATAGATAATACATTATTAGTACAAGATCTTTAGTCAGTTTTCTAAAAAATACACAAATATTTTTAAGACCTTAAGTACATTTTATAGATAATACATTAATAGTTCAAGATCTTCAGTCAGTTTTCTAGAAAATACACAAATATTTTTAAGACCTTAAGTACATTTTATATATAATACATTAATAGTACAAGATCTTTAGTCAGTTTTCCAGAAAATACACAAATATTTTTAAGACCTTAACTACATTTTATAGATAATACATGAATAGTACAAGATATTTAGTCAGTTTTCTAAAAAATACACAAATATTTTTTAAGACCTTAAGTACATTTTATAGATAATACATTAATAGTTCAAGATCTTTAGTAAGTTTTCTAGAAAATACACATTTTTAAGACCATAAAAAAAAAATTCAAGAACATTGATATACAAGTTTTCAGATAGTGTGTCAATATTTCAAGATACAATTTTCTACAAAAATTCCCCAATATTTCAAGACCGTAAGCCAGTTTTCCAGATAATACGTCACTACTTCAAGATCTTCAGTCAGTTTTAAGTCAATGTTCTAGAAAATATGTTAAAATTTTGAGAAGATGCATCACTATTTTAAGATACCAATATATACACCTGCTGCCAAAAACAGAGAAATAAAAAATATACAGGGATTTTTTTTCTCTTCTATTTAACAGAAATGGGCATCCATAAACAATATTTCATGTTTATGTACATTTGAATAAAATTAGTCATTTTATTGTGTGAATATCACTACATGTGAAGGTATTTGGGTAAAGTTTTTGAAGGATAAGCGCTGACTATCACTGCCTAATGCAGTTTGAATAGCAATAATAAAACCCCAAGACTTGGGAATCCTGAGGACATATAATCATTCTTTTTTTTATTTAATTCTATGTCTGTCTTCGGGGGCCATATCTAATGTTTTTAAAGGTAAGGGTATTTGGCCTCCAGCTTTGTACTCTAAGGCCCCCTCTGGTGCTTTGGCACTCAGAGGCCCCTGGGCACTGGCCCTAAAGGCCTGGTCAGCAATCCATTCCTTCTGAGGAGACACTGAATTAATAATCAATCCCCCAGGTGTAGCTGGCCAGCAGTTTCCACTAGAGGCCACCCTTCGTTTCAGACATGGCTACAGGGTTCAACAGTCTGGGGTGTGTTCAGTCCATGCAGGATCTTCTCACTGGACGCTGTTCAACACTGTTTTCTCTCGGCCATCTCTGGTGCTGAGCTCCTCTCCATTAGAGTCACGTGGAGGATTCTTCACAGTTTTCTTCCACGTTGGCCGAGCAGGTCCTCTCGAGTCGCCCTAGAATAAACAATGAGGTTGCCATGACAGCACAGAGCCGCGCTCGCTGTGCAAACACCAGCGTGCGCAGAAAGGCCAGAGCACGCTCTGCTCAGGGGCTGGCCAAGACCACGCAACATTAAAACAGGTAGCACATATACCTGGAACAGGGCTCCTGCTCAAACACACACCAGCCCGTCCAGCACAGTCAGCATGTAGGAGATAACAGAACATGAAATCTTCCCTCTGTAATACACCTGACTGTCCTGCTCATAATGCAGCACTCTATCTGAAACCTCACAGCGTGCAATTACTTTGTCTCCCATCACTCTAAAGGCTACTTTGAGGGCCTGAGGCATTTTAAGAAAAGGGGGATGACATGAGGGAATGCATTAGACTGCTAAGTATAGGCTAGATCTGTCACTGCACTCTGCAAGCGCTCATAAATCAATCAATGTGGTATCAAAAAATGGACCTTAACACATTATTGGCAATGTCTAAGCTGGAAAAAGCTTAGAACATCTGACATACACACTCACTTTACACTTACATCAAAGGTTTTGTAGTCTGATTTAAAACAAAATGATGGAAGAACAATATATAGCATTAGTAAAGAAGAAGACGTAGCAACCATAGTGCTTTAAAGGGCCCATATGCTATGTTTTTTGGCATTTAATTTTTTCTCCAGATATTAACTTAAACTTATATCAGGCGTGTGGTTTTATGTAACAAACATAAGACCACCTCTCTTTATAACCTAGAATAAAACAGGCTGTTTTGGTTACTGCGCCTTTAAGACTGACCTGAGATAAAAGAGCTGTCCTGTACTGTACTTCATTCAGGAAAGCACTAGGAACTTTAATATGAGTGGATGGAGCTATACAGTTCCATGATTCTGATGAGGTGCAGTTCTAGCAGGAGGGCAGGAGGTGAAAAGCAGAATGGACAGGAAGGAGACAAGGAGCCCATATTATGTTGGTTTTGATGAAATTACAAAAGAACGGTACAAACACAATAACACAAAATATGTTACTCGTGATGTTTATCATATAAAAAGGAACGAGTTTTCAATTGAACTGAAAGATCAGCTGCTATTAAGCCAGCAGATATAAGAACTACCTTCTCCTCCAGACGTCCTTCTACTTAAGATCTGTCTTCTTCTCCAGACATGCTTCTACTCAGGAATTCTATTTTTCTACAGAAGTCCTTCTACTTAAGATTTGTCTTCTTCACCAGACATGCTTCTACTCAAGCGCTACCTTCTACTCCATATATCCTTCTACTCAAGACCTTCTCCTCTAGATGTCATTCTACTCAAGAACTACCTTCTCCTCTAGATGCCATTCTACTCAAGAACTACCTTCACCAACATACATACTTCTTCTCTCCGGGAACTTCCTTCTACTCAAGACCTTTTCCTTTAGATGTCCTTCTACTCAAGACCTTCTCCTTCAGATGTCCTTTTACTCAAGAAAGACATTCTCTTCCAGACATACTTCTACCCAAGAACTACATTCTCCTCTAGATATCCTTCTACTCAAGAACTACCTTCTCTTTCAAATGTCCTTCTATTCAAGAACTACCTTTTCCTCCAGACACCCTTCTAGTCAAGAGCCACCTTCTCCTCCACACATCCTTCAACTTAAGAACTACCTTCTCCTCCAGAGGCCTTTCTACCCAAGAACTACCTTCTCCAACAGACATACTTCTACCATACTTCTAGATGTTCTTCTACTCAAGACCTTATCCTTTAGACGTCCGTCTACTCAAGAAGTACCTCCTCATCCAGATGTTCTTTTACTCAAGAGAACAAATGAAAGTATACGTGGCACACGAAAATATGGTAGCACACCACTAGTTTCTTAGCAGTTGGGTCTACCCCAGCACCAAGGCGCTCCACAATGGCTGTGGTTTAGTTTTCTAATATTGCCCTGTGGATTTATCTAGCAGCAAACATCCAACAAGCTGACTTCAGCCCCATCCCGACCACAGATTTCACAGGTTTGTGGTTTCTTGCTTTTTTTCCCCTCATGAACTACAGATTTTGGCACTTGATGAGTTCCTTGTGGTTTCTTGGTTGGATAGATTTGAGCAACTGTACTAAACTCAAAACAGAGGCATTTTAAGAAACTACAGTTCGTACCACAGGAACACAGTGACATGACATCATTTGCAAACAACCTATATGTGAAGTTGGTTCCTGTGACACCACAGCAATGAATTCAAAACCTTTTTTTTTGCTGCGTAGTTTCAATATACGGACCAGGAAGTCTAAGATAAGCAAAGCAAGGCACCTAGCCCCTGACTGTTCTCACTGCCCCCTAGCATGTCTGTTCACTAGTGTGTGTGTATATCATCAATTTTCAATGAAAAACTAGTTTCTACAAAACTGCAACTTTACAGGAGAGACCAAAAACATACTTTACTTTCAATGTAAGTCAATGGAGCCAGATTTTTTTCCAAGCTATTTTTGAGCATTTCTATTGGTCCATTCATCATAAACTTTTTACACACTGTAAACAACCATTGGTGTGTTCAAATGATGTAGAAAACTCAAAATCGACAAAAATGGAGATACATGTTTCTCATTGGACAGCAACGATACAAGAGTGTTTCACTGCACGGATAGGTTAAATGCGGAGGTCTTGAATTTCCCTCTGGGATCAATAAAGTATCTATCTTACACTGAAGGTAAAGACTGTTTTGCCCTCATACTAATTTTGGAGATATTTGAAATCTGTAGCCTTACATCCAGAGTTGGCTGTGTTTCCCGCTTCGTATGAGACGAGTAATTCCAAACACATTCAGTGATGTTGACTTTCTGCACTCTGGGGTGGTCCGTCTGTTGTTCTGTGAACACTTGGAGCTGTTTGATGTGTCTGTATCTCCTTTTCTCAGTAAGAAGCTTCTTGAACAGCTACACATCCTTTTAGACCCCATACAGCGGAGGAGTCTTTTCACAGCGAAGGATGGACAGAAACACCTATTGATGTTTTCAGATCTGAAATGAGAGTGGAGCTGGATTTTCTCTTCTCTCTCAAAGATGACAGTGCTTTTCATTTGATGGGCTCAGTTCTGGTGGTTTTCCATATTATTATTACAAGTCTCATTTTTTCTGTGTGTTTCAATCATTTCCCAAACTCCATTTTTGGAATGCAGCTTTCTTTCCAGCTTTTTCACTTCTTTTCCTTGACTTCCCCTTCCCATCAGAAGTATAACCAATCTCAGAAATATCTCCTGAAATAATGAATAACTTGTACTTATATGGAAACCACACCAGTTATTTAAGAATTTCTGCAGAATTAAACGTTTCACATGTCAACAAACTTATTCAGAGTGGTTGGGTATGAAATGCCCTGTTCTGGAGAAACCAGAGCCAGTGGAACCGGGCGTCCAGCTCTTAAAAACTCCCTCATAGAAAGTTATTACATGAAACTGTTATGAAGACACTGCCTGATTTCTAAGACACCGAGTGTGTTGCCAACACCTAATAATCTGATAACTACAGAAAATACGACTTTGCCAGTAACCTGATGAATGTGTTTACTTGTACTTGGGTAATCAGATAATGGGGAGAGTCTGGGTCTACCTGAGTCAGGCGGTAATAGGATTTCTGCCTTGCAACCAGCCAATAAACACACAGAACGCGAAACAAAGTTATTTAAAAGATGAAGAATATTTAAATCCTTCATTTAGTCAAGCATGCGGTTTGAGGGTGACTCCAAAAGTGTTTTGTTGACCGACCACTGCCCGCTTATTTCCAGTGCCGCAGCCTGTTTTCTCACATGTGCACACAAAAGAGAAATGAAAGAAGTTAAAGTAAGAGCTTACATATCCAGCTCTCTGTATCAGAATTCCTTCTAAAGAAATCAGAGTATGACTGAAATAGATTATTATGTGCATTTACACAAACTCAATGTTTTGCTGTCGTTTTGTGATAAAGCTTTGATCTTAAATGCACCTTCACCAATTTGATGACTGTGTTTCTGCCTAATTAAATGAACAGCTGTTAACAGCTGAGCCATTCACAGTGGTTCAGTGTAAAATGCTTCATTCAGTTGAAACTTGCTTACTTAGTTGTGGTAATAGGAACCGGACGTCTACCTCTAAAATCCACCCAGAAATGTAGTACAGGAAAGGTTTATGAATAGCTTGCCTTATTTATGGTGTAAAGTTTTAATCTATTTGTGATTTATATTAATCAATTCATGGCTGAGGGGTACATGATGAGTCTTCTGAGGCAAAATAGTCCCCCCCCAAAAAAGTTTTTTTTAGATTTATCACTATTTTACCTTTACGGGCGTTAATCTCAGAAGACAAGTGTAGGTTCACCGGTGGGTTTAGATAGTAAATAAAATGGACATACTTGTGTTACAGACATCAGGACCCCTGGTTCCCATGACCACCACTGTAAAGAAATCAGGGTCAGTCAGTTACAAAAATGAACAACTCAATATTAAATTGAAATCACTGGATTTGTCCTTTAACCCTTTGATGCACAAGCTAAGCAAACCCCTTCTAATGCACCACCTTAAACCTTTTTCATTTCCTATGTTATTGTATGCATTGCTGAGTATTTCTTGGGTAGATCTATTGAAATCAGTTTATTTTATTATGTAATGTTTTCAAGTGTTCATTAAAAATCTTGTTTTTGACCGTAAATCATTATTTTAATTTCTATTTATTTACTTTTTGAATGAAAAATAGTGTTTGTAAATATGTTCCTGATTGCAAATGTTTACAAATTCCTATCAAACTCCATAGTGAACACATAAGCGTTCATTCTGACCCATGTTTTGTGTTAGAAGGGCAGTACAAAAATTATTTTTATTAACAAAGTAAAAAAAATAAAACTGAAATCAGGATTTGAGATTTGATTTGAATTCATGGACGTTTGAATGATAAATGTACTTGAATTTACTGGAAAGATTTAACAGAATAACATTAGTCTGGTCACTTTTCACCCAGGTTGTGTATCAAAGGGTTAAAGGCTGTTCCGACTGCAAGTGAAAGAAACTGAACTGTAGTCTCTGTTATTTTTATGTTTTAGTGGAGTCTGACACAAAAACTAGATCCTTTAAAGTGCTCAAACTCATAAGTGGTCGAAGTAAAACGGTAGGAAGAATGGACCCCCCTTCCCTCCACCCCGTCCCACCGCCCCCCTGGCAACACCGCGCTCCTGTAGTGACGCAAAGGTAGAGAGCACGAGCTTCAACTCAGCGCCCTTAGCGCGGCAACTTTCTCTTCTCTTCTGTTTTCATTTAAACTAAACCCCTTTCTTTCTTTCTTTCCTACTTTCTTTCTTTCCTTCATCTTAGTAACATTTGTTCGGCATGTCTGTTTTACTGTCGGCGGCATCTTCCACTTAACGTTTCCAAGGTGTATTCACTCTTCACCTCAGCTCCTGCTAACGACTCTGAAGACTTCTCAGGTGAGCAGCTCAAACTTTTCACCTCACACTTCAAATGTGGAGGCGGCGGAGACTTTTCTGGCTCCTTCTGAGGAGAAACTACTCCATTAGCTAGTTAGCTTCTCTATTTCTCCTGAAACTAGACTGTCGTGCTGATGCAGCCGCGCTGACACTCAGACCCTCACAGGGGACCCGTTATTGAGCGTAAACCTCAAGACAGTGGTGGCTGAAGTTAGCTTTTTATTTAAATTTTCCAGTTCCACCTTAAATAGTGCAGCAATTACATACTGGCACCTGAGGCTTCTGTTTAAGTTCCCCGCTCCACCTTAATATGGTGAAGCAGTTACAGTCTGGCGCATCAGGCTTCTTATTCGACTTTCCCGTTCCACCTTAAATAGTGCAGCAGTTACAGTCTGGTGCTTCAGGTTTCTTATTTTAACCCCCCCTTCCACCTTAAATAGTGCAGCATTTACGTTCTGCCGCCTCAGACTTGTTATTGGAATTCCAGTTCCACCTTAAATGGTGCAGCAATTACATACTGGCACCTGAGGCTTCTGTTTAAGTTCCCCGTTCCACCTTAAACGGTGAAGCAGTTAGTCTGGTGCCTCAGGTTTCTTATTCTAACCCCCTGTTCCACCTTAATTGGTGCAGCAGTTGCGTACTGGCACCTGAAGCTCCTGTTCGAGTTCCCTGTTTCACCTTAAATGGTGCAGCCCCAGGCGCCAGAGTGTAACTGCTTCATAATTTAAGGTGGAGCGGGGAATTGGAATAAGAAGCTATTCCAGCAAACTGACAGCGAGTCTGAGTTTTACGGTGACACAGACCAAACAAAACAAGGTGACGCTGAAGTTCACCGAGGAGCTGTGTGTGACGCACTGTTTTTCATAGGAAGCGTTACCTGGAGGAGAAGAGTCTTTACACTAAAACCCTTCGGGGTTTAGTTTGTGTGGAGACCCTCTATAGATCATCTACAGGTGATCCAATGACTAACAAACTCCAGACCAGCATTCTTAAAGTGTGATTGCACCATTCTTCCTCAGAGTCACTCAGAGTGGTTTAATATTATACAGCTCATTTGTAGAGAAACGTACAGACTCTGATTTCTTTACAGTGGTGGTGATGAAACCACAACACAAATATAAATATTTTATTTACTATCAAAATCACCTGCAAACCTACACGTGCCTTCTGAGTTTCATATCATCAAGTATCTCCAAAATGGCAACTTCATAGTAGAGAACAAAAACTGTCTTTACTTTCAATGTAAGTCAATGGAACCAAATTTTGGTCCAAGCTTTTTTGGAGCATTTCTATTGGTCCATTAATTCTAACAACACCCCCCCCCCCACCCCCCATGCAAACGGCTTCTGCTGCTTTGATATTTAATGCTGATGAGAGTAAAATAGTGATAAATGCTTTGAGAGGCACTAAACTCTTTGACGTCTGGTTCCTGTTAAAACCACTGTGAACAGTTTTCACACCGAACTTCCCCCAATTGCTTTGTTAAATCTCATTATTATTTAATTATGCAGAATTTTAAAAAGTCCCCCTTTAAATGGTCCTAAGAATTTAGTGGAATGCACATTTAGGGTTAGATCCAAGGTTAAGTTTAAGTTGAGGTTAAAGAAGTTAAAGTGTTATTAAAGAAGAACTTGACCAACATTTAATCAATTCAACATCATTAAATAGTTAACATGGTTAACATAGTTAACAGAGTCATTCAGAGTGGTTTAATGTTAGATTTCTTCACAGTGTCGGTGGTGGAACCAGGAGTCATCATGTCTACAACACAATATACACATTCAACTTACTATCAAAACCACCCTTGAAGCTACATATCTTGAACCCACATACCACGTCTTCAGAGTCCAAAGAAAAGCATGCATGTCGTTTAAACACACCAGATGTCATTCAGGGTTGTGATAAATAGACCAATAAAAATTCTCCACAATTATGTGTAGTAAAACCTCTTTATATTCACTTACATTGAAAGTAAAGAATGTTTTTGTCCTCTCCTGTAAATTTTAGAGACAATTTTATGTTGGACAGTAGGGCTGTGTATTGGCAAGAACCTGGCGATACATTACGTATCGCAATACAGCGGTCATGATTTAATATACCGCAATATACTGCGATACATTGCAATTTTTTAAATCCTACTATTAAAACACACCACTAAATTAACAGGTTTGCCAATGTTTACAATAGCATTGCGTCCTTGTGCTGCTTGTTAAGGTTGGAGTGGAGCTGAATGGATTACAACACTGCCATCTAGTGGTCAGAGATTTAAACACAACACACAATGATTCACTGTCTGCCAGGAATCTGTGTATGGATACCCTGTTTTTGAGAATCGATACAGTATCACGAAACATAATATCCCGATACTCAATATTTCGTTATTTTCTTACACATCTATTGGACAGAGACTATATGTGTTGGTGATGAGGGTTAAATAGTGATAAGTGCTTTTAGAGGGATTACACTCCTAAGACATCTGGTTCATGTCACAGGTGAACAGTTCTTTTCTTTAGGTTTAGATCCAGGGCTAAGTTTATATTGGGAAGTTAAAGTGTTAATAAAGGAAGGAGAAAGAAGAAAGGAGAGATTTTTAAAAAATTCAGCATAATTAAATGGATAACATGTCAACAAAGTCAAGGTTTGGTGTGAAATGTTCATTATAAATACGCTGCCTGATGTCTGAGATAGTTTTGGGATTTTTCGATAGATTTTAATCTATTCATGATGCAGGGATACATGAATGATGTTCCAAAGAACACACATACTTTACATATAAGAGCTCAGAAGATGTGTGTAGGTTAGCTTGTTGTGTAGATCATAAATAAACTGGCTACATTTGCATCATACACACAGTGACCCCTGGTTCCCATCACCATCACTATAGAGAAATCTGAGCCTGTAAGTTTATCTACAGGTGAACTACTTCACATTAAGCCACTCTGAATGAATTTGTTAACATCACGGCTGCTCAACTATGTAGAAATGTTTTTTAAAAATCTGAGGAATTCCTCTTTAATAGATGTGTAACTGAATGTGCGCTGCAGACAAGGTGAGCTGCGTTTTTTCATTTGCTTCTGATTTGTGAAAGAACATTTATTTAACTGCTTAGAGGGGAATTCCTCCACATAATTCAATCTTTGAGATTGTAAATAAAGTCATTCAGAGTAGTTTGATGTGAAATTTACTGGCTCAGATTTTATTTACGGTGGTGCTGATGGGAACCAGGTCTCACGATGTCTACAGCACAAATGTACCCATTTAAATGAGCATCCACAGCAGTCAGTGAACCTACATGTGCCTTCTGAATGTTTATATGTAATGTTGATTATGTAAATATAGTGATAATTGGACAAACACAGGTTTTCTTTAGAGGCTGTTTTGTCTTACATCGTTCTATATTTAACTGTCTGCCATGTACAGATTATGTTTAATGTCATACAACAATGTCTCTGGTATCAGGCAAAGTTTTCTTAATGATTTCATGTAACAATTTCCTTTGAGGTAACATTTACAGGCATTAAACCCATTCAGCTGTCTGGTTTCTATTACCACCACAACTGTGAACAATTCTGTCTCTGTGCTTTTGTTTAAAAAGTGGCAATTTACATCTTTACTCTCTGAATGATTGCTTACATTTTAACAATTGGATTATGCAGAAAGTTTGCCAAAACTTTGGAACACTTATTATCTAGTTACAAATCTTAAATGCAGACTTTAGCATTAACCTCTATCAGCTTCATCTACAGCACATGGTTGGATACATACATACGCAATCAGCAGTTCAAGCAACAGCCCATTTACTTTTACTGTTAGTGAGTACAGTAACCCTCAACATTCATAATATTAATATTATTATTTTGCGTTACAAATTAAACAAAAACGGCACTGTAGTTCTGTAGTTGCACATAGGAAATTGAATCCTAAGAGGAATGACTGTGAATTTGATCTGAGAATAAACTGGAAATCTTCTGAAGAAAATCAAAAATGCATGTGTATCTTATACTGAGATATTACTTTCAGTGACGCAAAGCCGAGCATTATTAAATAGCCTTCTTGTTGACAGTGAACTGCCTAAAATATCATGGATGTTTGCAGAAGCATATTTTTCATTTTCATGTATGAAAAAGGTGTTCCGCCTCTCATATCCTGGGGTTTAAATTATATCAGCATATTAGCTTTAGCACTGATCTCAGTAAGGTCACAGCCATCGAGGGGGTCAGGGGTAATATGCAAGTCTGTCTACATGTCACTTAACTCCATATTCACCACTAAGACTTGTGCCACTGCATTAACACACACATGGATTTAATCATAATTTATGAAAACCTAGCAGCGTAATGTCTGTATTCTATGTTATAATAGTCATTTTGTCTTCACAGCATGATGCCTAGGGCCCACTGCTATCTTGCCTAAAGCGACAGTGAGGGAAATGAATGGGAAAGCCTGCAACCTCCTGGTTTCTCCATCCGGCATGCCTCAGTCTCTGGGGACCATTACGGGGCAACAGGTGCCTCACATCCGAGTACATGCCAGTAGCTCGCGGACTCCCTCGCATCATGGCACCCCGGGCCCTGGTACCGGAGTTTCAACACCTGGAAGCGCGGTCCTTCTACCTGCCCTGAGTCTGCACAGGCAAGTGCTGACCAATGGGAAGCACCACAGCACCTTTGGTGTTCCACAGTCGTCATGGCCACAAGTGCCGTCCCCTCCTGTCCCACCCAGCAACCCCGGTGCGGTGAGATCCAGCGGCCTACAGAGTGGTATCAAAGGTAATAAACACAGCCAGTGATGCTGATGCTACGCAGTGATACTGAAAATTCAATCAAAACCAGTGCCAATCGTTTCAAGCGGCTGACCTTTACACTGTGAACATTTCAGGACCTGTAAACATTCTGAGGAGCAAACATGTTTTTTTCAAGCCACAGAGATAGATGTTTAGGATGTTTATTACCTTCTTCACAAATTTTTGGGGATCAAATGAGATGTTTGTTTCACTTCCCATGGCCACAATATACATAAACAATCCTATGAATATCTTTCCAAAGTCTAATAAATAGCCAATATATTTCACCAGATTTTTCTCCTCTCCATATCAACTGGGAAGCCCTAATCTTGGGTAACGTTTCCGCAATTTTTACTTAACCAATCACACGACTGCTGTCTTTCTAGCTCAGCCCGCAGTTTCAGAAGCAGAGAAACTCAGTAAGGTAACGGTAACCAGCACCACCAAGAGCTGAGAAGCTAGACCTTTACTCTGTAGCTGCCTGTCGCATGTTTATTTGTTTATTCACACCAGCATTGTTCATTTGTCTGTTGCTTTATTTATAATTCCTGTTAGTTGGATCATGAGTTTAGTTTTGTATGAGAGGCTGAGCAGGCTAGGAGTGTTGGACAGTGTTGGAAACGTCTTAACATGTGTACCTGTAAATGGTTATAACCCATAATAAGCAAAAAAAAAAGAACAATAAGTTAATTGCAAAAAACTGATGAAATCATTAAGAATTATATCTAAAAATCAGGCCAGTAGGGTTCAGTTTACAGTGTATATATAGTACACCACGTCTCGCAGAAGTGGAGATTAAATTTGCCATTTCTAAGTAAAAATGACCCCAACAACCCCACCACAGTGAGATCCAGTCATCCGCAGAGAGGAATTAAAGTTAATAAACATAACCACCGATGCTGATATTATGCAGTAATACTCTGGATTTTATCACCATCCTAAGAACACGTTGTTACCCTTTATTTTGAGAATTGGGTTTTTATACATTTATTAATTGGGCGTATTTCATAATGGAGGTTGGAGCTTCTCCCTATGTCTGTGGGTGTCCACCGGGTGCTCAGGTTTCTTTTGACAGTCCAAAGACATCCAATACGGCAAGTTGAAGATGCTAAATTGCCCATAGGTGTATGTGTGAATATGTATATCTGTGTGTCTGCACTGTTATGGACTGGCGAACTGTACAGGGTGTTTACTGCCCACTGCCCAGTGAGTGCAGGGATAGTCTCCAGCACCACACTGGAGGAAGCAGTTTAGATGACAAATGAATAAATTACTATGTCATGACGAAATTTTGGAAATTTTCTCCTATAAAGTTACTGTTGCTGTTATTAGGAGAGCGATGACATGTTCATAGTATGTCAAGAGGAAATACTGACGGAAAAATTAAATTGCTTGTTTTTTTAATACATAAAACATTGACTTTTCACACACGCAGGTTTTTCCTCGCCCTGTACATTTAACAGCCGTTTTTGAAATATATAACCATGTTTGCTTGCAAGTGTAGACAATGTTCATAATTCATGAAAAGGAATACATCAGCAGTGTCTAGTTTCAAAGAAAATGGCCAATCTCCCTGCCTTCGCTCGTGTGCCACGCTCTCCATATTTCTCAGCCCAGTGAGCTGGAACATGAGACATGATAGTCCTTGAGAGATGTGGAAGGTCCAACATCCTCGCCCTTTTTAAACACAAACCTCGCCTCTCAATATGTCACGTAAAACAGAGTGAAGATATATGTTTTGACCGCCATCAGGTGCAGGTACTACTGTGTTTCAGAAGAATTCTAAAGCCTTTTTTCAGCAGATTCTAAAATAATCACACTCTAGCAGGGACGAGGGTCAGTGTAGGATGTCGGAGGGCCTAAAATTATTTTGTTTATATATCACATGAACAATGAAATTATAAGTTTGGTTTGACAATACATACAAACAACTGTAACACATAACAATATATACAAATAACTGTAACACATGACAATACATACAAATCGCTGTAACACATGACAGTATATACAAATAATTATAATACATGACAATATATGCAAATATCTATCGTCACTGTCCAAAGAAAAACATGTATCTCAATATTTGTCAATATTTGGTGTACATGATTTTTATTTCCAAGATAATTTGAACACCACAACTGCGGGTTACGTTGTGTGAAAATTTCAAGATGAATGGACTAATAGAAATGCTCCAAAATACCTTCTGGTTACATTCACACACATTAAAGGTAAAGTAGGTTTTAGCCTCTTCTGTAAAGTTGTGATTTTGGTTTTTGGTGGACTTGTTTTTCTTTGAACAGCGATGATATCCAAATTACTGACAGACATTTTCCATTGATTGACCCTAAACCTTATTTTATTAAAACAAGTGTTTGAACATCCTGTTTTATGACTACCAATCATATTTCTACCAAACCTTACCAAATGTTTGGATAGTGACTGTTTCGGTAGTGACATTGAGTGTATTCACTTGCACTTAATAACCTGATTACTACAGAAAATCTGATTTTGTCAGTAATCTGTTCAAAGTCTTTCACATGCTCTTGAATAACCAGGCAAGTGGAAACTCCAGGTCTACATGAGTTAGACAGTAATCAGATTTCTGCATTGTGACCGGCCAATAAACACACAGAATAAAATGTGACGTAAATGTACCCTAAAACTTTATGGCTTATTTTTTTTTTAAGTCACTCATCTAGACGATAAAGAATAGTTACGTCAGCTTGTAGTTGGTTTCAACGTCACTCCAAAAGTGTTTTGTTTCCAGGACAGCACTCTATTTTTACTGTGACTGCGAAAAATGAAGAATAACAATAAAGATATTAATGCTCTGAAAAAACAGATTACTGAGCTAAAATCCCTAAAAGTCTTAATCTGACACAATAAATCTGAGTATGCTGTTTACACGACCCTTTCAATAATCATATAACTGTCAAAGTCCGATAATGAATGAACATGTTGGTGTGCATGTAAACATGCTCAAGCTAAGCTAATTCTAAGCAGAACTCAAAAACATTAGTCAGTAATTGACTGGCTTTCAACACTTATAGACATTTCAAATCCTATTTTTTTATCTCCAGAGAATATTTTAACACAGTAGTGGTAATCCTTAATGTTTCTCACTGACTTTCAGATTTGGAACAGATTTACTTAAAAACTGTGAAATATAACTGCTCACCATGTGGCCATGAGGGACAGGGATGCAGTTTTGGTAGTGACATAAAAACGTGTGATGTAAAAATATATATATATATATATGTTTTACAAAGTGTAAATATTAGTTTCACAAGTGTAAATATAAGGTAAGGGGTTGAGACAATAAGGGGTTGTTTATATATTTACCTAATTACTCAGTTAATGCCTTAGGTTTAAGTAGGTCACAACATACTGCTTGTAAATATGAGGTTTGATTGTCTTCTAGCTTTTTTAACTGTGGGATTGTGGGAAGTTGTTCGGTAGTATGGGCCATATTTTTAATTCCTTAAAAGATATTTATTGTGATACAGATTTATTGAGACAGTAGCCATTAGCCAGTTTCCTAAATGTTACCATACAGTCTATATACAAAACACTGAGAGTGAGAATAGTAATCATTTCTATAGGTTTTTACAGTCTAAAAGCGTTTGAGCTGTGCATGATCATTTGGTTAATTTACTTGTTTATTAAAGTTGGACAGCAGGCTTTAAGCCCACTGCAGGGAAGAACTTTGTAGTGTTTCAAATCCTATGTTTCCTGCAATTTACATCACATGGAAGTGTAGTTTGATCTATTCATTGTAGCCATTAACGATATGTTCATCTTCCTCAGATCCGTGATAACAATTTATTGTGCAGCCCCCACTCTGTGAAAAGCACACTGTTTTATCCCGTAATGCTGAGCCTCTCTTCCATCCTACTAAAGTATCACAGACACAGCCAAAGTGAGATTCGTTTATAAAGACCTCTCCCCAGACATCCTTCTGCCTTGTCTTCTCAGAATAAGCTTACTGTTGATTTACATACCGAAGTTCATACTTCACTTCACTTCAATATTGTCCAGCAGCCCCTACCTTGTCTTCTCCCCGAAACCCTTTCTTTCATATTTTTTGATAATTAACCAAGCAGAAAGCTTGTTCCTAAACGAACCGTGGCCCAGGCGAAAGAGAGAAAGAAAACTCATTAGTAATTAACAGAGCAGAAAGTGTTTCCAAGGCCCACAGGTTTGGGAATTTCATGAGTATTCATGTGTTTCTTGTAAGGAAGACAAAAGGCATCATGTTTCTATATGGAGAGCACAGTTTTATAACTCTGCCAGCATTAGAAAAAAATGATATACATATATATATTTATATATATAGTATAGAATGGAGATTCCAAGTGAATTAATAGGCTGGCAGTGTGACACCAGTGTGCTTAAACAGAAAAGGTGTTGGCGGTCATGTGATAATGCTATACGGCACAAAATGACATTATTTAGCCTAGTAGTTCACTAAATGACTCGACCACGGCTTTAACAAGGATACTGCTCATTGAGTCTTGATGTTTTCCTTTTATTCAAGCAGTGTGGAGTTTAATATTAACCTACAAAGAGCAAATGGGTTTCTCTGTCATAGTCTGCATTCCTAATCATTAATCTCTGGAACACACAGGCAAACATAGCCAATTTGTAGTGAGGAAAATGTAAAGAAAAGAATAAAACACTTATAAATGGATTTAGTGAGAATCAATGACATTTCTCCAGAGGTTATCAGTTCTCCAACACACAGTTCTCTCAAATACATCTGCTAAACCTTATGTGGCCAGGACCGTCCAATGTGTAATAACCACTATTAGACATTTCTACAACTTAAGAATAGTTTATGTAGTTACTGATTAACATCCGAGGGTGTAATACGTCTGAGAATTTAAGGCGTAATACTGATTAAAGCACTAAAACCTTTATACTGCATCAGATTTGATGACCCCATGCTCTTCTTCCTCACAGGTTCTCACAGAAAACTGCTGGGACAATGTGGCAGATCAAACCTCCAGGTGACGAGCAGTGCCATGGTTGTCCAAAGTCTGAGCCCGGTGTCTCCAGCGACTGTCCAATCCTCTGCCGGTCACTGCCCTCCTCATTCTCTGGGCCTTTTTGTACCCTTCACAGATGCCAGGTAAACTAGTCCAAAAGGCCTGAGGATGCAAGCTGTCAAACAAACTAGCCCAAAAAAAATCACCACTCACAAGCTTTTTTTTCTAGACCATGAATGTTCTGGTTATGAAATTGTTTTTGGACTTGTGCTGGTGTAGGTCCGTGCTGTCCAGAGAATCCCTGGCCTCCACCACCCTCAGCCTTGCTGAGAGCCAGTCGATACGCAGCAGCAAGTTGGACTGGCCTTACGGCTACCGCGTCTTGCCACCGCTGGGGGAGCAGAACAGCACCAGTCAGACGGCTGAAGGGATGGAGTTGCTGAACCTTCCTCCAGGTACAGCCATGTCTGGAGCCACCAGTTTCTCCAACCAGAATTCTCTCCCTGCTTATCTTTTTAAGGAAGACAACAACAGCCCCCGCCATTCTGGCCGCTGCAAGAAAAGAGCCCTTTCCATCTCGCCTCTCTCTGATGGTCTCGGCATCGACTTGAACTCCATTATTCGGACATCACCCACCTCACTGGTGGCCTACATCATTGGTTCCCAAAGTTCTCCAGCTTCCCAGCCCACCCCTTCCCCTCTGCAGTCTGATGTATGTGGACATCTCCTTGGAATCAGGGGGAGCTGTATTCCCTATGCTAGCTTTGCTAACTCCACTCCAAAAGTCAGTTCTACACCAGGCCAGGACCTAATCAGTAACCACCACCACCACCACCCTTACAGAGTGAGTGCCTGCATGCAGAGATTGGAAGAAGGGGGTGCACAAGAGAGCCAAAGAGGAGGAACGAATCTGGTAGTGGAACATCAGCTTCTACCTGGGCAAGAGATTAGCATCACTGCAACAGCAGAAAATGTTTCTTATAATATCCTGCCAAATTCTACACAGCCCCACTTTGAAACAGCAGCAGTTGTCAAGGCTCCTAGCCCTCCCAGGGGTCCTCCGCCACCTTATCACTCCCATCATGTTCACCGATCACCTGGTGGTCATCTGGGGCATGGTCAGATCCTTGCCGATGCACATTCGGTGCCTCATATGGACAATCCCAGTGTTCTGGGACAGTTCCCAGCTCTTTGCCCCATGCTGGAGGAAGATGAGGGCGAGCTCGATGATTTTAACGGTGTACACTGCTGCCAGTGGCTGGACTGTAGCGCCACCTACAACCACAAAGAAGAGCTGGTCAAGCATATAGAGAAGCTGCACGTGGACCAGCGCAAGGGAGAGGACTTCACCTGCTTCTGGGAAGGCTGTCCCAGGAGGCACAAGCCTTTTAATGCTCGTTACAAACTTCTAATCCACATGAGGGTGCACTCTGGGGAGAAGCCTAACAAATGCACGGTATGCACAGTACTGCCTACTATTAGGGAAGAGTACACCTGCTATCATGCAAAGTGGGGCAGGGTAGCCTGAACCCATACTCAAGTAGAGATAGACTTTGTTTAATAGCGTAGTATAAACATATCAGGTACCAAAACTTTTCAACGACTGAGTTCTCTATAGAGTAGTGAGGTTGTGTAGAATTTATATAGAAAGTTTGCAGGGTGCTGTTGTTTTCTAGTAGTACTAAAGCTCCAAGCTGAAGTGGGAAGTGAACTAAACCGAGCTAAGAAGAAGAATGGATTGCTCAAAAGATGAAATGGAAGAAATGGCTTGTCAGGTGAGGAGGACAACAAGCTAAAAGCTCAGGTTGGCAAGGTAGGGTATTCAGATACTGTACTTAAGTTTGACTTCTTTTTCTCTATGACTACAAACGCTGAATTAAGAAAGAATGTTTGTTTTATTTACCGTCCAGGGACCGAGAGTAACACTAATGCTAGCCTGCTTATTAGTGGATATTCTAGCAGTCAGGACTGGCTGACATTACAGGGATTCCCAGTGATGTATTTCCATAATGCATACTGGGTATTGGTGAGATTTTGGAAGCAGGAGGTTAGAGATTGTGATAATGTACCTACTATAAAAGAAATGAAAGAGGCTTTTATTCAGTGAGAGAAACTGGCAAGAAAAATCTTGCTTGAGCTATTGGTTCCTCTTCCTTCACGTTTTCCAATGGTGCTGCTCTGTTTAAGCTGTATCAGTAATGTCCCCCTCCCGAACTGAGCTAATGTAACTGCCCACCTCTGCTACTGTGAATTCACTATTCTTCATATTTAGCACCATAAGATAATAAATAAGAGAAATAAAGATTTAATGTGCAAACATCTCCTCCGGTGGAGAAGAGCCCAGCTTGGAGCCCAAATTACATGGTCATTATGTCAGTGCAGCCAAAGCATCTCAGGCAGTTTTTTAAGGAAAGAAGAAGAAAAAAGCTCTGTTTAAAGTCCATTGTGTGCTTTGATATGTTTTCATGCTGAGGTCGGGCAGAACTTTGCTTCAGGTATTTTCCTCGTGTAGCTCTGGCCGTCAGCTAATTAGTAAAAGTCTTTGATGACTGACAAGGGAGTTTATGCAATTATGCCGTTATTAAAGTTGCACAAAGGGCCTACACTTAAGCGCTGGCAGAGAAACGGTCTGCTTCCTGCCGCTGACTTCTCTCAGCTGGACAGGCTGTCAGCAGTCAAGAGGCTGCCAGCGGGTGTGGCATAGCCTGAGACGGCCTGCGAGGGTACGGCCAGCTTAGCTCTAAAGACCAGACTGAGCTATTTCTGTGGATGGAGCTACACCTTTCCTAAGAGACAGTGGGTCTAGACACCGGAGAGAGGAGAGTGACCTTCTGGCGCTTAATACCTGCTGCGATGGTCCACGGGTCCAGGTTAGCGACAGGGCGATCTACGGCCATTCCTTGTCTCATCCTATCTTGGCAATCATTAATGGTGCACATACCTGAGGTCGACCTTTCACTCCAAACACTTACTCATTACTTAAAACCGCTCCTGTTGCCATGGAGCCTGGAACAGTTGGATGGTTTTGTCGAGCACGTAATCATAGACCGGAGAGGGAAGAAAATGGTCACAGCCGCTACTCAAGCTGAAAAAAATTCTCTGCTCGCTGCTCGTCGTTTATGGGCGTTGTGTAAATGCCACCATCACTTGCCAAAGCTTTCCCACTTTGAAGACTGACTGATAGACGGACAGACAGACGAGCTGTACTGGAACAGATTTGCGAGCTTTGAGATCATAATTAAGTAGATCCTGTTACGCTTCACAATCGCAGGATGTTAGAAAAGCGTGCCTGAACCTGTTCCTGTTCTGAGACGAAGGCTTAAACGCTTACATATGGATCCGTGTTCTGATTGTTTGACCATTCAAAAAGAAAGGCTGTATATTCCTCACAGTGCCGTTTTAGAGACTTTTACTTTGTTGTAGAAAAACCTACCAACAATGGTGGTGATATGAACCACAGATCACACAAATCTAGCCATTTTATTTATACTATCCAAAGAAAAAACAACCAGTGATCCTACATGTGTACAAGCTATTCTTTATTTATGTACCATTTCTCTCGGAACTAGAATAAAAGACTCTCTCAGCCACTGTCCAACATATGTGTTACCATTGAGTGTAACCATTTCTGTGAGGGAGCTTTTAGAAGCATTGAATACTTTTTAGTAGTTTAACTCACTGAAATACTTACTGAATAACGTTTGCATTCGTGTGATGATCTTCACAGCAGAAATATCATCTCAGTTATTAAATCTTGCAGAGATAAATTACGCTGTATAAAGACAATAGGCTTCAGTGAAGGAATGACAACTCGCTTGTTTTCTTTTTTTCTTTTTTAATCAAAAGAGCAGGTATTTGTGTTGAGGGTTACCATGGAAGCCAGGAGAAACTTTGGGCTGGCCACCAGAAATAGCAGCCACAAAAGCATGCTATCAGGAGGTTTGGCAAGGATCTTTAAGTGTCGTTTTTAAGTTGTTTGTCTGATCCAGCAGCTGTTATTGACTGCCTTGTGGTTTTTAACTGCCTTTACTTTCCTTCAGCAGCTCAGCCATGTTTAGTTTCCCCTGACAGGTGAACGATGTACAGAACGTTTTAAAAAATAAAGGTGCAAAAAAACAGAGGAAATATCTGAACCACTTCTTAGTCTTTAACAGGGAAGTCTGCGTTTTCAAAATGTCTGCTTGACAAAATGTTCATTCAGAATGGTTTGATGTAAAGTAGTGCTTTGGGGCCAGAATTGTTGGATGTCTGAAGCTTTTAATGCCTCTAAAAGCTCCTTCACAGAAAGCTGTTACATGAAATGGTAACATATGTTGGACAGTGGCTGAGAGTGGCTTACAATAGCTCTGAGATAAATGGTACAGAATGAAATGAATAGCTTACACATGTAGGATCACTGGTTGTTTTTGGATAGTAAATAAAATGGCTAGATTTGAGACCCCTGGTTCCCTTTTACCCCCTATTGTCGGTGTGTTTTTCTACAATTAATCATGTCGCCTGACTTTTTTTCCCATCTCAACAATTGAATTGCCATAAAATGAATTGCCCTTTTAAGGTATTGAAAGAAGTTCAAAACATGACATATGTTATATGGAAACTGTGAATTTATTTTTTGTTTTGAAATTCTTTAAAAAAAACATATTGTGAACTTAAAAAAAACGTAGCGGGAGCAAAAACATGTAGTGGTAACAAAACAAGTGGAGGAATATCTTACAACTAATTAGGTTAATTGGAAACAGGTCAGTAACATAATTAGGTATAAGAAAAGCATCTCACAGAGGTGAAGTACTGTGAGAGCAAATCGTGCAACAGTCAGAAAGTAATGTTTCTTAATGTAAAATAGCAAAAACCTGGAGATTTCATCATCTACAATACATAATATCCTTAAATTATCCAGAGAATATTTGTATGCAAGAGACAAGAACCAAAACCAGTACTGGAACCAGTACTCAGACGGCACTGCGTTAAAACCAGACATGATTCTGTAGTGAAATCACTGCATGGACTCAAAACCAAAACCATTGCCTGTGAACACTGTTCATTGCTTCTCCACAAATGCAAGTTAAAACTCTAACATGCAAAGAATAAATGCTGCTGTCTTCTCTGGACCTGGGCTCTTTTAAGATGGACTGAGGTGAAGTGTCCACCGCATAAAAATTTGAAATTGTCTTTGGACCAGCATGCTGCATCCTCCAGGCTAGAGAGTAGAGTTACCATCCAACTTGTTCTGTGCACAGTTTAAATGCCAGCATCTGTGATGGTAATTGGAGCATTAGTGCACATGATATGGGTAACTCTGTAGCAACACATGCTGCACATGGGTTTTGTAGCAACACATGCTGCCATCCAGACAACGTCTTTTGCAAGGAAGGCGATGAACCACATTCTGCACGTATTACAGCAGCATGGCTGCGTAGTAATAGAGCTTGAGTGCTAAACTGTCCTGTCTGCAGTCCAGACCAGTTACCCACTGGAAACATTTGGCACATTTTGAAATGAAAAACAGGACAAAGGAGACGTCAAACTCTTGGGCTGCTGAAATTCTGTATCGAGCGAGAATGACAAACGTTTCATTTTCAGTAGTCTCCTCTGTTCCCAAACATTTACAGAGTGTTGTTAAAAGAAAATGTAATGAACAGAGTGGTAAACGCCTAGAAATGTGTTGCGGGCATCATATTCAAAATGAACATTTATTAAAAAAAACATTAACATTTCTTAGTTTTGACATTTAATATGCTTGTCGTACTATTTTCAAGCAAATATATAGGTTAAATTATTTGCACGTCATTGCATTTGGTTTGTATTTTCATATTTTTTTACAGCGTCCAAATGTTTTTTTCTCGAGACTGTACACAATGTTTTGGTGGTAGTAATCCAGTCAGTTCCTCCACCCTGAGAAACTTGAAATTCTGGCTCCCTGGTACTGAATACTACGCCGTTCGTGTGACCTGCCAGGACTCTTGGCGGGTTTAGACAACTATAAGGAGGGAAACTGCACTGACATCTACAAGAGGGCTCTTGTTGTCTCTGTAGTTACTCGCCTTTGTTCTTACAAACGTGGGTGTAGGGCTTCTGCTAAACTGAACGAACCTTACCTTGAAGCAACACTCTCGTATGACAGTTTTAATTACACTCCAGCCTGTCCTGGTTACCTTTGGATGATTGATCTTGACGTTCCAGTCCATTATTTTATAGTCCATGAGGGAGCATTTACTGTCTGCTATTGATGGTATTTGCCCAGAAAAACGACTGCCATAGCAATGAAGGCAATAAAGAACAGCATAAAAAACACAGCAGTTGTTGTTGTTGTTGTGCTGGAGATGGCAGGGCTTTGCGTAAGAAAGGGGCAAACAAAAGGGGGAGGAGAGGGAGAGATGTTCGCAGCCTGACTGCTGGCATGGGACGGAGCTGCCATTATGTGGCGGGGCATGGCGGGCTGCCACAGCCTGTCAGAGGCTGGCCGCGGCTTTGAGGCGCGCACAGGAGCCGCGGTCGCTGTCTTTTTAGTTGTGTCGGCCTCACTGCAGAGCCAGCAGGGTCCGGCGCTTTATTAAATAAATTTGAAAGGCTACTCCAAGTGCACCGAGGCACTCCCGTCTGATGTTGCGTCTGTTGTTTTCTCCGCAGTCCTGAGCTGAATGCTTATTGATTTGGCTCCTTTTCTCCCGCCTTGTGTTCCTCTTATCCTCGCTGGGCAGTCACGATTGTGCAGGGCCAGTTTAGCACCCTAATGAGTAAACGGTGATTAAAGAAGACAGCGGTTGTAATTTCTGGCTCTAATGGCTCTTGTCGCACACTTAAGGGACCTTTGCAATGAACGTGACAATGGATAAAAAGCTCAATATAGCAGGCCTATTATATTCGCTCTTTTTCGACCTATTTCGGTGACTCAATGCCAGCAAACATTTTAGCGCAATCAATAGCTTGTGGTTGTCATATACAAGCAGACATTAGCTGAAAATTTGTAGGGTTTCTCTTTTTTTTTAATTTTGGCATTTCTGAAAGATAATATTCCTATTTGCGTGAAGCGACTGTGAAATAGCATTGCCTTCCTCCAGCTCCTTTGATAAGCAAGCGTTTAATCCCAGGCCCAGACACTCAGCTTCTCAAACAAACCCCGTGTAATTAGAGGCTGATCTAAAGGAAGCCACAGTGGATGGCATAGGAATTGAGTGGCGACTGTTGGCCAGAGAACTAAATGGCAAGCTATAATAGTACTCGCTTGTAGAAATGGAAGCAAAACAAGAATGCCGTGCAAAAGTCAGAGACCAGCCTTCATTTGTTAAAGTTCCAGTCAAAATGGCCATCAAGAACAAGTTATTCATTTTGCATCAGAATTACTGGGAAGACTGTGTCGTTCTACACTTACAGACTGTAGTCCATCATGCTTCTCAGTATGCTTTGTTTCCCTGTTCTTCAATGGCCAAGACCCCCACAGGACCATCACAGAGATGGATCTGTGTTAGTTTGTGTAGTGCTAGGGTGAGTGGATCGGACACAGCAGTGCTGCTGGAGTTTTTAAACAACTCACTGTCCACTCATACCTTGTTGGTCCACCTTGTAGATATAAAGTCATAGACAGCAGCTCATCTGTGGCTGCACATGTTGTGTTGTCATCCTTTCGTCTTTAACCAGTGGTCACAGGAGGCTGCCCACAGGACACTGTTGGCTGGATAGTTTTGGGTTGTTGGACTATTCTCAGTCCAGCAGGGACACTGGGGTCTTTAAAAACAGGCTTCAGAAGTGTTTCTGATAAAATGGACAAAATGTGTACTTACAAGATGGTGTTCCTGATAACTCTACAAAGACTCTACAAAGTCTTACTTTCAGCGTTTCAGTCTAGTGTCACTTTTTCTTATCCATTTTCTTTTCTTAGTCAGGAGCTTCTTGAATAGCAACACATCCATTCAGACTTATAGCATTAAGGTGGCTTCTCACAGTGGAAGGATGCACAGAAACATCTGTGGATGTTTTCAGACCTGAAGTGAGAGTGGAGCTTGATCTCCTCTCTCTTAAAGATGAAAGTTCTAAGTGCTGCTTATATGTTGGAGGCAGTTTTGGTGGTCAACGAGGTCTTCCAGATGGTTGTTAGTCTAATTTAGTCTAATTTTCTCTGTAGCTTTTAATCCTTTTTAAACTCCAGTTTTGGAAATATTAATATTCTTTTTTATAGAGTAGGTGGCGTATCTTACATCTAATACCCTCCTAAATATCTCCTGAAAAATGTATAAATAATTTGGATCAAGGAAGCAAAAAATTAAACCATTTTATAAGATTAAAGACGGGGTGGAATGACAGCCCAGCAGATTTCTCTGAAAAGCTGAACATCAGTCTTAAAAGAATACAAGCTGCTTAAAATACTAAGGCTAGGACTTTTGACTGGACATTAAGTGAATAAGTGGCGGCCACTGTGTTTCAGCTATACCGAGTTGTTCCTCTTATATAACACAAGCGAATGTGAAAAAAACAGTTTCAGAGAAGCAGCATGTTCAGCCGCAACTGTTTGATTTCATTTGTTTTCTGTGAGAAAACAACATTAACGGACAAAATGATGAATATGTTGTTCCTCTGAGTTCAAGTAGACAGTTTAGTGGAATTGCGAATCAATCATGAAGCCCCCAGTAGAGAACAGGGAAGATGATTATATCCAGCTGGTAGCTGTGGTTTCTTCACACTCAGGACAAGCTTAGCAATAAAATATCTGCAATCACAGCCAATCATACAGAAGCCTACACTCGCAGTCTGAAGCACTTACTTGCTCTTAACCAGCTGAGCAGAAAAAAAAGCATTGAATGGCCCTCGAGGGAAAAGCGAATCAGGAATATTTGACTAGGGATCAAAGCTCAAACAGGGAAGTAATGAACGTTTCCCAACTTTCAGGACTTGTTTCCTCTCTCTGACGAAAGCGGTGTTGTGAGAAAGAACCTCAGCTATTCTGGTGTCATTGCTCACAATTAGACACCAAAAAACAAAGGCCCGTTGTGTCTTTTCCTAAAAAACGAAAGAAGGTCACCACAACTCTGACTTTTATGTACTTTCATGGTCGTAGAGCGGACAAAGAGCATAGGACGTACGTGCCTCAAGGGTGAGCTCGTTGCGAAATAGGCCTTTTTTTTTTTTTAATGCTTCACTAATGAGGCACAATGAGACCTTCTGCATGGCCTCATTGTTGAAGGCTGATTCTGTGCATTAGCAGCGTCTAAAAAAGTGACTTTTCATACCATTCTATGTCAGTCACAGTGGTATACGCATTCAGAACCTTTTACATCTGCAGGGAGCAGGTAATAGGCTCAGAGAGGATGTAGAACTAGAGGAGTCATGGAGAGATGGTTGATTGACTTGAGCAGTAAAACACTGACCCCTCCTGGTTGAAGCATGAGGAGACGCTGCTTGGCCCTGGGGTCCAGCTGAAGAGTTCCCTCTGTTCTATGCATAGTTGACGTGTGTCGGTATTTGAAATAACAATCTCTCTTTCGCCGTCTCTTCTTTTATCACCCGGGCAGTTCGAGGGCTGTCAGAAGGCGTTCTCACGCCTGGAGAACCTGAAGATCCACCTGCGGAGCCACACTGGCGAGAAGCCTTACACGTGCCAGCACCCAGGCTGTCAGAAAGCCTTCAGCAACTCCAGCGACCGAGCCAAGCACCAACGCACACATGTTGACACAGTGAGTGTAAATCAGGGCTGCACAGTCAATCATCCCTTATGAAAATGAAGGATGGCCATAGTATTGTTTCTGTTAAGTAAATAGATACAAGGTACTACACAAGACGTATAGTTTACTGTAAGTTATTACTGCACAGAGGTGAACGCATTCAGTATTTTACAGCACTTTAGTAGGTGGGTGCCAATGCAAAAAAATAAAAACATTTTCATGATAATTACCCTTAAATCTAATTAACCTTTTATCTTTTCTGTTATCCATTTATGTTATTCTCACAATACTGTATAAAGAAGAAATAAATTAGTACTACCCTTTAAAAGTCAGAGACCGCGCTTCATTTATTGTAGCTCCAGCTAAAATGGTAATTAACTACCAATTATTGATCCTCCGGCATAAAAAACTTATTTCACAAAACCTAAAATATTCATTTTTTTCAGTCTTAGTAGTTACATTTTTCTGATTCTTATAATCCCATCAAGTAATCCCAAATACAGACTCATCAATTCATAAAATCCTACTCCAGCTGTCTAGTTTTAGTGTTCTACTGCAAATGCATATAAACTCATACTATTTAGTAAACCATGTCAGTTACTTGGAGCTTAATAGTATCTAACGTTACCTATACTAGCTACTCACATTCCATCTCCACATCAACACAAAGTGAACTAATGTTGTTACTCTACTGAAACTTTCAGTTTAAGATGCTTCAACCAGTGAACAGTGATAACCTCACACAGCATGGCTGCTACTTACAGGTTACTGTCGTGATGCTAATAAAGGTGGAACTGCTTGTTTCTTCAGTCTCTTCAGTATAAAACGCTGATCAAAGCTGCTTGATTTACTTCAAGGTTTGAGAAACTGTGAGAGACTGAAGTGTGCAGAGCAGGCTAACAACTTTGAATTTAAGTTTTCCAAAATCTTGTTAAGATATAAAGATAGAAGTATGGCTTTATATTCGTCAGCTTGTTGTATTAAAGCGTTTTAAGTATTAATGGTTTGGTGGTTATACATTTTGGGGATTTATGTCCTAAATAAATGTTGTTGTTGGCAGTTTAGCACATGAGGCTCCAGTCATTTCTGAAATCTTTTTTGTAAATACTCATCATGTCTTTGATTTCCTCTCTCCTATACCGGCCAGGTGTAGATAACACCCTTAGAGCTGTAGATAACACATGCAGTGTGAAAGGATAGCATGGCAGCCTATGCCAAAAGCTGTGAAGACCAAAAACACACAAAATAGCTGTACACACATCAAATAAAAATGAGATCAAAATGTGACAGCATAGAGGGATCTTATTAAATTAGATTAATGGGTTCCCTTGATAATAGTATGATAAATGTACTGTATAATACTTTGTTCTTCAATACTGACAGCTTACTGTACTATTGATGGTTTTGTAAGGAGTATTTAATGGCATCTTTAGTTAATTAAACATAATGAACTGGGACTATGTGAGTGGAATTTGTGGGACCACCAACATCATGAGGCTATAACTAATATATTTCAATTTAAACATAAAACTGCAAATAAAAAGCACCCTTACAATTACAATTGTCATAATTATATGTTTAAAAATATTATTAACACGTATATCATTCATATTCACGTTTTAGATTTCAGTTTGTTATCTACTATGAAGGTACTATTTTAATTGTCAGTCACTAAAATTTTTAATGTTATGTGGATGTTGATTTTAGCAAACTTTCCCAATACATTTAAGTACGATAATCAATAAGAGCTATTACTGAATGTAATAGCATGAATCAGAAAATTAAAACAATTCCAGGTTATATGTTTTTTGAAACCATCTTACAGCCCCCAAATGTATTGTGTGTAATTTGAAAAAGTGGGAGGGCATTGCCCCCCTCAGCCTCCCTGATTTAACACCAGGGGACACCAATGACAATAAGCTGGCCAAAGTTAGCTTATTAGATAATGTTAGATATTGTTCTTTTATTGATTCCATTTATTGATTTACAAGTATTTCAAACATGGCAACTATAAAGGAGTGGGCAAAAATGTTCCTGACTTTTAGTATTTAGAACATTTCTATTGGTCCATTCATTCAGGTGTTTTTGTGGCCATTAATGGTGGCACCTTTATTTATATATAGCATTTAAAACATCTAGAGACTTATTTTAATGTAAATATTAGAGATGGAAGGAACGATTGGCTATGTATGGGTATCGGCAAAATATGTGATCGGTGATTGGCCGATCTCCAATTTAGCCTATCCCGAAAGCCGTTCGATGGCGTTAAACCAATGAGCCTAATTTCTGTATTTACAGCGAGCGTTTCATCCAGGAAGAGGAACCCTCCTTGAAACCCCCTCCGGCCAGCTCCCTGCAATTCCTATCTGAACCACTAGGTGGAAATGTATACCGTTCCGTTTTCGTCAGACTGACTAAAGCAGCGGCGTCGCAAGAACAGTTTACAGCGTTCAACGCACACGCTAATAGAAAACATGCCGTCCGTCTGGCATTTTTGACACAGACTCGTTTTTATAATTTGTAAAATCCATGTGTCTCGTGGCGGAAGACATTTAACACTACTAATCTGATACGACACTTGAGAGAACACCACACGGCTGAATACAGTGAGTATCAGCAAACAGCAGAGTTAGCACGCGCAGCTAGCACAAAACAAATAACCCAGAACACCATACAGACCAGATCTGACCGGTACAAACAGAACAGCAGCAACAATTCAAGATCTACGTTTAATTGGTTGTATTTCCTTTTCTTAAAGGTGCAATAGAAAACACAACGGTATGTATGTTCTTACACAGTGTAATAAGGAGACATACTGACATATCATGAACTTCAAACACTGTTTTTCCTCCTTCAAATAAAAAATAGTGCATTTACAAAAGACGGTTTAATCTGGTTTAATTTAACCAGTTTCGACCATGTTTTATGACTTGCTTGCGCTAATAACTACATGTAGCCCTGCCCTGGCATATAGCCCTGCCCTTGATCGGTATTGGCTATCGGCCGATCGCACTAAAAGGTGATCATCGATTGGAATCGGCCTCAAAAAGCTGATCGGTCCATCTCTAGTATATAGGTATATATGTGAAGAAATACAGGCTGATAATGTAAATTGTGAAAGAAAACTGTTTACTGTTGATCTAGAATTACAGTGCCATAGATAATTTGTTCCTAAATAACTGTGTCAAAAATCACACTTTCAGTATTGAGCAAAATAATCATGCAGCCCTAGTCTGTAAAAAAAAAAGTATGCAGCGAGCCTGTCATTTCCACTAACATCTTCATTCCAGCACACCCACACAGGACGCCACAAAGAAGATGGAGCAGGTGCACTCCAGAAACTGCCGCTCTGCTACCTGTGTGTTTCTATCTGTGCAGAAACCGTACGCGTGTCAGATTCAAGGGTGTCTGAAGCGCTACACGGATCCCAGCTCTTTGCGTAAGCATGTCAAATCCCACTCCACCAAAGAGCAGCAGGCCAGGAAGAAGGTGAGAGTCACTGGAGCATTACTTCACTATCAACTCTGTGCTGCAAATGTTCCAGTTCAAATGTATATTTTATATAGAACATATAGGAAACTATGAAATCCTTTATAGTAGTATGCAGAGAAATGAGGTTCACTGTACAATGAAAGTCTCTGTTTGCAGCATTAACCATCATCATACTGTGTAGTGCATACAGTATAGCTCATACCATGTAGTGTAATGTGCAGTATTTACTGATCATATACAATGTAAATTGTTTCTCTAGAAAACAACCTGTGTCTTTGAGACCCTATAATAAACACATTACCCATAGCAAGATAACAGTTCAGGATTATTTTCCCATATACACACTTGTTGGCATATGCCATTATATGCATCTGATACATAACATACAACAGTTTACAAAGGCGATGTTGATCAAACTGCTGAACTTATAGCTGGCGTAGGAGCTGTAGTCATTATCACCGAATGAAAACAAATCACATCACCATAGATACCACAGCTAACGGTGTGCTGCTTCTTGACTTGAAGACAGAAAAAATAGGCAGAAAATATGCATAGCATCTGTTTTGTGCAATGGATGTAATTAATGTGATTAAAATAGCCAGTATAAATTCTGCCATGAGCGCTACACCACATATTCGCCAAACTGTATATATGCAGGGACTGTATATATATATATATATATATATATATATATATATATATATATATATATATATATATATATATATATAGTTGGATCGGGAGTGGTGGGTGAGCAGAGTTATGGATCTTGCATGCCCAGAGTTGGGGACCACTGTACTACATAAATTCTGACAAATTACAGATTTTGGACTTTTAACAGACTTGCTTTAAGTGATTCCCATAATTATTTTACTTATATGAAAAGAAACATTCCATTTTTCCAGTACATGACTAGCAAAAACAGCTATGAACAGTTGTACACACACACACATATATATAAATATATATATATATATATATATATATATATATATATATAGTAATACTTTTTACTGCATATTTATTGCATAACTGTATTTGAAATCTTAAAGTAGTCTACACTGTTTAAACTGGTTAACTGCACTACTGTCGTCACTCGTACACACTGTGAAATGTTTTTTTCTATTTTCTATGTACTATATTCTATTTATTTTAGTTGTATTTTTGCAACTATCCTGTTTTCCCTTACCTTGCAGTTGTGGAATAGCTAGTGGATGCCTTGAATTCCCGCTCTGGGATCAATAAATTATCTATCTATGCATCTCTCTCTCTCTCTCTCTCTCTCTCTATATATATATATATATATATATATATATATATATATATATATATATATATATATATATATATATATATATATATATAATCTTCCTAGCCTTTAAAAAACAGCATTAAAAAAAAAACATTACATGTAGTGGTCTAATGTACACAGTTATTGCTAAGGGTCAATTAATGTCCTCTAAGGAAAACCATCAGGCTAAATGCTCTCCTTACATACATATCCTAAAAGACGAATCCACATTTGTTCAGCAATTTGATTTCATTAAGCAAAGCTACTTAGACAAATTAGAAACTACAACTGATTCAGCTGTTACAGCTAATATGATTACAGCTTATTGTGCTCCTTTCTGTGAAACAGCTCAGAGCCAACACAGAGCACTACCAAGACGGACTTTCAGAGTGCTTAACTATACAGCCTCTGCAGCACAGCCTGTCACCGTTGGACGTGGTTGATAGCAAGTTGTGCCAGTCTCCTGTCCTAACCACTGACCTGTATACAGGTACATTTTCTTTTACCTGCGCAAACATAAGACTTTTAAAATATTCCATAAGCTATCCATACGAAAAAAAGAATATATTTAAAATGCAGCATATTTTAATTTGTATGACATTATTTTATTATATATTGTATGTTGTGATATATTATATTAATTTGTAAGATATTGACAACAGTGTAGCCCAATGTGTTATATTCCCAAATGGGTAGGCATGTTCATTCTTTTTCTCTCTATTATAGCAGGCGTGTTCTCCCTTGACCAGTCCAGTCAAGTGACAAGTCTACATAGCCCAATGCAGCTTCTAGCAGTAGGCCAGGCTCATCCCACACCTAGCAGCTCCCATCTCCCACTGCCTCCCCTACCTCCACCCAACAACAGGTACTCATTTCACAGCCTTTACTCATTTGAACATGCCTCCTAATGAGACATCTCAACCAAATAAAGAATAAAAGTTAATTTTCCTGTAGATATGAGTAGCAATGCACCAAAATATAACGTGATATATGTTATATGATATAGGCTGTAGCATTTAAGGTGGAACAGAGCATTCAATAAAGAAGCTGGCAAATAGGAAACCAACTTCAGCCTTAGTTAAAGATGAACATCAGTCATGACCAGTGACAGCTCAGTTCTCTGGAAAGTGTATGAAAAGTGGTGACATCCCCTTCACAGTCTGGAACAGTAGCTTTCTCCAAATAGTCTGACATTTTCCTTGCTGTTTCTCCATTCTTAAATATAAAATATATAATGGGGGGGTGTAAATATTAGTGGCAGTCGTGGGCTGGTTAGGTTAGGGAACCAGTCTTGTGACCGGAAGGTTGTGAAAAATTCTCTGAACCGATAGGACACGACTGAGGTGCCCATTGAGCTAGGCACCTTACCCCCAACTGCTCTCCGGGGGCTGCTCCGGGCATTTGTGCTCACTGCCCACTAGTGTGTATGTGGGTGTATGTGAGTGTTTCACTGCACAGATGGGTTAAATACGGAAGGTAAATCCGGAAGGTTGTGCAAACACATATGCCAAAAATTCTAAAATCTCTCATTTTTTTGTTTTACCGTCTTTTGTAAATGCACTATTTTTTATTTGAAGGAGGAAAAACAGTGTTTGAAGTTCATGATATGTCAGTTCTATGTCTCCTTATTACACTGTGTAAGAACATACATACCGTTGTGTTTTCTATTGCACCTTTAAGAAAAGGAAATACAAATAAATGATTACATTTAAACAGTGCCACAGTTGTTACTATGCTTGTTCTTGTTTAAAGTCTCGTAATAGGACTGTTGTCACCATATAATACGTTCAATGTGATAACAGTGACCAAAGAAGCCTGAGTTTAAGTATAAAAGCCATGTAATGTCGTGTAAAAGGTTGTTTAAACTTAATATTCCAACCTTACCAAAAACTATTTGTTAATGTCAAACTAAACAATGTCTCATGGGCTTGAATTCTGCACTATTCGTTCATTTATTCACTTACTTGTCTGTAACAGAGCCGAGAGAACATTTTATTTCACGGTGACCATTACAGTAAATTATAATGAAGCTTTTTAATCGTGTACCCTGAGAACCGCGCTAGTCCTATTCCTCCCAGGGGCTCCTGCTGGGCCTAAAATTGGTCGCTGGTTCACAGGAAGCCTGAAAGCAAGTAAAAGGGGAAAAAAAAGTGTGAGAAAAGAAAGACAGCTCATGCTAACTCGCATGCGTGAGTATAAAGAAAACGAAGGTACATTAGTAGTCCTTCAAAAGCGCAGACAGAGAAACGCTAGCTGCCACATTAAGTTGGCATTATTTCTATACGCTTGTGTCTGTGTCTCTTTGCAAGGGTGATGAATTGGTTCGCATAATCCTTCGCTGTTCTCGTCAATGCAGAATGCTTCTTCCCCGCGCGCACCCCCCACCTCCCCAACCCACCCCCATACTATGTTTTGGTCTGTCCTCAATGCAGGAACCTGCCGTGGACTGAATCGCTATTTAGTTAGCATTCATTTTGAGTTCACCTTGGCAGAGCAGGTTGCTATGACTGATTGAAATGCTCCAACACTCTTTTTCTTTTTCTCTGATCTGCAACAAATAAGTCCTTGAACATTGGTTGTCATGGCTTTATGGCTGTAAGCTCATAGTTGAAATAATCTGATTAAAATAAAGCGCCGTTTTCCCTCTCCTTGTGAAAGGCACCAATGGGCCTTTGTGAGTCTTACACGTCTGCTGTGGCAAAGCGTTTGGGAAGAGGTTTACAGTTTTGGATTGCCAGCAACACTGTCGCACGGTCGGCTCACAGAAAGCCATTACTTCAGTGCCGCACTTCAAAGGGCAGAGGGAACCATTTCTGCCATGCTGGAGCCAGATGCTCATGGCTACGCTCTGCCCGCAATTGTTCCAGTAGCAGCGGTAGGCGCGCAGCGCGCCACAGGAATCCACAAAGACAATTGGCTAGCAAGAGCAAGTTCTGCTCTGCCTCATTGGTCTTAAGAGTCTGCATTAATTGACGCTATAGCCACCAACCAGAGGGGAAGTTGAAATTCACAAAGTGCTCCAAAGAATCGGAAAAACGCCGTGAAAGTCCGAGGCAAGCGGCCTGCTGTAATTACCTCTCTATGTGTTAAATCAGTTGTAAAATCCTTGTGGCCTCCTTTCTTTCCTTTCCACTCTATGAAGTGTAGTCTTTCTGATCCTGATCCACAGTTTTGATGTAGTTGTTACAACCATGAAAATCCCTTGCTTCTTTTTGGCGCTTGCAAATAAAAGGAACAATGAAAGGCATAATTATTCTTTTTCATCTCCTATAAAACCAACTTTTAATTGTGGATGATCAAACCTATGAAGGCACGACACTCTTCTTCACTTTCTGCTAAATTGTAGGTTTGATGCCCCTGTAGCGTCGCAGCCGAGCTCCAGGCCAGCCCACCAACCTTCGTCTTCACTCGCCCACTCCCATCACCACATGGTGGCAGCCCAAAAGACCAGCAGACTGACAAGATACTCAGACCACTCCGCAGCATCCCTCCCTCCTCACCAGGATGGTATGTCCTGCTGTTAGTCACTGTTTACTTGCTGTTGTAAAGATAGACACCTTATTGGTTAATAATAGCCTGTAATTATCTTAGTGTTTCTTTTGTCATACCATTATATGAGATGGGCAAAGTGGTCCATATAGTCTTGTAAAAAAGTCAGACATCTTTCATTTCTTTAATTTTCAGTCAGGTAAGTTGCAGCATCAGGAAAAACAAACATACCTGCCTAAATGACTCAGAAGCCTCAATAAGTAAATATAATATCTGTCTGTAGTGCTTTTCCCACAATTCAGTTGAGTCTTACAAGTTGTTTGCATTTTCTGCTTCTCTCTATTAGAATAACCCCAAACACATTCAGTGATGTTGTGGTCTGGGGTGGTTGGTTCATTGTTCTGAGAAAACCAACAGTTTTGTTATTTGATGGGTCTGTATCTCCAGCCCTCAGTGAGGAGCTTCTTCACAGTTACACATTCCTTTAGACCCATAGCAGTGGCTTGTCTTGTTGTCTTCTCACAGTAAAAAGATGGACAGAAACTACTGTGGATGTTTTCAGATCTGAAGCAAGAGTGGGACTTGATTTTTCCTTCCTCTTAAAGATGAAAAGTTTAAGCACTGTGCGAAATACCCCCTGGTATTCAGAGAGGGCCCTAATGGCTGGTTACTCCAGGGATTACTGGCTGCTAACTCACTTGCCATAATGGTTAATAGTCTAACAGCTTTTGTTCTGGAAACGCATATCTATTGTCTTCAGTTTGAGAAATGAGCAACAATTCACTCTTTCCACCACGTTTTCAGATTTACAAAAGATTTTCAGAGGAATTCCAGGTATAGTTGCAGTTGCCAGGCTGTGAAGAACCAACTGGGTGAACCAGTGTGCTGTAGCGCCACCCTGAGACAGATCAGGGCTGCTTCACTACTTGGTTAAGAATACCAAACAGAAGCTCACCATTTGTGGTTGAAGGTGCTAAACAGTTAACGTTCCTTGACTTTGTACTCGTGTTTATTTTTCTCTATTACATTATACTACATTTATTTTCAGGAATCTCCCAGACATTCAGGGACTCCAAGAGGTTAATTAGGGGTCCGGAACCCAACAACACCACCAGTATTTTGAATCTTGGTCTTAGGTCGTCTTATCTTATGGGAACAGATTTGTGGTTTTGTGTTCTTTCTTTCGTTTGTAGTTATTATAAGTGTATGTAGATGGTTGACTGGAAGTTACATAAACTATGGATGATTTTTTACTTTGGCACTGTTTGTCATGCATATAATACTCCAATGCACATATTAAATCTCATTAATCTCATTACCGCTGATTGATTTAAGTGTTGTCACATTTGTGTTATTTAAATAATTGTTCATAATACATTGTATGTCCACATGTGGACAGCTGCTTATCTAACACTTCTTCTGAAATCAAAGGTATTAATAGGGAGTTTGGTCCCTATGTGCTGCAGTAACAGCTTTGACACCTCTGGGAAGGCTTTATACTGGATGTTGGAACATTGGTGTAAGGATTTGATTGCATTCAGGCAATAGTGAGGTCAAGTACTGATGTTAAATGTTTTGTTCTAGATGACTCTATCTAATTCTAAATATAATGGATGGAGCTTCACCACTCCAGAGAACAGAGAAGTCTGGAGTGTCTGGATACTTTTGGATAGATGTGTGCTAATCGTCACTGTCCAAAGAAAAACAAGTATCTCCAAAATGGCAGCTTTACAGGACAGGACAAAAACAGAGTTTTTTTCAAACTATTGTCAAGCATTTCTATTGGTTTATTAACCATGAAATTTTCACACCATGTTAACAGCAGATGCTGCGTTAAGCTGATATAGAAAAAACAAAAATCAACAAATACAGAGATACATGTATTTCTTTTGACAGAGACAATATATCAGTTCTTCAGTTGCTGCCGTAATGATGCAGTTTTAGTGTTATCTTATTTTAACAACGTAAACTACAAAGTGGTATTCAGTGACCACTACAAACTATTCAGTATCTAGCTGTGTATTGGAAAGAACCTGGAGATACAATACGCATCATGATACGACGGTCGGGATTTAATACACTGCAAGCAAAGTGATACATTTCGATATTTTTTAAATCTCACTATTAAAGCACACCACTAAATGAACATGTTTGCCAATGCTTACAATAGCATTGTGCCCTTGTGCTGCTTGTTAATGTTGGAGTGGAGCTGAAAATGGATAACAACACTGCCATCTAGTGATCAGAGGTTTAAACACAACACACAAAGATTCACTGTCTGACAGGAATCTAGGTATCGATACTGTGTTTTTGAGAATCGATACAGGATCACCAAACATAATATCCTGATATTCAATATTTCAATATTCTTCTTACACCCCTACTCCTACTACTAGTGGTTCTTGGCCTGAGTAAAAATGGGTCCTCCATGTCCTCTATTTTGGAGTGTCCTCATCTGTCCACCCCACAGGTTTTAATGAGGGGTTTAGGTCAGGGGACTGAGATGGCCATGTCAGGAGCTTCATTCAGTGGTCACTGAAAATTTTTGTTCAAACATTCAGACATATGTTTTTGTCTTACTGGAAGATCTAACTGTAGGCATCCAGGTCTTCAAATGTTTCCATTCAAACACTGAACTCTTCTTCATAACAGCCAGGAAACCATATTTCCTAACAGAATTCTCAAAAAAGGTTTTCCTAGTCTTTAAAGTGGAAAATATCACTCTAGAGTCTCCTGCGGTACTGCTATAGGATGCCAGTAAGGCTGTTTTCAGATGTAAGGATGGTTAAGCTTTTCGTTTTGGCACGAGTGCCTCTTTAAGTGGTTTATTTCACATACGTTCTCTTTCTCAGATTTACATTATGTTCAGACACACTATCTCAGTAACTGAAGGTGGTGTTTGCAGTGAGGTGAAACCAAATGCATATGTAAGCCGGTGCTACTGATGCATGCTGACTATACTGCCAGGGAAGAAGTCCAGCTGAATGATTCATGAATCTGTACTTCCATTTCAGGAGCAACAGATGGCTGTCTGTTGGGCAAAGTCAAAAATAGATCTGTCTAATGCGGAGCTTATCTTGCATTGTGTATGGTTGCTCCCAATGTTTTCCAAGCGCACACATTCCACGCCACGTTTTGCTAATTTGAGAGGCACTGCGAGAGGAAGATACATTGTGAAATAACTGCCAGAAAGAAAGCTTTGCATCCCTTTATTGGAAGAAAAAACAGCACGCTTTAGTCATGGCCTGTTTCCAGGCATCCATCCCTTACTTCTAGAATAAGAAAAAATTGGGCAGTCATCATTTTCTTTAAAAAGTAATTGCTGGTTAATAAGCCTTACAATGTAAAGCGTGGAAATTTAAGAGGTTAATGACCGAAACCTGTTCTCTGTGTGTGTTTTTGTTAAACTCCTCAGGTTTCCCCAGTCATGGACAGACGGCTTCATATAGTGACTCACCACAGACAGCGAAGCAGATATCCTCCTGTTCCATGATGCATTTGGCGGGGTTTGAGGACAGTCTGGGTCCCTCAGTCACGACTCATCAGGAAATTGACCTGATCCACAGAGCTCGGCCCGGCATCACAGGTGCAGAATCGCTCAAGCTGTGTTACACAAACACCCAACGCTTAAGAGTAAGGGTTCCTTAGTGGTTCTTGGCTTGGACACTCCTGGGTAAAGATAAGTCCTCTAGGTCCTCTCTTTTTGGAATCTGTCCACCTCCCAGGTTTTAAATGGGGAGGTTTAGGTCAGGAGACCATGAGGTGACCATGTCAAGAGCTTCATTCTGTGGCCACTGAACCATTTTTGTTCAGACATATGTTTTGATCCGTCTGTGTTCCTGGAAGATCCAACCGCAGGCATCCAGGTTTTCAACATTTTAATTTAAATTTGAACTCTTCTTCACATTTCCTAATAAGATTCTCAGGGCCATTGGATGAAAATAACTCATCACAAGTCCTCCACTATATTTAAAAGTGTGGATGAGGTAATTTTCTTTGTTTTTACTCCAGAACTACCGAAAGTGTTTTTGCCAAAGGTCTGTGTTTTTGCCTCATCTGACCAGAAAACTTTGGTCCAGTTCCATTAGGATCTAACCAACTCCATGCATGAATGTTTGTGGTCAGACAGAAGAAGAGATTTCTTCTAGCATGCTTTCCGAAAAGTGTGTTGGCATGGATGTGGCATCTAATAGTAGCTTTGGAGACCCAAAAATGCCACTGTTACTATTCACAGCTATTATTCACAAATATTATATTTAAATAGCCTTGCTAAGCGTAATGACTGGGGAGCGAGTGTCTCCTCTTTGAAATCACTGTCCGCCGCCGTCCAGGCACTTGTGTTTCGTAGTTGTGATGTACGTTCAAGTGGTGAGTAAAAGTGTTAAAGAGAACCCTGACTGTGAAAGCAGCAGTAACTGCGGAGCATCCTTTACTTTTACACCACGCTCAAAAAAAAATCATGCTCTGACAAAGTCCTCATGGACACCTCATCGACATCACAAGGGCAGCGTAGCTCAAGTTGCGAGTGTAATCGTTAGCGTCCATATGCCTGCAGGGAACTCAGAATTCGGCACAACACCGGCAAAGACAACGTCAGATAAGATCTACTTAAAAGGTCGAGTAATATCACAGGATTTTATTACAGGAGGCTCAAACTTTCAAGGCTTATGTCAGTGAAAAGACAGACCAAACATTGGAAATATTTCTTTGCATGCTACTGTGGTAACTTCTTGTCTTGCTGTCGAAATGAAGAGGGAGACCAGTTGAGAGTATATGCTTTATTCTTAAAGATACTGCAGTACAGACATGATCTGAGAAAAAGATCTAACTCAACCAGCAAACACACCCTATTTATGTCTGACTACAGGTCCAACTGACCTTTATGACACTGAATGGCCAGGTCGTTATCTCCTGGGCTTGGGGCAAATTGCCTTGGAAGGTTCCTGCCATAAACCAACAGGTTCTGCTGAGCCATAAACTATATGCAGGTCATCTGTATAAACTAGGGCCCGAATAGCGTTTTTGAGCTCTGGATATTCGTCACTGATTGGTAGCGAATATCCGAAACCTCGGTTTTTATTTTTTAAACAAACACATTAAAAATATTAACTGATTAAAGTACAAAAAAATGCTGGGCAAATGAAGGAAAATACCAACTTTAAGACATTTAATAAATGGAACAGGAGTAGCACGTATCATAGCCGCGGAGCACACAAAAAAAAGAATGACCTTAAACACAATAATTCGAACTCCTTTAACACTTCAAATAAAAATAATTATTTTAAATACAGTAAGAAAAATTGAATTATTTGATTATCTAATAAGAGTATTGCTGCTAAAATAGCTAGCAGCGCAGCACACATAAACATTATAGTTGGAATAAAAATAAAAATGTAAATACCTTGAATAACAATAGTAGTAAATTTAACAAAATAGCAGGTCGCGCCGTACAGCCAGCAGCACAGCCTAAAAAAGAACTTTAAATTAACATTTTAAATACAAAAACACTACGTATAGTATATTTTTACAAAAAAGCAAATGTTAGCAGCGCAGCACACACAAAAAGTACACTTTAAATAAAAAAATAAAAACCTTAAATACAAGAACTGTAATAAACTTTACATAATAGCACATACAGCGCCGTAGCAGCGTAGCACACCTGTAAAAAATAAAGTATTAACTGAACGGAGGGTAAACTACACCTTCTTCATGTTGTGTGCAAAAAACACAAGGTTGTTGACATTTTCTAGGTAAAATTGAGCTTCGTGTCTTGTAAATGTAGCCGCTCCGACGGGGTTGATGTGGCCGGTACACAAAGACAGCGTTTAGCTGCTAAAGCTAGTTTGGGGTCGCTACTATGTTTCCACCATGTGAGTGGACCAGACTGGACTCTTGTTGTGTCCTGTAAATACTGCTCCATCTCTTTCTTTGCGCTGGATTCATTGTGCTCTTCCTCTTCATTATCAGACTCAGACTGCATCAGCATTAAAATCTCCTGCTGCCTCCGTTTTTTGTGTGGTGGTGATGCTTCAGTCAGGAAAAAAAACGAATATCCGAATACCAAAATTAAAAACCAATACCTGCTCAACGAGCGAATATCTGAATACCCGAATATTCGGGTCCAGCCCTAGTATAAACAGGCTTTTAACACATGGGCATAGCATGTAAGAAATATTTACAACACTAGGCTAAAACAGGACTGAGGTTTAGATGACTTTTGACATTAAAATGACAAAAATGATGTATACTTACTGTAATTTTATGATTTTTTTGCAAAAGACCTCATAAAACTGGCCACTTTATTAAAACAGCTACTGCAAAAAAAAGGTTTAAAGTGATATTCCTCTTGTGTTCGTATAAACTGTAACGTTACTTGATTTAATATGATAATGTATATGCATGCATTTTCCCTACGACTTATTTTAAAGTGAAAATGTGAGCAGGCTGTGTGCTCGCACTCGGTTATAAGTGGGGGGTGATGGGAGTGGGAGGTGAAACACGATATAATATCTAATGTAATATCTATATAATACCTTTGTGCCTACCCACTGATGCATGGTGACAAATCAGTAAACTTTTATGCTGTGAACACAGGTGCAACTTCATGATTAACTTATGACCATGCAGTGTTTTCACCAGTCAGGAGGAAAAAGGGTGTTTATGCTTCAATGGTTCCGATTATTTCTATTTATTTCTTACTTTCTCAAGATTTAAAATCAGAATAATGAAAAGAGAAAATAAAATATTGTAATACTTTCTGTTCTGAAATGTTCATTTCTGGCTGGTGGATGACCTAAACTTAAGTGTATCAATCATGCTGTTATGTGAAATCTCTATTTAATTTTACTGCGCACGCACTCTACATGACTTTGAATGTAACCTCTTAGCTACGGGCAGTAAATCAAACAACGGCAGTGACATTTCTGTCACGGTGTGCACATAAACCACAGCATATGTGGAAGCTGCAGCATAAAGAGGTGACAAAGTAAGGAGGCAGTAAAGCAGAGACTGCAGGGCCAAAGAGCATCAGTATGTGACAAAACTGTACAGTCATTATTTGGGCAAAACCTGCTCTTTAATATTGTTTTTTTATAATTTTTTTTATAAACACTGTGCACAGAGAGTACTGCATATCAGTCTTTCTAAATTAAAATAGGTGCTTCATTGTAATAATTATAACTTTCCAGTGTAAGAGAGCAGTGACCATCCTTTTAATCTAATTAGAACCAGTAACAGTTGTTGCCTCTATTTAGTAAACTGCGACAGCCACTATGTAACACCAGAATTTGAAAAGGTACAAAATGTCAGTAAATGTGCCCCTTAATATTTATTGGATTGACGACATATAGCTTGATGAACATGCCTGGTTTTGCATCCTGTTTTTTGATCAATACAACTCTCTACAAATGTTAAATAAATCAATTAATACTATCAACATGACCTTGTTCAGCTTGTTCTGATTGGAAGCGTAACCGTGACAAAAAGAAAAACAATGTAACCTAAACATTCATTCACCTTACGGTTATTACCTCTAGGAGCAGAACACACATTACTGAATACATGACTCCACCCGTGTGGGTTAGATATGCTAATATACACGTCCTAATCAAATTAGCTTGCACAATTTGATTTTGTGTGTAGTTGCTAAATGGTTCTTGGCTTGAATGTTTCAAGAAAACCTTTAACTGGTGTAGAACCTTGGCATTAGGTGGAGATTCATAAAAGGTTCCTTACACCCACACAGCTTTAATTAAAAGGTAGGAAGGAGGAAGTCATACTATGGCTAAGCTCTTAATAACTCTTTATATTTATATGTGGGTAAAATACAGTGTCATACTGCTGCTAGCTTATGTAATGGTAAAATTATAACCATCTCTATATCTTAAATCAAATCAAAGTTTATTTGTTACACACAGTCATACAGCTAGCACCGAAGTGCCAGTGTACACTCTAGAGTGAGATTTTCTGGATACTGTCCTTCTGATGACATACTTTGAAGTTGGGGGCAACTTTTTCGAAAGCTGTAGCTACTCTGGAGTTTTCCAGCAAATGTTAGCTTGGTTATATTTGGACAGATATGTCCGATCTAAATCTCTGCTCTTCTCCGGACTTGCAGTCTTGCAGACTTAACGTGGGCATTACAGAGAAAGTCCACAGAATCGTAGGGCTGTTTAATTCCGTTATCTAGGCCATAAGGGGGGATCATGTGGACTTTCTACGGATTCCCTGAGAGGCTGCTTGGAAGGCAGGCTTCAGCAGATTTTGCTGGAAGGGTTTTGACAAAATGTCTAACAAAATGCACATAATGACAAAAATGAAATTCCGAAAAAGAATTAATAAATGAAAATTGTTTACACAATCAAACTACAGAGGTTTTCTACACAATCCATGCACGAATGTGCAGCTCAGGTTCCCGGGCATTAATCATCTTTTACCTCACTATACTGACATTGAGCAATTCAGTGAACCTCAGAGAACACAGGTCTATAGTTGATGTTGGGTACTGTAGTGAGACAACTTTGATGAACAAGAACATAAAAAATGAGATCAATTCTGTCTACCAATGAGGCTGAGGGATGAAAATAAGATAAATTCTGTCTACTGATGAGGCTGAAGGATGAAAATGAGATCAATTCTGTCTAACGATGAGGCTGAGGGATGAAAATGAAATAAATTCTGTCAAGCACAAGACCTTGAGTGTATTTCTGCAGTTACACCAACAATTATGACAAAAACCTTAATAACAAGTCAATTGACACTCCACAAAGAAGAATAGATCTGGTTTGGCGCTGCCGCATAAAAATGCTACTGCATGACGTATTGCATTGCAAAATCTTCAGGATGTCTACACTGACCACACCAGGTCTGTTCATAAAGACAGAACATAAACTACAATACACTAGAAGCCAATAGCTTGAGAAAACGTAAAACATTTAAAAGCAATATCAGCAGCTCACCACAGGTTGAAAACATGGTACTACTAACTAAAGCTTCCGACAGGCTACCAATGTCCTTATAAAGATTAGTCTAAGTGTCAGACAACTCACTTTTCTTTCCCCCTTATGGAATACCGAATTAATTATGTTTGGACAAAAGGTATCTGACTTATCTACAGTATATACACTGTGCAGGTTTGAGGGATTTGGAGACCTCTCTGGTAAAAATGTGTAATTGCACACATTATGTGGAAAAACATTGTGTAAGGTGGGTTGTGTATCGGACCTCTCCCCCGAGTGGATGACTGATGATTTTAAGCACACTAAAAAAGTGTTCAAAGAGAACTCAGTCAAAACTTGGCATATTGCTTCTGAGGATGTGAACAAACTATCTACTATTGTCATCATCATCATCATCATCATTACAATGTTGATTTTGGATCTTCTGTGCTTGCGATGTTAATACATAAAGGCGAACAATGTCTTCCAAAAAACTCATGCATAAACTGACCTCCTGACTTTACAGAGTGACTGCAGCAGTGGACGCACACCTTACTATAGAGTGTTTTTTCTTCTGGCTAAGTGACGCTACTCTCAGTTTTGGTGAAACGTCAGGACAGTGTAACCTGACGGCAACATAAACTACAGTACAGCTAACAGTTTGAGGAATCCTCCAATAAATATTATGTGTGTTTAACACATTTAAAAGCAATATCAGCAGCTCACAGCAGTTCAGAAACATGGAACTACTAACTAAAGCTTCCGACAGGCTACCAATGTTCATATAAAGTATATGTTTTTTTCTCCTGACTCAGTAATGCTACACTCAGTGTAGGTGGAACGTCAGCTCAATGTGCCCTGACACGTCAAAAAAAGAAACAGGGCCTTCGTCAAACCACGTTTGCCACTGTGCTGCTTTGTTTGTTGTGGCTGTTTGAGGAATAAAGTGGAGAAGATTCATTTAGAGAGCCTTTACCAGGAGTTACAAGCCTGTCGGCCAATCATATTGCAAGGTTGGAAATAACTGTGATATGATAAACCCTAGACTCTTTCAAATAATTCAGTGTTGCATGGTTTACCAGACTGAGTTTTTTTAACTCTGGACCAGAAATGCAAAGTTGTAGCTCAGTTTTCAAGAAGAAAAGCTTTTTTAAAAAAGTTATATATTGTATATCTCATCAATCGTAGTCTTTTTTTATCTGTTCATGCTGTTTAACTTAAATGTTGAATGCTCTGTCATCAGAAAATCCTCAGTAAACACTTCCCAGATGTTCTGACCATATAAACAACCTGAATAAACTGTGTTATGTCTCTGACTGCAGTGTTGGATCAAGAGACTCTATCAAAGGACGTCTTGGAGGATCAGGATCCTTCAGTGTCAGAAGACAACTACCTTCACATACGCGGAGTGGAACGGTGCCCGAGTCAGCTCTCCAGCTGTGTCTACACGGAGGGGTGAAAGCCAGCTAGCGTAATCTTCTGTCCACCTGATCATATGTTTATACTGATGAATCACTTCTGACTTTCTTGTCGTGTTTATGTAAAAAGATATTAAGAAGAATGTAATTCTCATAACCAAAAGAACCAATGTTTTATACGGAAAACTTGATATTCGCTTTGCAAGTTTATTTTGTTAATCTTTTTTCTATGATTAGAATTGCCATAATGAGAAAACTATGTAAATCTAAGTATGTCTGGAAACACAGGGCAACAGGGCATCTCCTCTCAGAGGCCCATGTGAATACGAAACAAAGATGCCTCGGGTTTCCACATTAAGCACTAAACTTGTTCATAATGAGAACTAAAGTCTCTCCGGCTTCTCTGGTCGATTTAATCCATAATGGAGAATTCCACAACATCTTAGCGACACTGTATCCTGTAAAACACAGGCAGTAGCTCTAAACGCATAGGTCAATAGTCAGGAATTGAAAAGGCCAACAGAAAAAAAAATCTGCATTGAAAAGCTGTAATTACTATGTTTAGCATGGCTGGTAGCCATGGAGCCCATTTTTATGTTGGCTGCTAATGGAGTTTACCAGTTTAATTTGGGAAAGGAGGCGTTGTGCTCATCAAGAATTAGTGGGAACGCATCAAGAGGTTCAGCTTCTCTGTCCTGACCTGAAGATTCCGAGAGTCCTCTCGCGTCTCCTTTTAACGTCCATTCATTTAGAACCACTTCTGAAGGCTGCATCAATTTGGATCTCCTCTGAGGTGCTGGGCAAGCTCAGACTGTGTACATTCACACCTATCAGCACAATCACATGAGGTGGAGGTCTAAAAATAAGCTTTTGGGAGTTGGCAACAGCAGTTTGTAAGATTGTAAGATATTCAGCCGACAGCTTACATTACAGGTATCACGACTAAAGGCTCATTTATACTCAGCGTTTAATACGGTTATGGAAACGCGTGGAGCTTTCTGTCCGCACTCTGCGTTCATTTCGTACGTTATTTGTACGTTTTTTGAAAACTTATGGTTACGGACGTGATGGAGCAATACCGCTGCAGACCATGGGGACAGTGCAAGACACGACAAAGAAGAAACAGCGGGACTTTTTGAATATGAAAGTTGGTTAGAAATTTTAATCAAACAGTTGTTTTTCGTAGTTTTCAAAGTGGATAAAGAACTACAAGCTCATCTACCAACGCCATGTTTGATTTACTCTGTACTGCCCTCTACTGGATGTGTTGCTCAACGACCATGTCAACGGAGCTGACGCAGAGCAGTATGTGGGCAGTGACGGTTATATCGCTTCAAACGCACGCCAACAACCCTGCACGTAGAGGGGGAGTATAAATGAGCCTTAATAAGGCCAGGGGCGTTTGTCTATAGTAATCGGTTCTGCCTGTCTTCTAACTCGTGTTGAGTGTTTTCTCACATTTGTCGCGCTGCCTTTACCCAGAAACTGATTCACAAGAAGCCTGCTGGGCTAGACCTGCCTCTGAAGAGCATGTATCTTTTGGACTGGGTACTACTAAGTAGTTTAAAGGAGCAGTGTGTAGCCTCTAGTGGTGGGTTTGCGTACATAGCGATGTCTGGAAGAGCCCTCCCTTCTCTGGAACGTATGGTAGCAGTCAGGTTTTCTGCCATTGCCTCAGTGCCTTCTGCTTCTTTGACTGCAAGGATTCAACCTCTATTTGTCACGATTTGGGTTCTCACCACACAAAACGGTTGTAGCAATTTATCACACCCATCGAGTGGTCTACCTTGCATGCGCATAACATTAGTACAGCATAGTAACTCAATGTTATTTAAATTCAGACTAATATCACTACTTCAGCCTAATCAGCTGATTCGGGTCATTAAAACATCCTAATTACGCCTTTAATGCTGGAAACATTTTCCTTCAGACTTTCATGGTCCTCCTTAAATGCTACTGCGATTACATCCTCACACTTGGGCTGTTAAAATAACTGCTGCACCATTTAAAGGGGAACGGAAATATTTTTATGCTACTCTGTGCTACTCCGGGTTTAATGTAGTAACATTGTGGCTCTACATAGCAGCTCTAAGGGCAATAGTCAGGAACTGAAAAGGCCAACAGAAAAAAAAATGCATTGAAAAACTATAATTACTGTTTAGCATGGCTGGTAGCCATGGAGCCCATTTTTAAGTTGGCTGCTAATGGAGTTTACCAGTTTAATTTGGCAAAGGAGGCGTTGTGCTCATCAAGAATTTGTGGAAATGTACGACCGACATTGGCAGACCTGCTTCTATGTTTATATGGAGATGTATATACACCAATGAAAACATAGTTTTGTATACTTATATTTTTACACACTGCTCCTTTAATATCATATAGGCCTTATATCTGTCTAACATGTTTAACCCTACAAGTCTTGGCATTTGCTGTTGCCTGTCAGTAGTGTATACACAAAAAGCACTGTAGCCTCGACACGAAACTGTATTTCTGCTTTTGGCAGTGTAGATAATTATTTAATCTGTGCCAGTGTCACAGAACCAAATAAAACAAACACTACAAACTGCTGGTCTACTCGTCATTCTATGATATTTCTTGTATTTTATTTATAACTGTTTTCATCCATCATCTTCTGCTTTATCCCGCTAGTCAGGGTCACGGGGGTGCTGGAGCCAATCCCATCATCATTGGGGCAAAGGCTAACCACTACACCACCGTACTAACCTCTACATCACCGTACTAACCACTACACCACCATACTAACCACTACACCAACGTACTAACCACTACACCACCGTACTAACCACTACACCACTATACTAACCACTACACCACCGTACTAACCACTACACCACCGTACTAACCACTACACCACTATACTAACCACTACACCACCATACTAACCACTACACCACCGTACTAACCACTACACCACTATACTAACCACTACACCACCGTACTAACCACTACACCACCGTACTAACCACTACACCACTATACTAACCACTACACCACCATACTAACCTCTACATCACCGACTAACCACTACACCACCATACTAACCACTACACCACCTTACTAACCACTACAGCACCGTACTAACCACTACACCACCGTACTAACCACTACACCACCATACTAACCACTACACCACCTTACTAACCACTACAGCACCGTACTAACCACTACACCACCATACTAACCACTACACCACCGTACTAACCACTACACCACCGTACTAACCACTACACCACTGTACTAACCTCTACATCACCGTACTAACCACTACACCGCCATACTAACCACTACACCGCCATACTAACCACTACACCACCGTACTAACCACTACACCACCGTACTAACCACTACACCACCATACTAACCACTACACCACCATATTAACCACTACACCACCGTACTAACCACTACACCACCGTACTAACCACTACACTACCATATTAACCACTACACCACCGTACTAACCACTACACCACCATACTAACCACTACACCACTGTACTAACCATTACACCACCGTACTAACACTACACCACTGTACTAATTACTACACCACCGTACTAACCACTACACCACCATACTAACCACTACACCACCGTACTAACCACTACACCACCGTACTAACCACTACACCACCGTACTAACCACTACACCACTATACTAACCACTACACCACCGTACTAACCACTACACCACCGTACTAACCACTACACCACTATACTAACCACTACACCACCATACTAACCTCTACATCACCGACTAACCACTACACCACCATACTAACCACTACACCACCTTACTAACCACTACAGCACCGTACTAACCACTACACCACCATACTAACCACTACACCACCATACTAACCACTACACCACCTTACTAACCACTACAGCACCGTACTAACCACTACACCACCATACTAACCACTACACCACCGTACTAACCACTACACCACCGTACTAACCACTACACCACTGTACTAACCTCTACATCACCGTACTAACCACTACACCGCCATACTAACCACTACACCGCCATACTAACCACTACACCACCGTACTAACCACTACACCACCGTACTAACCACTACACCACCATACTAACCACTACACCACCATATTAACCACTACACCACCGTACTAACCACTACACCACCGTACTAACCACTACACTACCATATTAACCACTACACCACCGTACTAACCACTACACCACCATACTAACCACTACACCACTGTACTAACCATTACACCACCGTACTAACACTACACCACTGTACTAATTACTACACCACCGTACTAACCACTACACCACCATACTAACCACTACACCACCGTACTAACCACTACACCACCGTAATAACCACTACACCACCATACTAACCACTACACCACCATACTAACCACTACACCACCATACTAACCACTACACCACCGTACTAACCACTACACCACCATACTAACCACTACACCACCATACTAACCACTACACCACCGTACTAACCACTACACCACAATACTAACACAACACCACCGTAATAACCACTACACCACCGTAATAACCACTACACCGCCGTACTAACCACTACACCACCGTACTAACCACTACACCACCATACTAACCACTACACCACCATACTAACCACTACACCACCGTACTAACCACTACACCACCATACTAACCACTACACCACCGTACTAACCACTACACCACCGTACTAAACACTACACCACCATACTAACCACTACACCACCATACTAACACAACACCACCTTACTAACCACTACACCACCATACTAACACAACACCGCCATACTAACCACTACACCACCGTACTAACCACTACACCTCTATACTAACCACTACACCACCATACTAACCACTACACCAATATACTAACCACTACACCACCATACTTACCACTACACCACCGTACTAACCACTACACCACCATACTAACCACTACACCAATATACTAACCACTACACCACCATACTAACCACTACACCACCATACTAACCACTACACCACCGTACTAACCACTACACCACCATACTAACCCCTACACCACCATACTAACCACTACACCACCATACTAACCACTACACCACCGTACTAACCACTACACCAATATACTAACCACTACACCACCATACTAACCACTACACCACCATACTAACCTCTACACCACCGTACTAACCAATACACCACCATACTAACCACTACACCACCGTACTAACCACTACACCACTGTACTAACCACTACACCACCATACTAACCACTACACCACCATGCTAACCACTACACCACCATACTAACCACTATACCACCATACTAACCACTACACCACCATACTAACCACTACACCACCATACTAACCACTACACCACCATGCTAACCACTACACCACCATACTAACCACTACACCAATATACTAACCACTACACCACCGTGCTAACCACTACACCACTGTACTAACCACTACACCACCATACTAACCACTACACCACCATGCTAACCACTACACCACCATACTAACCACTATACCACCATACTAACCACTACACCACCATACTAACCACTACACCACCATACTAACCACTACACCACCATACTAACCACTACACCAATATACTAACCACTACACCACCGTACTAACCACTACACCAATATACTAACCACTACACCACCGTGCCTTTTAGACTGATGTATGTAAATCATCTCCTGATTGGCTGCCCTGCACTGCGCCTCTTTCAGAAAGCAGTCTGGGTAACAACACTCTTTATAACATCAGTGTAAATGGGCGGAGCTAAACGGCTGGTGGCTCAACATATGTAGATATGTTGGTTTTTTTAAGACATCACAAAAACTCTGAATTCAAAACAGACTGTGCAGTTTAGCTTCCACATATAGACTGAAGAGTAAACAGTCTGATTTAAAACCTTAGCAATATTCCTGTATCGTATCTGTAATGTAATAACTTCCTGTAAAGGAGGCACTGAAGGGGAACTCCACCAACATTTCACAAGTTTCACATACCTAAATAGGTAGGATGTAATTGTAATAGTGCTGTGATAGTTTCAGGTTGTGGTCTTAACCGTCTTGTTAAAGCATAGATTTGAATACGTTCATGGCGGAGTGATACATTGAGGGCAGTGCGTAGCAAAATAGTCCCCAAAAACTATTTACTGTCATCAACATCCATATAGAAACTCTGAAGACGTGTAGGTTCACCGATGGTTTTGATTTAAATGGTAAGTTAAATGGCCATATTTGCCCTGTAGACATGGTGACTCCTGGTTCCATCACCACCACTGTGAGGAAATCAGAGTCTGTACGTTTCTCTACGAATTAATATTATTTTAATATTAAACCGCTCTGAACAACTTTGTTAACATCCCAGCTGCTAAACTATTTTTTTTTTTTTAATAATTTTTTTTAGATATCTGTTTTGGCCACACTTCACATAAAACACTAAATAACTCTTATTCATTGTAAATATGCATTATTTTTTAAAAATAAGTGAAATTCCCTCTGCTTTAGTCACACAGCTCTATTAGCCTGTAAATAAGCCTTGGGGCTTAAAAACCACTGCCGGCTGAAGTGGACAGTTTCTAAAGCCTGCAAAGTTAATTCAATCTGGTTAAATCTGAATTTTTAAATTTCTGAATTATTTATTGGTTAAGATGTAAGCAAAATCATTCAAAGTGGTTGTGATGGGAACCAGGGGTCCTCATCTCTACAACACAAACATAGACATTTTATTCACCAGCTAAACCCACCAGTGAACCTACACGTGACGTGAGGTTTTTATATGTAATGCTGACAAAATAGTGCTATATTTGCAAATAAATAAATAAATAAATAATAAAAAAAAAATTGGGGACTGTTTTGCCTTAGAACACCCTGCATGTATCCATCCGCCATAAATCAATTCAAGTAAATTAACTGATTTAGATCAATATTATCAATCTCAAAACGATCATAAAACAATGTGTGAGACATCAAGCAGCACGTTCATAACCGTATTATGTAATAACTTTCTTTGAGGGAGCTTTTAGAGGTGGACGTCTGGTTCCATTCACCACCACTAACCTTTTTTTATCAAAGCATTTCATACTAGACTACTCTGAATGACTTTGTTGAGATGTTAAGAATCAAATTATGCAGAGATTTCGGTGGAGTTCCCCTTTAAGGCTTAAAGCAGGCAGTAATGTAGTTCTCCGAAATGGATCGAGCGCTGATCGGCTCCTTTCTCTGCTCTCTCCACCGACCTTGATCCTGTGGACGCTGTGGACGGAGGAAGTCCCGCCTTCACGGCGCTGTCACGCGGAGCTCCGTAATTATTCAGACACACGAAGCAGATTTATACCTTTAGTTCCTTCAGATGTCTCTCCGTACGCGTCTGTCTGGACCGCTCAGTTATCAGTTAAATGTAAATAAGCCCGAAAACTAGAGGAAGACTTTTAGGGTAGTGTCTTCTGATTCACTCCTTATTTACAGAATTTGATTAAATTTACAGAAATATACTTAATTCTGAAACTCATGACCACGTATCTGATCTCACCTGCACTGTCTCGCGCGTTTCTCGTGTTTTTATTTATTTATTTATTATTATTTGTGAACCTATAAAGCGAGTCATCTATTTGATTCCTCAGTTCGGTTCGATTCAGAATCACCACCATACAGTTCTATCCGTGGTCACGCCCCTTAAAGGGGAAATCCACCAGTTTTTCAAAATTTGTGCACAATTCAGTCGTTGAGATATAAATTAATTCTGACTGGTTTGATATGAATTTACATTGAACCAGAGTTCACCATGCTTACAACTCAAAGGCCAAGTGACTTCATAAGTTTTAAAAGACGTTTTAGGCATTAAAGAGGAATACCACTGATTACTTTACATTTCTGTGTATATGTTGATGATGAGAAATTAGTCATACATCTATAATAGTACACTTTTCTTTGTGGACTGTTTTCCCTTAAAACAGCTTTCATATATCCCTCCGCCATGAATAGACGGTTGATTAAAATACACTCTAGATCAAAACTTTATTATATCATAACGTCTGGTTATTTATCACCACCACTGTGAACAAAGCATTTCACATCAGATCACTGTGAATGACTGTTCACGTTTTAATTGTCAAATGAGTACTGAGTTTTTAAAATAACAATATTTTTAAATTAAGAAATATAATATAATTATATACAATGACTGTGTGTTAACTGTATTAACCTATTGTCACATTGAACATATATTATTAATTTAGTGTTTGAATTTCCCTGTTCCACCTTAAATGCTATGGAGCATAGGCCCACACATATAGAAAATAAAGTGGATTTCTCCCGAAAAAGAGGAGATAATGTTTTATATACGTGTTTGTATTAACCTGTTGTCATATTCTGAATATGTATTCAATTAAGTACAGCAGTATTACGGCTCTGTAGAGGCACCATTTAAGGTGGAACAGAGAAATCTGATCAAGACGCTCGGCGACCTGTTAGTCGCGCTCCTCTGTAGCCCCGCCCCCCGATCTCGCGCTCTTCCGCCCGGCGCTCGCGTTTCTTTTGAGAGGGGGGGGTTTGGTTGAGGCGGCGCTTTATAGCAACCGTTGCCCCCGTGATTCAGCGCCATAGTCACCGTAGTCCTGGCGACTGTAACCCACCAACAACAACAACAGCAACCTCGCGCTCCATCCTCACCGCCTCTGCCTCCTCATCCTCACCAAACCGCTCGCTCCAGGTGAATATTACAGCCGCTTGCTCCTTCTTTCTCTATCGAACTCCTGGTGGCGGCATATGCTTCCTCTCTCTGTCGCTGTTAAAGCTGCCGCTTCGCACTTTTTCCCCGCTTCGTTCTGCTGCTCAGCGTACTTGTTTTTTTGTCTTTTATTGTGAGCTGTGTCCATTTCGGAGCTAACCAGCTGTGCTAGGCTGCTAACTTAGCTAGCCGTGATGATTCCAGCTCGGGGCTCCGTATGGCTGCTAATGTCTTCGGATACTTTATCTCCTCCTTCAGCTTCTGCCTATTAAAGGCTGTCTCGCACAACGCTGCAGGTTTAAATTTCACCACAGATTGGAGAGAAACGTTCTCGCCTTGTCGAACCGTTGGCTGCTGTAACGTTAGTTGTTCGCCAGCATCCTTTTTCTCCGGTGCAGCGAAGAAGGAGCAGAAGCAGGTGTTTCGCTCCGGCTAGCCGACAGAGGTGGCCGGCTCGGCCGTTTAACCTGCGTTAGTCGTTAAAATAGCCTGTTATTTTGTATTTTCCTCTCATATTTTGCTTCTCTTTTTTTATTAGAAACAGACTGGCTAACTTGGCTAACGTTCCAGCTACGCTAGCCGATATTAGCATAATTGTCAGGCTCCTGCAGCGACGTTTGCTAGCTAATTACGTTTCTGGAGGTTTTCAGGGTTTGCGGCGTTCAAGTGATGTTAAAATGCGCCTGAATGTTTCATAATTAGCTATTTTAAGTGCTGCCTGGCCACTGTTACGTCTAACTAGCACCGGGGGCAGCGTAGCTAATGTTAGTTAGCGAGCTAACGTTAGCCAGGCGAGAGTTGCACACTTGGCTAACCTTCTTTGTTATCGCCCTGAATGTTTGTATAGTTGTACCTGTGGATTATGCTATGGCTCCTTTACAGTATCCCTTCTAACTAACCGGAGTTGGGGTCCACACAAGTGACTGGGTCCGAATAGCTGGCCAGATGACCATCGTCTTGTATTATTTAGTCAGGTTACCTTGTAAGCATGTGGGGTTTACATTGGTTCGTTGTATTAACCCAAAGCAGAATGAATGAATGGATGAATGAACCAGTGTCTCTATGCTGCTGTTTTAACTGTTCAGTTTGAAATTTAGCCCTTGAAATGTTGCTTGGGAATGGCTAGGCTCAACTCAGTGAGGCTCAATGCTCTATGGAACAGTGAGTTGGCTCCTTCCCCCAAATAGTGCACTATATATCCAGCAGGGAAGTCCCAAATGGCTCTGTCTGAGTGCAGGTGGCATTATTATAATACTTTTTCAGGGCATGGAGCTGGGAGTAGTAACTTAGTATTGCTGGCAACTACACATTAGAGATGGACAATATGGCAGAAGTCTAATATCGCGATATTTCGATACATTTTCCGCGATATGTCATAACATTTCTCTGACATGCAATCCGGAGAAAATGCAGATCACAGAACCCACATCTTCATCGCTCCACCCTCTGTTTTATAACTGCAGCCACATATTCGGCCCTCTATCCACTATATGAATCTTAATAAAATGAGGTGGCGGGGTATTAATAGTGACATTATTGGTTCTTTTAGTACTTAAGTAGCCTGTATTTTGGTGCTGCAGGCTGCCGTTAAATATGCAGAGGTGTAAATCATTACTAATTAGCTGATCGTTTACACCGCCGGTCTTTCTGGTTCAACTGCACCTTGTTTTTATTTTACGGTCACTTAAGCTGCATCTCAAAGTACCCCCCTACTTCCTGTGTAGTACACTATGTAGGTGTTGAAATAATGACTTTGTAAACAAATCGTGGCTAACGAAGAGGTGTTTGAGAGTCAGCCACGTAGGCACAATTTCATGTCGGACATATGCTAGTGTGCAGAAGTCCAAATTTCATAACTTGCATAGTGCACTATGGAGGGAGTTAGGAAATATTTGAGACACAGCCATAGTGTTTAGGGGTTTCTAAAAGTGGTATACCCTGCATCCATGTAATAAAACACAATGTATGTGTAATATTTGGTATGCTGTTGTGCACTGAATCTATGTAATGGGACTAATTTTGCTCTTGTGTGTTTCGTGTAATGAAATATGCTTTTGTCAGTACTAACAATATCCATTATATGTTCAGAAAAGCATATTGAACAGAACATATTGCTACACGTTACTTCTGTTTCCCTACACTTGAGTTGTATTAGTTGCTTTGCTTTAAGAACCACCCCACTACCACCACCTAAGATCCCAATCTCGACCCAAGAGAATACATAAGGAGCGCACACACTGTCTGAGGATGCTTTTTTTGGGCGTACCATAGCAGGACATAGCCACCTTTGTAACATCAGCTCTATGACTAGGGCACATTGGCTCTCTTGTAGCAAGACAGTTATAAGCCTTTTGGTTGTCGCTAAAACTGCAATTGAGCAGCTCCATTTCTGCATCTCAGAGCAGAAGCATACGACATCGATGGGACACGATGTTGCGCCGTCTACCAGTCCACATAGTTATTCGTCCCGCCTTTTCAACTTAGTAAACAAAATGCCGACCGTTTCCTAGAATTGCATCAGAATCCTCTGTGAGATGTGCCGCTGCCTCGGTCCCCCTGTTGTCTTCATTAGGCAGAGAAACAGCTGTGCACAATGAGCAGGTTGTGAGGACTCGACAGGTGCTCAGTAGGTTTACCTGGAGGCGGTGAACTGGGAAACTAATCATTCAGGCCTGCGTTTCATGTCCCAAGTATTCTGCTGGATATTCAAGAATGGGGCCGGATAGTAATGTTCACCTTCGGGAGTGCTTTGCATTATTTGTTCAGGTTTGGGGTGAAAAAAAGCACCAGTTGTGCTGGTGATTTAGCATCAGTTGGAGAGCAGAGTTTAGAAGGATGTCTCTGAAAACTGCTCTGAAACGCTGGGACGGAAGAACTAATTTGCTGTCTTTTTATTTTTGTGGTGTTTGGATGAAAACATTAAGGTTCCTGCAGGTTTTTTTACTTCTTCATTTAGATTTTCTTTTTATGGTTCGAGAGGTTTTGAAGGTTTGGTGCAGGGGGTCATTTTCAGATTTGCAGTGTCTGGCCTTCCGCCACATGTTCACAGCAAAGGGCAGGATGTCAGAAACGACTAGTTATCAGATCTCATTACCACTTATCTAAAGGCAGGCGGAGAGCAAAAATAGGGCCATGCCACCTGTTCTTTGTATCCTGTTCCTTTTCCAATCACTTTAAGAGACGGCGACCAGGTAAATAATTCATATCCATTTTCATTGCTTTTCGGGCTAAAGTGGGCTGCTTTTGTTTCGAAGGTGGCGAAATAAGAGCGCCACAGAGATCGGGCCAGTTTAATTAAGATTTATTTTAGCTTTTTTTTTGTTTGTTTTTTTTGTTTTGAGGGAGGGGCTGCACACTGGCACCGGACAAAACAACATATAGCAACTATTTCGCTGCGCATTGTGGTGGCAGAAGGCAGTGGCAGTACACTGAGAACAGATTGGTGTGACGTGTCGGGATTAGATCTGTGTTATTTATTTATTTTTTCCCATTTTTGCAAAAATGATTTACATTTCTTGCATTATGTAAATGCCTTGATTCATCCAGACTCCCACAGAAACATATATAATCGCCTAGAATGCTTACAGCAGACAATAAAACATTTAGTGATTGGTTTATTTACACATAGCAGCCTTCTGTGTTGCAATATGCAAAGGGAAGCATTGTGATAACAAGTAACATCATAAACCAACGTGTCTGTGTGTGTGTATATATATATATATATATATATATATATATATATATATATATATATATAAGGTTTTATTTTATTTATTGATAACCAACCAAGTTAGTTATAAACATTTCAAGCTCACAATTAGTCAATACATGTATTTAACACTCCCTATAAGGGTGTAAGTAAACATCAATACATGTGAGTATTGCAATGCTATGTTTTGTGGTGATATATCTTAAAACCATCGTGTTGATTTTTAATTGAGAGTTTGCATGTAAAGCTTTGTGGCAGCCAATGGTTGGTTTTGTGCTGTTTAAGCCCCTGACCGCTAGATATCAGTGCTGTAGTCTATCTAGGCGCACTGCTAATGGTAGCATTAGCAAACCTATGCATGGTTGTTTATTTTAATGCTATGCCAATTTTGTTATCACTCTACTTGCTTACAGAACTGCAATATATTGACCCCTGTGTCATGATCCTGCCAATATATTTATTACTAGTGCAAGTTAAAACAAACAGAAATGCCAAGACCAGGTCCAGCTTTGGCTCAGTGCAGCGACAGTGGCTTTGTCTATAATTTTGAACTATAATTGAATTGTGAATTATATTCTCGCTTTCTGTCAACAGAACATGGATGAAACAATTGTCTTTGTCTTGCAGATGTTGGCTTTTGTGGTGTGTTGTAGGGGTTGGGCAATATGTCAATAGATTATCGCTATCATGATAAATCATGTCTCAGTTCTCAGTTCACGGCATATCGAGGTACTTAAAGAACAATGACTGACTTTATGTTTCATTACGAAACAAGCATAATTAGACATGTTTTATTGGATTTTGTGCAGTGCAGTTTCTAAAACATTTGAGTAAAAATTGTTGTTTATTATTTTTATTATAGTATGTGGCACTACAGGGTATATAAATATATATGTATATAACATTAGTAACCCCTAGTTTGCTACAAATCTCTCAAAGTGGTCACGAATGCCATTTACTTGGAACAATAAACCTACACAATTATATACGCCCAGCTGATTAGTGAAAATAAATATATTAACAACTGGTTTAACCATTAGGAATTCATTGAAATATTGTTTATCAACTAAGCATTTGTATTCCCAATATAAGCAGTATGTTGTGCAGCCTTTAAGAGCAAATAATCATCCTCTATATAATGGATGCGTGTGGTCAGACACATGTAACTGCAATGCAGCTTGCAGTACCAGTTACCTTGCACTTAACAGGTGTATCTGATAGGAACAGGACGCTTTGACATTAGATCTGATTTAACCCGCATGGCTAACGGCTTAATGATGTAACAGTGCTTGGTTCCACTTCCCCAGCTGTCCGTGGCATAGCATCAGGAGGGAAGGAGGCCTCTGATGGACGCCTTCAAGAGGGTGTGGAGTTTAGTGTGGAGGGGTTGCGGGGGGTGGGTGGTGGGGGTGACAGCGAGTACTGCCCTCCGCTTAGCCCTTTGTTGCCGCCTGGCTTTTGAGGCTCCAGTTGCTCTGTGGAGGAGTACAGGCCTTAAGTGGGCCACAGGGGAGCACATGAATGCAGGGAAGGTGCAGAGGACCTGGGGGATGTGGAGTGGGGGGAGGTGTGGGTGTGTGCTAGAGGAGGCAGGCAGGTGCCTGTTTATGGCAAGTTTTGCCACTCCTCGTCAGGCCTCTCCAGTGAGGTGGGCCACCGGGAGCAGGTGGGCTTTGTTTCAAGGCTTTATTCTGCATGAGAATTTCTTCTTTGCTGTAAATGTGTGTTTTGGCTATTTATCTTTTCTACAAAATACACATTATTAATTATGTCACTATGTGACACACCTTTTGTAATCAGTTTTGTTTGTTTTTTTTGGCTAACAATTAGTACATAAATCACTCTTAGCACCAGATTTAATTCTCAGTCTGTTTTTTTTAAGATAGCGATTGATGGGGCTCTATTATTCTGATGAGTTCTCCTTGGTTCCTCTTAGGGATGCTCCTGGGGAGTTTCTCCTTTTCAGTCTTGGTTCCTCCTGGTGGTTCCTCTTTATGCTCCTGGAGTTTTCCCCTTTTGAGTTTTGCTTCATCCCAGTGGTTCCTAGGATGTTATTATGTTTAAGTCTTGGTTCTGCTTAGGGTTTCTTTCTAATGAAGTTCCTCTGGGAGTTTTCCCCTGCTGTTGTTACACTTGACTTGCGTGCTTAGATATGGATCTGTTAAGGAGCTTTGTGAAAACATCAGTGGTTAAAGGCACCACACATTATCAATTTGAATGGGACTGAATGTTGTAATATACTAAAACACGTTGGAGAACCTTGTGTGGAGTAGTTAAAGACCAGCCTTTGTTGTTTTTGATTAAATGATTGACGCTGGGATTTCTTCATTAGAACAGAACCTATGCACACTTGAGAACTCTGCTTGGGATGTTTCTCAAGAACAGATGTAAGACTTGAAGATACTGGTGAAGATTTTTGGTGTTTACTAGTTAAATCTGCGCTCTCTTTAAATGAAGGTTGGTCAAGGTTCTTAAAGTGCTGATGATATACACATCAGTGTGTTATGATATAATGTATCAAGATTATACTACATTATTTTCATATTGCCCGCCCATACACACTTAAAAAGGTTCGCCAAGGGTTCATTAGCGAAGAAAATGGTTCTATATAGAAATGTAAACACTCAGTAAACCCTTGCATCAAGTGTTTTTTGGATTCATGTTCTGTTAATGGTTCTATATGGAACCTTTTTTAAACTGGTTCTGTCCGATTCTTAGGTCTGACATAAATAGCTATTTCCGGGGCCGTATGTGCTGAACAAGCCTGACAATCAAAATATTAAGGACTGAAACTCTCTACAAACCCCATACGCCGTATCAAGGCTATCCACAAAGGCCTTGTTTGGCTCTTTTCAGTGGGTGCTAGAGTTAGCTGAGGTTGGAGCTCACTGGTATCTAACTTCTCTATCAAGTAATGAGAGTCTCAGCCAGTGCTGTAGAGGCTAGGACAGCTTAACAAGCGGATATAGCACCAAAAAAATGGTTCTGCTAGTATTGTGATTTTGGGCTTGTAACAATAAGGGAACCCTTTTAAAAAGGTTCCATGTGGAACAATCTACCGCATGTTTTTGATTGATCTGAAGAGCTATAATTATGCAGAGCGGTTTGAGTGTTAATGGGTCTATATAGGACACATTTTTTTTAAAGAACCCTTGAAGAGCCATCGTTTGTAGTTTTTAATGTCTCAGTCTAGTCCTGTGGTTCTTGCATGTGGTCCCTGAGTATTGTTCCTCGAGAATGGTGTGTTTTCTGATCCAGCTCAGCTGCTCATTAACAAGTCCTTTCTGGGTTGAAGTAGGCTGGGGCAACAAAAACAGTAGCACAGGGATTCTCAAGAACAGGATTGTGAACTACTGGTTGCAGGGTATGTAGTCAGGAACCACCCAGATATCTGTGTTTAGACCAATAGGTGTACTTATGATGATGCATGTTGACCATACGTGTACAACAGAAGTCTTCATATCCAGACATTAAATTCAGTGTCCCTTCCAGTATTGTGTAATCACTATTAAGTGAAGCACCTGGTAGCCAATCAGTTACGTCAACAGGTCACTTGGCTGCTAGCGATTACAAACTACAGGACCATACAGGATTCAGGGTCTGAGATCAGATGAATCGGGACAGTTAGTATAGATATGACAAACAAAACTCTTTGAGAGGTGTAGGTTTATCAACTAATTACACTAGAACGATGTAGAACTTAAATCCAGCTAGTTTGATGTTCACAGAATTCCCCAACTTTGGTGTTTGTGGTAAAGAAGAAAATCTGGTGTAAATACAAGCGCCCGCTGCGATTTCCCAAGAAAACAGTGAGCCTAATCAAGCCATTTGTGTGCTCATTGGAAATGGCTCTGATTATCTCTGCACCCATAGTGCATGCCCACGTTGCTGTGTAATCAGACATTAGGTGGAAGGGGGTTGGGAGGTGGAAGGGGATTGGGGGTAGGAGGGTGGTGGTGGTGGTGGGGATGTATGCACCTGAACAGAACACCACCTGTATCCTCCAGGTAAATGAGGAGCAGGAGGTGAGGAGGAGGCGTTTTGCCGTGCGCTGAGTCTCCGGGGAGACCCTCTCAGCTGTCAGGAGGAACGGGTATAATTAGCCAGGAGAGACCGCATGATGGAAACTTAAGCTGGAGCTCAGGATGGGGCTGGCGAGCCTTATTCACTGTATGTGCTCCCCAGTCTTTCTCTAGATCTCTCTCTCCACCCCCCGAATTCTCTTTCTCTTATTTTCTTATTCTCATTCTCTCCCTCTCTCTCATATCCTATCTCAGTGTCTGCTGCCTTGCCAATTCTCTCTTTCTCACCCTCCCTCCTCCCCAATCCCCACTCATCCTCTTTCTCTCACACTCTCTTTCCTTTTCTCTCTTTCTCTCATATTTCTTTCTCTCATTTTCTCTTACTTCTGCTGTCTTGCTCTCTCTAATTCCCTCATTTTCACTCTCTCTCTGCTGTCTTGCTCATTCCCTCATTCTCACTCGGTCTGTGCTGTCTTGCTCATTCTTTTTCTTTTTCACTCTTTCTATTTTGTATTTTTACCTTTCACGCTCTCTTTCCCACTCACTATTCGCTGTTAATTCTCGATCTCTCTCTCTCTCTCTCAACCACTTGTCTTGCGTACTCTCTCTCTTCCTCTCTCTTTACTCTGATTCACTTTTTTATTCTCACTCACTGTCTTGCTTATTCTTTGTTTCTTTTTTCTTTCTTTCTACTCCTTTTTACTCTCCTCCTTTCTCTTGCATTTGAGTGCTTTCACTTTTTCATTGGTGCTCTTACTCTCTGCAATGCTCGTTCTCTCGGTCTCTACCCCTTCTCATTTTCTCTTTCTCATGTTGTCTTTCTCTGTTTTGCACTCTATTTCTCTAACCCCCCCATAGTCAGTCTCTCTCTCTCTCTCTCTCTCTCTCTCTCTCTCTCTCTCTCTCTCTCTCTCTCTCTCTCTCTCTCTCTCTCTCTCTCTCTCTCTCTCTCTCTCTCTCTCTCGTATTTGCATTGGCGTGGCAGGTGTCCGGGGAAGACTGCAGCAGCTCACATGTGACGAACGGGAACACTTTCTTGTGGAGATGTGATGCGGCTCTCTCTCTCTCTCTCTCTCTCTCTCTCCTCCAGCAGAGCGGCGTAGGCTGATTGATGAATCATGTCTATTCTGACTTTGTAATAAACGGTTAGCTAGATGTATAATGTTGGTTAGACAGCAGCCATTTTCACAGAAGAGGTTGAAAAAGCGCAGGCCGGAGTGTGAGACCTGGACGATTAATTATTAACCGTCTTTATTACCGAGGCCACCGTGTCGAGCTGCGTTCGTTGTGTCCCTGTGTTGGAAAGGAGCTCGGGTCAGTTCACACAGTTTATATAAGCTGGGTAATCCAGAAGCTGTGGTTAAATCATGACTCGGCTATTATTTAATTTGAGCGGGTTCAGCAATACACGGTCACTACTGGTATCTGCTGTCTCACAGTAACACTGCTTTGTATCGTTAGTTCAAATGATGTTGACGGATATTAAAAGTTTTGTGATGTTGATGTCCTATCCCATAATACAGCCTAGATTAATTGGATATGTATGTAATATTGAAATTGTAATGGCAGTATACATGAATTAGTAATGTTTTTTTTTTTTCATAGTAGAGTTTGAGTACTTTTATAGGGTTCCCACACACCCTGGAAAACCCGACTAGTTTTCCAGCTATAGAAAACATCTGGAAAATAAGAAAAGTGCCAAATGTCCTGGAAAAGTGTAATGTTTGGTCATTAAGCCACGGAGATTGCGTATTCCTAGCCAGTTGGAGCGTCCATTCATGCTCGTTGTGGGTTGTAATACTACAGTGTCAAATGTGGACAGATGGACGCTGTGTTGGTTGTGGGTTACATTAACGCGTTCCAGCTTCTTGCTGAGTGTAATGTTCACATTTACTACATCAGTAGAAGTTGTGATTTAACGATGATAAGTGACATTAGCAAGGGGTTGTGTGTCTTTTTGACATACATTTAATGAGCAACAGCTGTTTGGGTGTACGTCATGGGAATTGTCCTGGAATTTGTCCTGGAATACGGTTTCCTAAAAAGGCCAGGGGCTTGTTTTTTTGGTAGCTGGATTATTATAAAGCGTGGCAAAAGTGTAAGCCCCCTCCTTTTTTTCGTTTCTACTTTGAATTGGTCTTTATGTATGTCTGATGTTCTTTCTCTTTTGGGAAATCAAGGTCTACTCTTGCTTTAGAGATTCTGTCCATTCCTTCACTGGGAGAAAACAGTGCTGTGGATCTGAAAGTCGGAGGTCTTCACTGAAAACTGCTAAACTGATTAAAAGGGCGAAAAAGAAATCCACTAAAATCTGATGATAAACCGAAACTGGGACTGCAGAGGATTTTATACACGGATGAGTCTAAATTTGTAATTGGCATTATTTAAACTGTGAGCAGCAGAGAATGCAATCAGTTTCTAAGACTGAAGATTTTGGAGGTGTGGAAAAATATCCCTGGACGCACCAAACACTGAAACATTTGATTATATTTGGGTATTCTTCTCTGTTTAAGTATGTTTTCTACGTTTGTCATCTGATATCTTTTTAAACATCTTGTGATCAGTCCTGTCCAGCACCACCTTCCCCACAGGTGTCATATCTAGAGTCTGTTAGCCGTTGAAGTCTTTCACATGAATGTGCTGAAATATTCAAGGATGAATTCTGAGGTTATTATCATAAAGTAATGGGTGAGTCACTGTGGCCCGCGTGCTGGCGTGGCACAGCTGGGCCAGGTGTCTCTGTATCAGTATGTCACAGATGCAGCGGTTCTTCTGTATTTGAGCAGATGGGCGCAAATAGATAAGCATTTTTTCAGCTCAGCTCGTTCTATTCTTTTGTCCCGTTCACGCGCGTTTACGTTGAGTTTGTGCGTTTGTGCACTCAGGAGAAGGCGTGGGAAGTGTAGGCTTAAAATTTGATCATTATGTTTGCCCAGTTTGAATTTTGGATGCAAACCATTTCTGTCATGCTTGTTTTCATCATTTGAATAAAAATGCTTTAATGATCTGGCATGGTATCTGCGTGTTTATGCCGCATGATTTAGCTCTGGTTTCCTCTGTATTTTTATTTAATTTTTTTTTTTATTTCTGACCAAAATGAATAGAATTCTTCTATATTTATAGTTCCGAACTGCAGTGTGCTAGGATATGTAGGGCATTATACAAATGAAAACACTGCTGGTATAAATGATATGGTGAAAGCTGTACTGCAGCCAGGATCTGTACTGGTCTGCCAGTTTGGTCTCCCATAATCGCCCATCCCTGCCTGAGTCGTCGTCTTCTTCTTCTTCTTCTTCTTCTTCTTCTTCTTCTTCTTCTTCAGACCTGTATTTAGGTGTACGACTACCATTCAGTGTGACTGATATTGGCTGCCTCTTTTTCCTCCCTCCCCTTCTCCTAAAGGCGCCATGCAAACCCCAGAGGCAGGCGCTGACTCTGCGTCTACGGTGCCCCTCCAGACCAGCGTGCCTGTGCAGCCTGCTGTCACTGCCCAGCAGGTGGCCTCTCAGGTGCCCGTCCAGCAACAGGTGAGCCCGTCTCTGGAGCCTTTGCAGCCACAGCTGCTGCTATTGATGCTGAGCTCAGTATACAGTGTGTGTGCTTTTTGGCCTTTAGTTTAATTGAATGAAACCCAGTGGACTGTGGGATGTATTTATCCACACTTTGTTACAAGTTGCCTATTTACAAGGGGGAATTTCTTTGTTTAGATGTAAACGTCAGAGTGGCGTAACAATAAATAAAGTCTCAAAAGTGAAATATATTCCAAAATGTTTAATGATGATAAGTTGGAACATGAATGATATACAGTACTGTGCTAATGGTAGGTACTTTTAGGTACTACTTTTACTTTATTAGTATTTTTAAATATCAAAATAGTGTTAATAGAGTAAGTAGTGCTTTTACATACTTCAGTGTATGCTTTGACTGCTCAGTACTTCATTAAGCTAAGATTGCTGCTGAAGGAACTGAATACATTCATACAAGGTCTGGGGCGTCCAGGAGATCCAAGATATGATATTTCTTTCACAATAAGATATTCATTTTACTTTGTATTGTATGTATGATTATTTACATCTGTTCTAATGATATCTGGTGTTCTTACTAGAGATGGAAGGATCGACCGGCTATGTATCGTATCGGCCGATTTGTAATCAAAATATGTGATCGGCCGATATTTCTCCAATTTAGCCGATTCCCGTGAGCCGATCGATGGCGTTAAACAAATGAGCCCAATTTGTGTATTTACAGCTAGCGTTTCGTTGAAACTCCCTCTAGCCAGGTACTTGAAATCCATATTTGAACCACTAGGTGGAAACACATACCCTTTCATTTTCCACAGACTGACTGAAGCAGCGCGCCTTGCAAGAACAGTTTGCGTTCATGGCATGTGCGGATAGAAAACATCGTCCGTCTGGCAGTTTGTTAACGTATGTGACGCAGACTCATCCAGGACGTTTTTACAGTTAATAAAAAAGTCTCGTTGAGGAACCAAGAAAAAAAACATTTAACACTACTAATCTGATACAGCTTTTAAGAGTACACAAGCGGCTGAATACAGCGAGTATCAGCAAACAGCAGAGCTAGCACACGCAGCTAGCACAAAACAAATAACCCAGAACACCATACAGACCAGATCTGACCGGTACGAACAGAACAGCAGTAACAATTCAAGATCTACATTTAATGATTGCAGTTTTTAGTTTAAAATAAGAGTCTGCGTTTAAGGACTGCAGTTTTTACTGCATTTATTTAATTAGCTTTTTTCATTTTGAATTAAGGGTCTAAATTTAATTATTGCAGTATTGATAATATTTGTTTATTTACTGATAATTTTGTTAAAAATATTATGCTGTTTCACATGAGCTTGTTAAAAATGGTAATAAACCAGTTTTGACCATGTTTCATGACTTGCTTGCGGTAATAACTACTTGTAGCCCTGCTGTGGCATATAGCCTCGGCCTCAAAAATGCTGATCGGTCCATCTCTAGTTCTTAGCGAAAATACACTTATTGGTAAGATAAAGGCTTTTAAACAATCAGATTAGGTGCCTCAGGCTCTTGCACAGAAGTGTATAATAATAATAATAATAATAATAATAATAATAATAATAATAATAAAAAGGAATTAAGACTTCATTCTACATAACCTGCACAAACGTTACAAGTGTAACTTGGTTATAGGATGAAGGATACAGGCTCTCAAAAATCTGACCTTTGGTTTACCTGAGCCTATAGATCCTGTAGCATTTGCTGAAACGTCTTCTCTGCTCTTGCAGGCCCAGACTGTTCAACAGGTCCAGCATGTATATCCAGCACAGGTGCAGTACGTGGAGGAGAACAGTGGCGTCTACACTAATGGAACCATGTGAGTGTGCTCGTTCTTGTGAGAGAGATCAGTAAAATGGTTTTAGGTACTTTGAGGAAAGCATGGCTCTCAACACAGCCTGCTTTAGATATGGAACCAGTGCTGTAAGTTTTGGGGGGTGTTTGTTGCTGTTAGCACGCTGAAGTGAATACGTTAGCAAAACTGATAACGAGCTGCCGTTTAGCGCCCAGCTTTGCTTGTTTATTTGGTTGCCTAGCAACAAAGGAGCCACAAATGCGGCCACATTTGGCTGAAGCGTCCCGCGGCGTCCTCAGCTTTTTTCGGAGGGTGACAAAAAAAAAAAAAAAAAAAAAAACCTCTCAGCCACCTCGTGGGCCGCTTATCTCAGTAATGTCACAGAAACCTGTTGCTCGCCGGGTCCTTGCTTTTGATGGCACTTCAGCCCCAGTGGGGGTGTGAATTGTGTGCAGTCACCTGATGATGACCGCAAGTATGGAGAAGTGGCCCTGAGAAAGAAGTCATCCTCTCGCTCTGCTGGGCTCGAGAGCCGAAGAGCCCTTCACTAAGCTCTCCTGCTTGTCGGGGGCGGCTGCGCGGGCCTTAGTGAAGGCCGTGCGAGAGCTACAAGGGCTGTACAGTGAAACGCTTTCACTAAATGACCCGTCTGGTCACCCGTCCCTAGTGGACACCAGACATGTGGCTCCTAGAAGTCTTCTAGCCATATGAAACTGAAATCCTGACACTGAGCGTGTGTCATTTTATTGTATGCTGAAGAAAAAGGTTGTCATCATATCAAATAGAAGAGCATGTTGCTAAATTACTCCTTTGCACAATTATAATTATCACACTCCTCCTTTTTCTGTACAGATAAAAAAGCAGTTTCAGACAAAGCTGCTGGCAGATGAAGCCATGTGTTATTTCAAGTCTTTTACAGGTTTTGTTTTGTTTGGGTTTTTTTTTTCTTTCACTGTTCAGTATGTTTCTGTAGAATAAAGGTAATGCGCCTAAAACGTTTAACACGGCTGTCAGAAGAATTGTTCCTGTGGCAGTAATTTTTTTTTTTTTTTTTTTTTTTTTTTTTTCTTTTGCTTTTATACAGATTTCAAAACAGTTTTTTTTGTACTTCGCAGTAAACCTTGCAGTGCTAACTTAAATCATTAGTGCATGGTTTCTTTCTCATTACAATAGTGTGGCATTATGTGAAATGCAAATTAAAAATGTTTGTAAAGTAGCTGTTATTAATATTTATATAACAATTGTTTACTTCAGTTCTTTAATCTCTCTCTCTCTCTCTTAAAAATAAATAAATAAATAAATATATATATATATATATATATATATATATATATATATATATATTAATTAATTATAATAGTTATTAAAGAGAACCTAATATCATCACTGTCCAATGAAAAATATGTGTCTACATCATTTGAGCAAACCAATGGTCGTTTACATTGTGTGAAATTCAAATTTCATGATGAATGTACCAATAGAAGTGCTCCAAAATATTCTGGTTCCACCGACTTGTATGGAAAGTAAAGTATGTTTTTGGTCTTTCCTGTAAAGTTGTTATTTTGGAGGTACTTGTTTTTTATTGGACAGTGATGATATGCTCTTGCATTTTCTACCATTTCCTTTAGTGTGTTATGTAGATTTTGGTGCATCTAAATGGTCTGCAATGCCATAAAGCCCAAACTACATGCCATAGGAAGAAACTTTCTCCCACAGAACCCACTTTTCTCAGGTGCTTAGAAAGCCTTGTTGGAATTCCAGCACTTTTCTCAATTCCCACTTGTCAGCAAGTGTCACACACACACACGCACACGCACACGCACACGCACACACACACACACACACACACACACACAGCTAAATCAGTAAACACGTACTGCTCTGAAAGTCCTGCTCCAATCTTGAGAAGGCGGATGGTGAGCGAAAGCAAAGGCTGAAAACCACCACTGAATCCCTGTCACCTTTATTCAGCATGCCTCTGTAATTAATATCACCATACAGGATTAGGAATAATTAGATAAACTATTGTCAATAAACAGCTAACCCCTGCGGCTAGGTCATAACTGTACCATGCACACTAGAAGTTAGATTTCAGAATTGTCTGGTAACACCACCCTCTTTTATTGGTCTGATGAGTCAGCCTTACCGAGCTGGGCTTCCTGAAAGCGAAGATCTCGTGCACTCTCTCTCTCTCATATCACACTCTTTATACCAGTTCAATATACTAGAAAAGAATGGTTATTGGTCAAAAAACTGAAGGATCATCCAGATTGTTACCAGCATAAAGTCTGTGATAGTATGGGGGTGATTTTAGTGCCTGTGGTTTAAGTAACCCACACATCTCTGAAGGCAACATTTAAATATGAAAGACCCCATGCACATGATGAGTGGCAAATAATTTGACTTTTAAACTGTAACATTTTTTTAAACTCAAACTTTTCTTTTGACAGCACCTAATGTGATGTGGGCATTAAATTCAGAATACGCACATATTTATTTGTTTTTATTTCTGTCTTTCTTTCTTTTTTTCTTATTTAATTCGTTTTGGCACACAAATCAGGTCTAAAAGAATTTATTAATATCTGCTTTTTGTTTCATTAGTATTTGATGATTAAAAGTTTTAAAAGATTTATATATTTTTTTTATGTATGTGATTCAGTTATTGGGGTATTAATCCATATATTATTGGTGGGAAAAAGTCAAATTCGAGCCAGAAACTTGATTAGCACATAAGCTGTAAATGAGCTCCATTGAACTATGTATACCTCACTGATCTAGTAATAACATTTAAACACTGTATGATTGTAAATTTATTTGTTTGTGTTTTTATTTAAAATCCAGACGGACATATTCGTACTCGGAGCCCCAGATGTATAGCCAGAACAGTGCGGGGAACTACTTCGACACGCAAGGCAGCTCGTCTCAAGTAACCACAGTGGTGACGTCTCACAGCATGGCCAACAACGGCAACGGAAACGGCGGCCTGCCGATGGGCCTCTCCGGCGGCCAGATCATCAGCAGCTCAGGAGCCTATCTCATCGGGGGTAACTCCATGGACAACTCGGCCCCTCATACTGCAGCCCAGACCACCAGGGCCTCCCCAGCTACAGTACGTCCCACTTTCTGACCTGCTTCTCAACTTCCAAAGCAGAAGTATTCCAGCTAACTAAGTTCTGTGACTTTGTTGTTTGTGTGGCTCCTAGTATGTATTTAAAAGAATATTCCACAGCTTTTGAACGTAATCATATGATCAGTTATTATTTGAACCATTTCCCAGAAAAGCTAGTTACTCCACACACAGTGGAGACCCTCGGGCAGCTGCTGAGTTTTGTGAATGAAAGTTTGAAATATGTGATTATGAAGTGCAAATTTAAAACGGCTAGACTGGAGAGATACGGGGACAAGTGAGATAAGTGAATATCTCGTTAGGGTTTATCCCGTTCTTGATAGTGCTCCAGTTTGCATACAGGAGGTCGGTTTGGCTTGTACTTTAAGCTTTAAGCCTGGATTAAAAAACAGAGAGAACCTTATTTAAAGCTGTTGTTTGTTACCGTAGATGATGTTAACTCAGCTGCACATACAAAATCAACAAAACCTTTCATTTCACTATATTTAACAAAGCACATCATTTAGTTTTTAAGCCTATTCTAATCTAATCTGTATTTTAAGCCTATGAAGCCATTACAGCTGTGCTTGATGCCTTACTCCTCCTGTCCTTCAAGCGCTGTGAGTTCAGTAAGGACTCCATCTCGGACTGCACTAATGCAGTGAAATCAGTAGTTTTAAAAAAAGATGTTAGATTTGCATTTTGATAGGTTCTGCAAAGATGCATGCAACTGTTGCAGCTGAGTTTCAGGGGAGAGTTGCAAAACGCTTTATTTTATGTAACTCAAGTGCTATTTAGTTTTAGTATAGGTTTCAAGAAAGTGAAGTTACCACGAGTAGTCAGCCTAAAGCTACTCCTGTCCTTGGTTATAATGAGTTATGCCAAACGTTCTCTCTAGAAAGTACACAGGTTTATAAAACCTTTTGCCTGACAAATTGGTGAATGTGGAATACGCCTGAATGCAGCAGCTGCCCAGAGGCTTCTGTTATAAGTTTCAAGTCGATTTCTGTTCTTTTAAGGGAAATGCATCAAAACCATTGCCCATGTCGACAATACGGCTGTAGCAGATGGAGATTAGGTTGAAAAACACGGGACTATAGCCTTAAATAAACATTTGAAAAGAATGAAATAACAATGTATCCAAGAGGTGATTTGACCAGCCTGAAAGAATCCAAAGCAGTTTAGCTGTAGGGCAGTTTCTAGATCACTTTTGACCTCTGGTGGTAAGCCATGGTATTGTTCTGTGATGGCGCTACCTGGCCTGTTCATTGCTTTGCTCTTTGGAAATTCTGTGTTTCTGAAACCTCTGGAAAGGAATACTTCTCCCAAACACGCTAACGTTGCTAACACTGATGGAAAGCTAGTAGGAAACAGTTGGCATGCCTGCTAACCGTTGCTACTGGCATAGATTACATTACTCACTCATTTCTGGCTGAATTATTCCTTTACAAGACGGAGGCCTTATGTGAAGAAGTGTATCTGCTGTGCTGTGCTGTCTCGCGCTGTGTCTGATTTGGTGGTCGGGAGGCTTGAAGCAGTCGATTTATTTTCTGCTAATCTGTACTGATTACTGCATGTCTTTGTAGTTCTCAGTACGGGTTTCTGTCGCTACAGCCTTTTTTTATTTCTTTTCCTCCTTTTTTGTTCTGTTCCCCCTTCTTTGCTCTTTGGTCTATCAGATTGAAATGGCGATTGAGACGCTCCAAAAGTCTGAGGGTTTGTCCAGTCAGAGAAGCTCGCTGCTCAACAGCCATGTAAGTTGCAACCAATCGATGCCTTCTTCTTTTCACCATCTGCTGGGATGCACACTTTTGTGCTCTTTCCAAGGCTGTTTCTCTCTCTCTCTCTCTTTTTCTCTCTCTTGTTAAGGTGTTGGGGCTTGAGCATTTTTCTTCCATGTTTTTGACACTCTCCCTGTCGTTGTTATTTATCGACTAATATGTGAATTTCTAAGTTTGAACTGTTTCTTGCAGAAAAGTGGGCTGCAGCGTTCTGAAATGCTTGCATCTTATTTTCTTATCAAAAAATAGCTAGATCCTAAAATGCTTTGGTGTTACTATATTCTGTAAATGCTTCGGAGCTGTGAGTAGACTAATATAGCAGGCGCTGCTCTTCCACAGCTACAATGGCTTCTGGACAACTACGAGACTGCAGAAGGAGTGAGCCTGCCTCGCTCCACGCTCTACAGCCACTACCTGCGCCACTGCCAGGAGCAGAAGCTGGACCCGGTCAATGCTGCATCATTCGGAAAACTCATCCGCTCCATCTTCATGGGGCTACGCACTCGCCGCCTGGGAACCAGGTATGCTCGCTACAGGGTACAGTGTCTACTATTCCTATTGCTGATGTATGCAGTATCATGCTCACTGTGCCCCGTATTCTAAATGCAGAGGGAACTCCAAATATCATTACTATGGGATCCGGGTGAAGCCAGACTCTCCTCTGAACCAGCTGCAGGAAGATATGCAGTACATGGCACTGCGACAGCAGCCTGTCCAACATAAACAAAGGTACTTGATCCAGGCTTTTTCATGTGTGATGTAGGGTTGCATGTGAAATAAAATATAAAAATAATAGGGATGTAACGATACAAACTATGTAACAACAAAGTTTCCTTTTGTTCTTTATTTATAACAAAGCTACAAAATGCTGTATATCGCTTATCTTTATCAGAGTAAACTGAAGTAAATACAGGCTCATGAAAAGTGATAAGACTGTTAAATCATTATTAAATAAACCAAAGTTTCATCTGCCTCTTCTGTCGGCTCTTCTGCCACCATGTTTGTTGTAGTTTGAGAGGCTGTTCGTAGTGAGTGGTCAGTCACGAAACAAGGTGCCATCAACCAATAGCGTTCGGGCCATGTCCCGCACCCAAACTGTTAAACCCGCCCACTCAAGCGCAGAGAGCAGCTGCTGGGAGTGCAGTTTGCGTGAGGAAAAATATCAAATCGAGAGAGAAAAACACAGTAAAGGATGTGAAGAAAGACAGTTTGGGTGTGTTTATGGAAAAATGCATGCAGTTCTTCTTTCTGCTCTCGCAAGTTTCACGTTTACACGAGTGAAAAATTCAAATGTTTATATATTTCACCTTGCGTTTTTGCGAGCCCTAGTTTTGACACTGATGTGACTTATATTTACTACATTTAACTAACGTGATGTACTGATGTCAAACAAGCGAGGTACCGGACCAGCGCCCTCTGCTATTTCAAATGGCTATCGATTCATTTTACATCTCAATCGATTTTGAGTCGTGGCATTTTTATCAATTTTTAACTGCCTCGTGTTACATCCCTAAAACATCTCTAAACAGAAAATTTTAAAAAAGCAGTTTCAGATCATATGAGGTGCAATTTTAATAAGCATGCATTGTCTGCAGTGTTGGCTTAAGTTGTAAGAAAGGAAAGTCGATCCTGTAGCAACAAATAGGTTGTCTAGGTAAATGCCTCCTAAATGAATCCAAATGACTGCATCATAAATGTGTACACATCCATTGTGTCCATTGAAACTAAGGGTAAGGCTAAGAACTCAAGCGGAGATCATGTGGAAGCAATTTGCAGCAATTAGTCTGGAAGAAAGCCAGATGAATCATCTCATGTATGTAGGCATAGGGATTTAGAAATCAGCCTTGATGTAGGACATGTTGGCTTTTATTGGCGCAATCACTGAATACATGTAGTGTATTGAAGTACAGTAACGAATATAATCCAGATTAATTATGCAGCATGAATATTATGTTGTTTACCAATAGGCTTTATAACACATATATATATATATATATATATATATATATATATATATATATATATATATATATATATATATATATATATATATATATATATATATATTAGTACTTGCATGCCCTCATGTGATTCGTATCCTGTAAGGTTCAAGCCGGTGCATAAAATGGACGGGGTTTCGAGTGACTATTCCAACAGCGGCCAGCACAATCCCGGCGCTGCAGAGCAGACTATCATTGCACAGAGCCAGCACCATCAGCAGTTCCTGGGTAAGACTGAAGCCTCCCTCTTTCATGGAAGTAGCAATATCAGCTGTGAGTGATGGTAACCTGCTCTACTGTCTTTCTACAGATGCCTCTAGGGCTCTACCTGAATTTGTAGAGCTTGACCTAGGAGAACATGGAGTGGAGGGCGTCACCATTGACGATATCAAAGCCCTTCAGACACTGTACAGAGAACATTGCGAGGTTAGTATTTTTCACACTGGCCCAACAACCACTTTGTATGTTTCTCACTGTTTAGTACAAGCCTGAGCTAAGTTATGTTATAACTTGTAAGTTTAAGAGGGAGCATTAGAAGTCTTGAATTGCTGGTGAGTCTGTATATGTTAACTGGTTTAAGGAGAATCCTTTATTTCCAGGCCACGTTTTCCCACCTAATCTTGGTTTAACTTTAACCGAACTGTCCCTTGTTGTTGTGCATGTTTTTCCCATTGGTTCACTGCTTCTTACCCCTGCAGGCCATTTTGGATGTGGTGGTAAACCTCCAGTTCAGCCTGATAGAGAAGCTGTGGCAGACGTTCTGGCGCTATTCCCCTTCCAACATTGTAGAGGGAACCACCATAACCCAAAACAGGTCAGTTTACCACAGCCTGTGCACTGGTAACCAAAACCATGACAACCCCTGACAAAGAAAGCAGTCTGAAACCTTTGTCGGTTTATGTCGGTGCAGCGGGGTGAGTGAGATCGAGAGCCGTCTGCCACGGGCCAGGCTGCTGCTACTGTGCCGGAGTGAGGCCGTGCTGAAGTGGATGAGTGCCTGCGATCACCTGATGTACCAGGCTCTGGTGGAGATCCTCATCCCTGATGTACTCAGACCCATTCCTAGTAAGTAGAGACACATACAACATGTTCAGTTTCCTTGATAATAGCTGGGTGAAAAAATCCAAAAAATATTTGAATGCATTGACCTCTTAAACCAAATGTAGTTTATTAGCGAAGACAAACTTTGTCCAGAGTTTCCTTCTTTAGTTACATGCAAGGTGCTCAGTTACTCCCCTAGATGTCCAAATTAGCATCTCATATTTTTTGATACACAGAATTATTCAGCAATTGTTGCAGCCTTTCTTTTCTTTTTTCCCCAAGTTCATTGCAGAGCTCCTCTCGGTTTCCTCTTCTGTGTCAAGAGGAGAAAATAAAGCTATGTAGATCATAATACCAGCAGATTAAAAACAATAAATGCTGGCGCATGCTGCCACAGGCAGCTGGTGTAATGTAATTGCAGTGTGTTATTGTAAAAATGTAATTTGGCTAGTCAACATACCTCATCACACAAACATTAACTTTGAGAAACTCGTTTGTTGACAAGGTTCAAAAAGCTGACAAAATAAAAAATTTAACAAACTTTTCTGTCCTATTTTCATATCCATTAAACATGATCACATGGTATATTATTAGCTATTTTATGAAAACTATTATGAGAAATAGGTTTACAAGCAAAGATTCATGTAATTTTCATTGAGTAAAGCCCGTCTCTTACCTGCACTGGAGCAAGTAACAACTCAACCTAGTATTGTGCAAACTGCATACCTACGTAATCTCTAATAGATGTGCGTATGTGGTGTACTGTGTGATAAAGTTCTCTAGAAAACTGTACAAAACAGCTTGGGGCGGATGGGTGATGCCGTTTGCATGATTCTATTTCAATGGAGTATAAACTTCCATTAATTGCTACATTAGCTCCCTATCTTCCAGGCATATCTACAGAAAGCTGGCCAACTAAATTTGGAGTTCCCAGCATTCATTTTAGTGTTTGCTCTGATACGTTTCCCACTAATCACGTTGTTTGGTTCTGTCCCAACCAGGTGCCTTGACTCAAGCCATCCGTAACTTTGCCAAAAGCCTTGAGGGCTGGCTCACCAACGCCATGAGCGCCATTCCCCAGAAGATGATCCAGACCAAGGTAGGCTCAATGTGCTCTGAACCCTTTATTTTCTTTCTTTGTAAGTTTGGTGCTTGAGTGTTGAAAGGAGTTCTTGTTATGCTGTGTGGTTTTGGAGCAGTTCATCCAAGTGCTTATGTGTTGAGGGGCAGTTATAATGACCTCATTTGCACAATGCGGCCGCTAACATTCATTACTGAAGTTATTTGAATGGTTTTGTGAATTGCTTCAAAGGAGTCTGGCTCCCTACAAGGAAAAAATGTATTTGCTTGAACTTTTTGTGTGTATGAAATAGTTAACTAGTTGCAATCTGCATAGTTGTTGCTGGGCAGAAACATTCGCCAGTGACTAGTATGACTCAATGTTATGCAATGCTCATTCACTCCTAACACAAGTGCCCTGTTTGAACTGTTTTAACTCAGGTATCCGCTGTTAGTGCCTTTGCTCAAACCCTGCGCAGATACACGTCTCTAAACCACCTGGCCCAGGCAGCACGTGCAGTCCTGCAGAACACCTCCCAGATTAACCAGATGCTGAGCGATCTCAACCGCGTTGACTTCGCCAACGTGCAGGTCTCGCCCCGTTTAAACCTTTTGTAGCTTAGGGCTCTTAAGGCCCATACTAATGACTTTTGTTCTTTATTTTCATCATAACATTCATTATTTTGTTCCACTGCTGTTTTTGTGGACCACAAGACCACAGGCCATGTGTGTTCCAGTGGTTGGAAGAACTATGTTTACTCGGGCTGTTGTGTGAGCTGTAGCGGTACTGATGCTCGTGCCCACATTCCGCTGTACAGGAACAAGCCTCGTGGGTGTGCCAGTGCGAAGAGGGCATGGTCCAGCGGCTGGAGCAGGACTTCAAGGCCACGTTGCAGCAACAAAGCTCCTTGGAGCAGTGGGCCGCCTGGTTGGATAATGTGGTCTGCCAAGTCCTCAAGCCCTACGAGGCCCGGCCCACCTTCCCCAAAGCTGCCCGCCAGTTTCTGCTCAAGTGGTCCTTTTACAGGTGTGGTTTAGCACCAACTACAACCAACAGTTTCCCTTTCAGACAAGTTGTCTTCACAGTCGTTTCCACATATCTTCTTTAACTGTTTAAAACCATCAGATATTCTTAAAATCTCCACACACAGTGTAATGTCAGGCTTATGTTTCTGTGAACTTGCAGCTCAATGGTGATCAGAGACTTGACCCTGCGCAGTGCCGCTAGCTTCGGCTCCTTCCACCTGATCCGCCTACTCTACGACGAGTACATGTTCTACCTGGTGGAGCACCGTGTTGCCCAGGCAACGGGAGAGACGCCCATTGGGGTTATGGGAGAGGTAAGGATTAAGCGCATCTCTGGGTGCCTCGGCTTTGTGTTGTCCAGTGTGAACAGCAAAGCCTTTAAGAAGCCTTGAAATCGCTCTTTATATAAAATGTCCTTTCACTTTGGCGAAAACGTCTTACAGGCTCAGAGCGCTGAAGGTTCTGCTATGCGACGCCATTCATGGCTCTAATTGTGACTGGATTCGCTTTAAAAGATGAAGCGATTTGTGCTGATAAGGCCATTATAAACGTTACAGGCTTGTTAAATGGTATGGTCTAAAGGTAATGGCGCGATTGTGCTGACTCAGACCAGCGCGGTAGGGATATTGAGGTGACTGGAGTTCGGTTTGATGATGATTATTTCCTTGTGTTGCCTTTTTTCTCTAGTTTGCTGACCTGAATACCATGTCACCTACCAACATTGATAAAGGTGAGCACTCCAAATCACGACTTGCAGGCTGTGATTTCATCTATTTCCACTTTTACTGTGTCATTTGAATGATTCTCTGTTGCTTCTCACTCTCGTAAGTCACGTTTCTTGATAGGCTTTCGCTGAAAACGCTGTGCCAAGTGGGCTGGACATTGTTATACTGACTGGTAGCCTTTATAGTAAATTGTTACCCTGGTTAAACATCGTTCCTTTTACTGGACATGGTTTAAGTCAAGTCTTGGACTAATTTGGAGTTCCAGTTCTTTTTACTCTGGCGTTTGGATCATTATCCAATTAAAATACAGCACGTTTACAATCGCCCTGTTGGAATGTAGCTTCTATATCCAGGTACTGATTAGCTCTCATTGATCCATTGACCTTCACTGATACCGATACTACTCATCAAAACCAGTACTCTTATTGAAACTACTGACTTTGGTCATCTTCCTATCATTGAAAATATGAATGACCAAAAACTAGACTGGTGTGCCAACGCTTTGGCCCACACTGAGGAAAGCACTCCACCTGCTGATCTAATCTATCAGAAACCTCTTTACAGATACCTGTAATATAGAATTAATTACTGGTACATAAATGTTAATAGCAGTAAGTACGGGTTTTCAGTAGCTTCACTACTGACCACTAAGGAACGGGTACCAATTTGGTAAGCTTGTGTGGCAACAGTGCAGAGAGAAGGCATAGCCTCTACAAGGCAAGGCAAGTTTATTTGTATAGCACCTTTCATACACAGGCTGCTTTATATTACATTCCTAATTGCATTGGTGAGCATTCAAGTCAGTGTCAAGTTATAAAGAAAGCATAACAAGAATTATTCACCATATAAAGCATAAACATTTACATTTTCTCAGTAAAATGCATTAATTAATTACTTAATAACTAAAAATGCATCCAAATATCCTCAGTAAGCTCTGACATACACACACTAACCCTGATTTGGCCCTGGAAACAGACTTTCTTGGTTCAAAGGGGTGATGAGAGCGTGTGAAAGTTAAAGGTACAGACAGGATCAGTCTGCTTGCTCTGTCATGCTTCCACAATAGTTTGCCAACTATTTTGATAATTGTTTAGTCCACTCTCAGGCTATACACCCCGCTGTGTATACTGACCATCTGCAGCTACTGCAGGAATCTAATGTACACCACCGGAAGTGTTCTTATATGAATATTGCAAGGTCTGAAAAGACTGAACACCACCTGAAAAGTGAGTATTGTTCATTTGCAGATGAGGTTAGCGAGATGGACAGCGACCTGGATGAGGAGATGGAGGAGTCAGAGGAGCCGTTGGCCAAGCGGGAGAAAGGCGAGACGGAGGTGATCCAGGTGCTACAGGTCGGGGCCATGGAGGACGGCAGCAGCGCCGTGGTGGGGGTCGTGCAGCCGGGCTCCATTCAGCTCACTTCAGCCACCCACGCCGACCACATCCTCGGCTCGCCCACCGGACCCAGCACCATCCGCCACTGCGGCGGCGCCGGCAACGCGTACGCCTCAGTGTGAAGACGAGGAGACGGACCTGGTGGCTCTTTCCGCTCCGCAGTCTCATGACTAATTTTTCCCCCTCTCCCTCCACACAGCGCACTCTTTCGTCTTTCCGTTACGTCCACTATCTCCCGCCCATCTTTCTCTGTCGATGTTTAAGGCTTTCTCTCGTGCTCAGCAAAGGTTGAATCACGCGTACGCTAGCACTACACCTGACGGCTTAGTTGCAGGAGCGCATAGCTGCAGCTTTGAGTCCTGTCGCCATATAAACGTAGTCGGTGTGATCAGCTTAATCCAACTTGGAGCAAGCCTTGAAAGAGAGAAGGCGCTGACAAGTCGGTGCTGATAGAAATGGTGAGTTTTTGACTCTTTTTGATGACCAAGAGCTCAAATCCATGCCACTAGCTCCACAAAGAAAACTATTCTTTTAGACGTGTCTTGTCACTTTCTCTTTTTTTTGTTCTCCTATTTATTTGTACTACTGGTCGTTGTTTACGATTTTCTACGTGGCTTTGTGTTGCAGTGGGAAACCTTGCTGTATACTGTGCTGCTATAACCTCAGGCAGGCTACTGAACTTCTGAACTTCTTAAACTTGCGTATTCATCAGACTGTAAGCGTTCCCCTTTGCCTTCTGTTTGTGGAATTAGACGCTTGGTAGCTTTTCGGAGAGGATTTGTTTCCTGTACACTACGTTATACAGTCCTTGTCGTGGGTTTTGTAGTAATTCTTTTTCCAGATCGGACCAAAAAAACGAGTGGCGATTGGCTGTTCCGGGCCGTTTGTAAAGCTTTGTTTCCTCTCCCACCTGTGCCGTGTTGTAAAACAGAGCGAATGTCAGGGATTTAATGTACCTCGGGTTCATCATAGTGCCTTAACAGCTTTTCATTTTGTCATACTGACAGGGAGGCAGTTTCTTTTTTGTGGCTGTTTTTCTTTTTCTTTTCTTTCTCTGTTTTGGGGTACCGGAGAGCTCACTTACCGGTCATTGCTAGATCTCTCTAAATGGACCTGTGGCTGGATTTGTGGTCGGTCATCAATGTGATAAGGTACTGCTCTGATGATTCAGGAGTGCAGTTTATCCGTTAAGTAGGGCTGGCTCGAACAGCGCTTTGCAGAGTGCGAGTAGTCTTCAGCGTTTGGGAACGAGTACTTGAGTACTTGTTTTTTTAGAAGGATTATAATTATAATTCATAATTAACCATCATTAAAACGTGTCTGTTTGCCTGGAATACTAAACAGTTAGAGATTTCCTTTTTTTTAATGATCGAGAACCCAAAGATCCTGTAAGGCAGATATGCTGAGCGACATAATACATGCGCTTAATAATCTGATAACTGCAGAAAATCTGATCTGGGTCTACAGCAATTGGATTTCTACAGCCAATGAACTCATAACGTTAACATAATGTAATTTTTGTTTTCTGTTTTAACCTGAAATATGAATATGCAACATCAAGAAGATTAATTTCGTCAAGTGTGTAGCTTCAGCTTCACTTCGAAAGTGTTTTGTTGCAAGAAATCATGTGCTGAGAAATCTTGATAACTGGGCTAAAATCCAGCTCTGTCAGATTTCCAGGCTTTAACCTGATCTAAGAAATCGGAGGATGATGTTTATGATGATTATGATCAGATTATTAAGTGCATGAACACGCAGTCAGCCTGGACGTTTTGCCTGGACAGCAATTATTATATTATATAAAGGTTTTTAAAATCTTTTGTTTAGGCATCTTTGTTTCATAGCCAGCTTAGTAGTCGCTGGATTACTGATTGGCTAGTCAAGTTCACATTCCACTGACTAGGCCATCCATATGAAAAATTCTAAGCTAGTAAAATAACCTGAGTCTTGATAAATTAATGTATATTGAACACTGCATACATTCATAACCTAAAGAAATCAGCTAAACCTGTTTGTCTCCATCTCTCACATCAGTCACCAAAACTAAATACCAAGTAATGAGGCGAATACCAGCCTGACGAAGGAGCACTCTAATTATTCGAGCCAGCCCTGCCGCGAAGGTTTTCTCGTGCTACGACGCATCTTACTTCGTGCGGCCTGCTCCCTCCTTCGCCTTTGGCGGCGAGGTGAAGGGTTGTGTGTATGTAGTGTATGTATGTATGTTGTGCGTATGTGTGCACGCACATGAGGGCTGGAATCGGGCTTAGTCGTGTTTCTGTTGATAGATTGTTTGTGTAAACGTCACCCTACCTCACACCAGTGGTGCCAGCCCTTGGATGCAAAAGCCCTGCAGTTCTGACATGTGTTACATTTGTACTGCTCTCATCCAATCACACTAATTCTGTCCACACTACACACTACGTCCTATTCGTTCCTTTGGTTAAGACACTGGATATCTGTATAGGGGACCAAAAGTTGCTATTTGTTATGATTTAAAAGACGAGTCTAAATATAAATATATATTGATAGAAATATATATAAGGGTGAAATCGGTTTACCCGTTTCTCTCGTGTGGAATAGCTGAGCTGGCGGTGTTGCTTTTGTAGCTTCTTCTGTTGATCGGCCGATCCGTTAACTGACTGTGAAAGGGGAGGGGGAGGTCAGTCTGTATCATTGGGAGAAGGCACGTTAATTCTGTGATTTGGACCAATGATTTTGCAAAACACATGGCTCCCTTTCGCCCGAGAGCACCAGCGACATGCATTTAAAAAAAAAAAACTAAAAAAACAAAAACAAAAACAAATGAAGAGGATCTGGTGTCTAGTTGCTCCCTGGTTATAGGTGCTGACTACATGGACTACTTTTTTTGTTTGTTTGTTTGTTTATTCTCTTGGTACTTGATTTGTACTTGATTGCTGTCATGTGATGGGGGAGAAAAAACACTGGAAAACCAGACGAACTGGAACTGTTTTGTCTTCACTACTGACGTTTTATTTGTTTTTGCTTTCGTTTTTGGGGAAGTGCCCGAGAATGCCATTTCAGTTTTACGTGTGTTTGTTTGTTTTTTGTTTTTTTTCCCCATTGACACTGTTTACGGCACTGTATTTCAAGTGATTTGGCTTATTCTTTTCTGAAGAATGACTTTCTGCTTTCTGAAACCAGATAATCACCGTTTATCAGAGTGCAATCTGCAAAATAGGGAAAACAGTCACGTTTTTATTTATTTTTTGTTTTTTCTTTGTAGTAATGAGCCATTGACCACTTGAATGTGGCCAAAATTGCTGACATCATTTAAAAAAAAACAAACAAAGAGGACTTAGCGATTATGTATCTGATCTGTAATATTTAGCCCTTCCCAGTGTAAAGTTAACCATGTTTTAGTTTAGTTTCTCGCAGATGGATTTGTCATGTTTTGTTGTATCCTCTTGTGCCTGGAGTGAGAACAGCTCTTAGCTATTGGTTAGTTTGAAATGAAAGTGCTTTTGGTCTTGCATGCCTTTTTTTATCGTGCTGCTAGAATATCATGAATTTGTTTGGGGTTTTTAAATTTTTTTTTTTATTTCTCTTTCTTTTCGGACTGTGCCGCAGTAAATGACTATTTTGCGCATTCGTTCCAAACCGCTTGCCTGTCGCTGTCCCATCCCTCCTTATAGATTTGTTTTGTTTGCCAAAATGATGATGACGACGATACTACTTTCATTTGATTACTCCTGAGATCCCAGCTGGCATGCCCTATTTTTTTATACGTCCCGCTCCACTGAAGTTGGCCTTGCTTCGATCTGAAATCTATGAATATATGATCCTTTAGTCACCAAAGTATGGTGCGCAAGGCCGTGAAGAAAGTGAACGAAAACGTAACCTAACATATCAAACCCCTGAGCTACTGCAAATGGGAGAGAGAGAGTGAGAGAGAGAGAGAAGGCTCTCCTAGCAAGGCAGCTTCACCGACAAAAGACTTCAGTGCCTTTTGATTTCACTAAGACCTCTAGAACCAGAGGAAGCCCGCCAGTTGGCCCCCGAGAGCAGGCACACGGCGGTGGGACTTCCGGCTGGCCAGTCTAAGTAAGGTCTACTCTTTAGCCGTGGTCCAGGTGTCCCCGCTGTCCTCTATGTAATCCGCGCCGACCACAGATATGCACATATTTCCATATTTTCGAGGCACACTGCTCCATCTCTCCGCGGTGGTGGCCGACGACCGCGGGAGAGTCGTACGGATCTCTTGCGTAGGAAACGGTGATGTAACTAGAACTGTATTGGAACTCCACCAATAAGAACGCTGCACTATCATAATCGTGACATCCTTTTTTCTCCCCCCTCCTTTCTACTGTACGTAGAGTGATGTGCTCGTTTCTTTCTTTTTCTTCTTCTTTTTAATGCTTTTCCGAATATTTTAAGTGCCATTTGACGGTTTACTTAGTGAGTCGTGGCCTGCTGTAGCGCGTTCTAATGCAAGCACAAGCATTGTGGTACTCCCGAGCAACTCGACACTCTGGGGGGGAAAAAAGAGCAGTCTTAGTTGTAAATATTGAAATAAAAATGGAAGGTTATTTATTTACTCTCCCTTTCGTTAACCGGTTTAATGACAGATGTTTTTTGAAAGTGTACATGGTGATTCTTTTTTTTTCCCCCTCTTTCTCTCTTTTTGGACGATGTATTGTACTTTACCTATACATACAGTATGTATTTTTTTTCCTCTCCTTTTTTTTCGTGTGTTGTTTCGAGTTATCTCTTAGTAAATTATATTCTCTGAAAAATTGGTAAGAGCTAACCAATATGTGTAGAGTGATTTGTATTGTGTATTTTACATGAAGGATAACAAAACTGGGGAACTTTTATATTTATAAAGGCATATATTAACATTTTAGTGTGTCGTTATGAGGAAAAATAGAGGAAATATCCAAGACACATGTAGTTTGTTTTTTCTGAATATTTCAGACTTGAGCTCAGGCTAGCTTATTAGTGTTGTTTACTTACTTGTGGCTGTCTTTCAATTAATAAACTTTTTTCTTGTTGAAAAAAACCCCCATAATTGTCACCATCAATGGTAAAAGCGCTTCCTCGCAGCCTTTTAAAACTCAATCTCAATGTAACGAGTGATTATAGGGTCGGATTGAAGGGGCGGTGTGTAATCTCTAGTGGTGAGGTTGAGTATTGCAGTATGGCAGTCACCGTTCCTGTCCTGATTGTTTAACAATATTTGTGCTAAGTAATAGTTTCTATCATTGCTGTTCTTGCAACTTATTTTACCCATCAACCAGTTCTACCTTGCATGCTCATATCATTAGTACAGTGTAGTAATATTTTATTTAGTATTTAATTGTTAATTCAGTTCAGACTCAGCTTAATAATCACTACTTTCTCTTTAATATGCTGATATTCAAGTTTTCCACCTTATATGGTGCTGTGGTAACATTCTGGAATCTGAAGCGTTTAAGATGGAATGGGAAGTTCACTGTGCCATCCAGATGCACCAGCATTGAGATAGGATGGGACCGTTTTAGCTCATGCCCACTTTACATAAAGACTCAATCAGAGACTGCCTCAGTCAGAGACTGCCTCTACCTGTGCAGCTTCTAAAGCTTTACCATCCAGATTTGAATTTCTTTGGTGTTTAGTTTATTAAACTGTAAATACTGTTTGACCAGAGGAGTATATGTCTCCTTGTGAGTCTTGGTTCCTCCCAAGGTTTCTTCCTCCAGTCTGAGGGAGTTTTTTTTTCTTGCCACTGTTGCCTCTGGCTTGCTCACTGGGGGATATATATTGTGACTGTCTGTTTTCAGAACCTCTGTAAAGCTGCTTTGTAACAACATCGTTGTAAAAAGCAACACACAAATACACTTGAAGTTTGAAGAACTGGCAAAAGCTAAACATCTGCACCTCCATGTCACTGCAGCATAGCTTAAAGTGGAACACCATAGCTGAACATTCATGAATGGAACTGCTGCACCATTTAAGGTGGAACAGGAAAATCAAATAAGCTGACTTAAGGATCAGAGATTTAATGCTGGTGGTATGTTTGATTGGGATTTGAGCTACTGAGATCATTCGCCAGTGCTGCTTGTTCAACATACAACCAAGAAATGGAACAAGTACTCAACAGCCACTTTGTGGGCCCTCCTCTCTGAGCTCCTGTAGAAACGTCTGCAGCTCTATAGGGCGGACAGGCCCAGTCCACGACCAGCTTGTATGAAGCTCTCATTCTAAATGAGCAAAAATACAGAGAGGTATAGGGGACTACACACTAAAGAAAACAGTTTGGTGCAGTATATTCTGAATCTTACACACTGCTACTTTTAAGCCTAACCTGAACTTATTTTTTCATTCTAATGCTCTGCAGTCCATGAATAGACTTACTTCCTGTCCAAGAAACCAACCCTTAGACTCTTGGATACACTGGCACTCCCAGGTCATGATCTTTTCATGTCTGAAGCAGGAATCCATTTAAAAGTGTGAGAGTTTGTTCCTCGGACTTCAGTCGAGCAATGTGAACACCTGACGCAAGTACAAATGAAAAACACAGAACAACGTTCTACTTTGAAATATATTTCCATTAATAAAACTGGTAATCTACCTGAAAGAGCAAGTCACAAATCTGGGTTCCTAATTAAATCTAAATTCTAATTCTTTCCATACAAATAGATATAGGACTTCATCAGGCTGCTTGTAGTAAAAGTAGCAAAAGGAAACAATATCTAAGTAAGCCCACAGGCCATGCGGACAGGATTGTCTACATTTCTTTACCATCCGTTACCTCAATCAGTGAGTACTTAAAGCAGAAACACCAGGAATACACATACAAGCTCCAAGTAATACTGACATCATCCTCTTCTGTATAATTTCATATGGCTTTCAGAGTCCTCACAGTAACACATACCTGCTTTTCCAGTTCACGTCTTGTCGAAACATTATTGGAATTTATTACATTAGTCACTGTTGAACCTGGATATCCCGACTGAACCAAAGTAACGAAGTCATGATCTTGTTTCCTCACACTGAGGTACCTCGATTCTTGCTTTTCTCAAAGCAGAGCAAGACTCAAGCTTGTTTGAGGCTGAGAAAACATCACAAGCCCTTTTAACATGTATGTACACACAAGTGACCGTATGGATATCTATTTTAAAAAAAACAACAAAAAAAAATTTATAAACTTGGTAACCTGTCAGGGTCCAATGACAGGTAAGGGATGTATCTTAGCGGGGGGTTTAAAAAGGAATTTGATCGCTGAGACGTAAGGTGATTCAGCATTTCTTTACGGTAGAGGCTCAAAAGCTGTGTTCAGACTGCAAGTACATCAGACTTGATTTTGTCTCTCAAATCAGATCTTTTGAGATGACTGTCCACGCAGTTGTTTGCAAGCAATCAGATTGGATGTGTGTGTCCAGACATCACCAGCCTTTCTGCATGGGTGCTATGGTAACAACGTAAGGATTGGAAATTCCAACACTTCTATCACTCTGGCTTTGACGTTGTTGGTCACGTTGTAAGTGACGCAAAAGAAATTTGAGTGCCAGAGTGTCCAAGACTGAGACGCATCTAAAGAATATCTGATTTAAATCATGTTTTAAACCACTTCCAAATGTTTGGATCTTATTTGCAAACATCAAGAATCAATCTGGACATCTGGATCAGTGCTGGCAGTCTGAACAAACCGAGCAAAATAAAAAAATAATACAATAAAGTGCTAAAGTAAGCAATCGTGGCATTTAGCTAAAGACTGTACATCTTACAGAACCAGAGAGGTTTAAGCCTTCCAATAAAACTGGCCTTACACAGTTCACCAATTCACACACTTGTATAGCAAATACTGGTGAAAAACGAAATAACTGCCCAATTTTACTGCCACAGGGGGAAAAAGTAACTGCTGCATGACCTGTTAGATAAACTAAAGGACTGTTTGAATCTGAGCACAACGGATCTCTGTTATATGAAAGCGCAGGCGGCTGTAGTTGGTGACCGGGAATGGCCTAGGTTCAACTCACAGTACTATGTTAATACACAGGTCCGCAAATGTATGGTGGACCAAGAAAAGAAAATCATTAACAGTTCATGAAACGTTACCCTGTAAAGTAGTGATACTCTTCTGGCAACTCCAACTTACACAGTGTCCCTGAACAGCTTTGTTCAAAGGCACATTGTGCAGCCCACTTAAGAAAGCAGTTCCATGAATTCCATCTATATAAAGAAAAAAAACACATCGTTGAGAATCGTGCCATAGCCATAACAGCTGCATGTGAGGAGCTGAAACTGTTTAAAATCACACAATACTCAGAAAACCTCTGCTCAGTTTCAGACTCCTCGTTTGTTGCATTGCTTTAGGTCCTCCCCCCAGCGTCTGGTACACGCCACTGCTCGTGTACTGATGAGATGCCAAACGTAACATTGTGTAGGTGCATCAAACTGAAAACATGAAAACGATCAAACGGCGACGATGTTTCTTGCAGCGGCTTCCTGGGCCTGTTCCGGTAGAAAGAAGAAGTGTTTACTTTAGGAAAGGCGTGTCTGGTTCTCGCACCTCGCCTTTTGTTTTCGACACAGGGACAGAGGTCAGCTAGCTAACGGATTTACCCCACAGTCTACATCGGGGGCTCATCTGCACTGGCTCACACAGTTCAATGCCACTCGGTTGTTTGGCTGCCCTTCGGAAAAAGGAAGAAAAACGGGGGGGTACAGGTGCCGCAAGGTTCTAACAGAAGTGAAGAACTCTCAGTCCAGGGGCTGGGGGTCCGCTATGGGCATGGTATGCAGCACCTCATCCAGCAGCTGCAGGGCCCGGTGGAGGTGGATCTCGATCCAACATGGCGTCTCCTTAATACTCTGCCTGGGGTAGTCCGGACCCCAGCCCTTCACGAAGCTCATCCGCAAGATGCACAGCCTGCGCAGGTCGTCCACACCAATGCCAGCGGCCGCAGACAAACCTGGAGTAGAGATTAACAGAGTGCGTCAGAGATCACCAGCACCGCTCACAAAGAGGGACCACTAGCTGTCTAGTTTCACATCCACTTCATGCACACTTGTAAATTATGATCTTCCTTCAGCATTCTCCCTTCTACAGGGGTCGCCACAGCAAGCTAACTCACATTCTAGATTTGGCCAAGTGATTTACATCGGATGCCCTTCCTGACACAACCGGACTTGGGACCACACACACTCACACCTATGGGTAATTTAGAGTGACCAATCAGCCTAAGACGCATGTCTTTGGACTGTGGGAGGAAACCAGAGTACATTTGTACATTATGATACTTTGAAATAAATAAATAAATAAATAAATAAACAAACAAACAAACTCCAACCTGATTTTTTCATACCCTACTGCTAATGGTGGCAAAATACAGAACACAAAGAACTGTTCAACACTAATCAGTCCAGTCAATTTTCTTGTCTCAGCTAGATGCCAAACAATCTTTGAACTTAGAATATTCTGCTGATCTCAAAAGGTTTATAAAAAGGTAATAATAATAATAATAATAATAATAATAATAATAAGAGATGGACCGATCAACGTTTTTGAGGCCAATTCCGATCGCCAATCACCCTTCAGTGCGATCAACCGATAGCCAATACTAATCGAGGGCGGGGCTATATGCCACGGCAGGGCTACATTTAGTTATTAGCGCAAGCAAGTCATGAAACGTGGTGGTAACGTGGTTATCTAGCGCTATAATCTCAATCAATCAAACTCAATCTGTGATTCCTTTAGCTCTCTGGCTGTTGCTGCTGCTGTTCTGTTAGTACCGGTCAGATCTGGTCTGCACGGTGTTCTGGGTTATTTGTTTTGTGCTAGCTCTGCTGTTTGCTGATACTCCCTGTATTCAGCCGCATGGTGTACTCTTAAGTGTTGTATCAGATTAGTAGTGTTAAATGTCTTTGTTTTGGTTCCCCAACAAGACATGTTGATTTTACAGATGTTACAGAACGCCCTGGATGAGTCTGCGTCACATACGGTAGCAAACGCCAGACGGACGATGTTTTCTATTAGCACATGCCGTGAATGCCATAAACCGTTTCCACGAGGCCACTGCTTTAGTCAGTCTGACAAAAATGAAACGGAATGCATTTCCACCAAGCGGTTTAGAGGGGAATTGCAGGGACTTAGCTGGACGGGGTTTCAAGGAGGGCTCCTCTTTCTGGTTGAAACGCTAGCTGGAAAAACAAATTAGGCTCATCAATCAGCTCTCGGGATCAGCTAAATTGGAGAAATATCGGCCGTCGTCCGATATCGAAACAGCCGATCAATCATCTCCAATAATAATAATCATAATAATAGACCAATGACAATGTTTCATCTCCACACCCTCCTTATTATTGTGTATTGTGCCTTCTTTCTCTGAGAGATCAGCTGCTGAGATCATAGCAATAAACTGCAGTGACGAGAGAGCGAGCGAGAGCTGTACTCACTGATTGCGGGTGCAATCCCCCCGACAGAACCAGGTCCGGGGATGTTTCCGGCCACAGCCGCTGCCTGGGCTGCAGCCGCTGCTTGAGCTGTGGCTGCCTGCTGCTGCATCTGCCGGTGGCACTGTCGTAAGTCAAACACCTGCAGCAGACAAGCAAGCGCATGAGCCAAGCAACAAAACTGTCCTGAAACCAAAACTGGCCGGCGCCAGAAACAAAACAAACACAGCTCCAGCTCACCTTGATATACGCACTAGGGTAGATCTTGTGTACAGCGTCTCCAGGGGCGCGACCGGCCTCTCGGTCCAAGTAGTAGCTCTGTACAAAAACGGCGTGGTCGCTCAGGCAACGCACCCACACGTCACCTTCACCTTTGCACTCCAGTTGGACGCCCTTACCAATATGCAACCTGAAAACAGATTAAGACATAGTCACAATCTCATTTTTTTTCCAATCTCATGCTATTCAAAATGATGGCATGAAATTATACCTTGCTCTCTCAATGGCTTCGGTTCTGTGCACGTTACTCAGCTGGCCCAGGCAAAAGCGGTCTCCACCAGATGGGTCCACGTACCCATCCACGGTCACTATGGGGCAATTCGAGGGAACCTTGAAAGTTTCCCCGACCTGTACGTCCATCTCAAAATAGGCGATGGAGCACCAGTACTCAGGAGCTGGAGAAAAAGCACACGCGCTTCATAAGAGATGCCTTCATCATTACAGCATTTTAGCCTAACGGCAGCATTTAATAAGTAACCAGAAGGTCACCAGTTTGATCCCCTGAACCTCCCTTGAGCAAGACACCTAACTAACAACTGCTTCCCAGGCGCTGTGGATAAGGCTGCCACCCACTTTAGGCAAGTGTGCTCAATAACCCCCAGGCGTGTAGGTGTGTGCGTGCGTGCGTGTTTGTTTTTGTAGAGGTATATTGGTGAGGACCACATGTCCTCACTAGTGTAGGACAATCAGATGTTTTGGAAAAGTGAGGACATTTTGCACACATTATTTTCTACAAAAATCATTAAAAAAAAAAAAATCTAATAGAGCAAAAAAAATTTGTCTTGTGGGTACTGAGGCTAAGGTAAGGGTTTGGTTTAGGTGTAGGTGTAGTATTATATACAGAGGTCAAATGCTGCTTGTAACAAAATGCATAAGTAGTAGGGCTGAACGACAGACATTAAATGCAATGTTCGATAAAGCTGACAGATATCATGATGACAATATGACACGCATTATATTAATTATAATAACACATCTCTGGCCGGATGTAACACAAGTACAGACAGTTATTGGATTTAGATTATCTTTTTTTTGAACAAGTAGCAAAAAACAAAACTCAAAACTACAAAAGCACCATTCTGCTAAATTTAAAACTAAAATACTAACAACTATTCACATCAGAACCCCAGGCACATTTTTATGGCCTGAAAGGCAGAAATACTAGGGGTGTGCGATATTAATATCTGGATATTTTCTGTAATTTTGTCGATAACAATAATAAACGATATTTTGCATTGTTTAAAAATGTGTTTGTAAAAGTTTTATATTTTATTAGCTTGCATTTCCTGAAGGATAATAATATCCATCCATCATCTTCCTCTTAATCCCGCTAGTGTCAGGGCCAATCCCAGAGTCATCTGCGAAGGCCAGACATCGTAGCTGGTTTAGGTCTGTCTTGGATAATGCGCTTTTGAAGGTGGTCATACTCTGGTCATACTCTGTAGACTGCCTGAAGTAGTGAGCGTGTGGAGTCAAGGTGTTCTGATTGGTGTTTTTTTTCCCCAGTCAGTAGCGTACTCGATAACATCAGCTCGTGCATCGTTAACAAAGCAATTAAGATATTATCGTAGATTGTATATAATCGCACACCCATAAGAGATACCTTCCGCCTTATCTCAACAAGACAATAATAAAAATATGATTTATTGTGCTGCCCTAATCAGTAGGAGTTTTTGCTAGTTTTTAAACTGTAAGAACTCTAAACATTGTTGTGGCACCACTGTAGGAGTTGACTAAGAAATCTGTTTTTTAAAATCTGAACTGTTCCGTGCAACAGTGACTGCAAAAAGAGAGGGAGAGAGAGAGAGAGAGTAAGATGTACCCGGATGGTTGGAAATTGGTGGTTGAAATGCAATTTCATTGTGAACAGGCCCTAGGGGAGGAGAAAGAAAAAGAACTGATAAATGAACAGATCTGGGATATGGATCATTTGCCATATGCTCTCAGAGAGGCAAACTCACAGTAGTGTCCCGGATGGTGCATGGGTGGGTGGTGCTGGATATGGCCATTTTGAGGATGAGGCACGTTAGGCGTGAAATTGTTGTTCCTTGTCCAGGTGGAGGTGGCATCTGAGAAAAACGAGTAAAGCAAATACAGGCCATAAACAAAGTGTGGTTTTATTTAAATAAAAAAAAAAAACAAAAAAAAAAAAAAAACACCCAGCTTCTGTGTGTTTTACTGCGTCAATTAACTCAAAATGAATGTCTGATGAAAGTACAATGATGATGTAATGGAGATAAATAAGCAATGCTGGTCTAGGATATGCTGAAAAGCTTTCTGGCTCTGAGAGCAGGGCCACCGGGGTCCGACGGAAGCTTACTGTGGTGGTAAGTGGAGGTCTGGCCAGGGGGGAAGCCATTCTGCTGTGTTCCCTGCCCTGTCCCTGAAGCAATCTGTAACAGACTCTCGCTGCTATGGCTCCCTGAGAGAAGACTATTGGAATGAGCTGAGGAAAGAGTGGGGAAAGGGTGGGTGTGGGAATGCACGCAAACACATACACAGACATACACAAACCATTAACACATTACAACACCTCTCTTAATGAGAAAGCTTTTCAGCATGGCCTAAACATTCATGACATGATGAACGGTACGGTAATAAGGGAGCGAAATGACAGTCTATGTGAGAAAATGTCTGATAATGAAGTCTCACTTGTAGATCCCACTGCAATGCTAGAGAAGGCGGAAGTGGAGGCTGAACTGCTGCTGTCTGTTGGAGGGAGCATGGCGGGTGTACTGAAGGCCTCCTGAGCGACAGGTCTAGAAGGAGGGTGCTGGATAGTCTGGATGTGGCCCTCAGAACTGGGTAAGGATGACGGACAATCGTAGTCATATTCATCTTTGACCATGAGGCCAGATGAACCTGGAGTGGAGAAATCAATGGCAATATGTTATGGTTAAAAGGGACAAACTGTCCGACTGAACTGTTCTTATCAGCACTTCAGGAACACTGAGCACACTCTAAACTGGGTAACACGACTAATTATGATATTAACACAATGCAATGGTTTCCATACTTGTCACACTAGAAAAGTAGAAAACTCACCAGAGCCTGACAGTGTGAGTCCAGACAGGTCTGCGAGGAAAAAAAAAAAAAAGGAACATGAGCTTGATTGAATGAAAAACAAAATTACATGTTTATAAGCCGAAGCCTTTAACTGACCTATTCCTGCTGAGACCACCCGCTCATAGTGGTATGGGTTCACACAAACACTGTCACACTTCAGGTCAAAGGCAAACTGGCAGTATTTGACATGCTTCAGCTCATTTTTGTGGAGGTCTGGCCATCGCCACAGTCGTGCATATATCACGTGAGGGAAACCTTTGCGTCCTGCCACCTGAAAATAAGGAGGAAAACACATGTAACTAAAACTTGGGAGCTTCAAATACAGAAAGAAACTGAAGCAAGATGGTTAGAAAAGAAACTAATTCACCACAATGCTGTAATTATCTTAGACCCACAACAACAAAAAAACTGCACTCAGTCTCACCTAACCATGTCACCTTTCAGACGCATAGAAAAGATTTACATTATTAATAACTACTAGCGGTGTAAGAACTCCAACATAAACAAGCAGCACAAGGGCGCAATGCTATTGTAAGCATTAGCAACCCTGTTCAAATGGTGGTGTGTTTCAATAGTAGGATTTGGAAAAATTACAATATATTACTATTGAATCATGACCACTGTAACACGATACATACGGTATTGCCAGTCTCTTGCTAATACACAGCCCTATTAATAAGACACTCTAAATGTAGGCATTATGATTTTTCTGATTTACTGTAAACTGGGTCTCATTTCACAAGAGGTGCTACAAAAAAAACGCACTTGTAGTCAGATTAATTATTTAATTATATAAGGTTAATTATTCTGCTTGCAGAAAGAGTCCAGTGCATTGTTATGTTCAATGATCATCACCTTGCTCGCTTGTGTTTGTAACAGGCCTCTCTACCTCACCTGTAGTCGGCCATCCAGAGTGCGCTGGATAGTCACACACTTGCTGGGATGAGCTCCATTGGTGGTGATAGCGGTGATGAGTGAGTCAAGCTCGTCTTTCTTCTCCTTTAGCTTCTTGACCAGGCTCTCGATGGCTCGCTTTGCAAAGGTCTCGCTCTCCCCGCCCTGCCTGTGACACATCAGACTGTGCACGATGCTCAGGCAGGCATCGTTACTGGTTGGTGTGTTTGTGATCGACATGTTGACCAAACTTTCTTTTCTCAGGGCTCTTCAAAACTGTCTTACCAGATGTTCAGGGAGAAGGAATCATCAGTGAAATGGCCAGGCAGCATCCATTTACTTCTAAGCCTAAAAAAAGAAAATTTGTTCAATACTGTGACAAATTTCAGAGTAAAACACTATCACTATATCAGAAAAGGTCTCTGTGCTAGTTGAGTGCAGTTGCTCAAAGATAAGTGGGGGTTGTGGGACGGTGCAGTGACACATATTGCTGATTAATATTTTCCCCTGGCTGCTAGCGTTCAGTGATGTAATCAAAACTCTGAACGATCCTCCAGAGACAAGCCATAATCTCTAGAGCTCCAGCAGGTACTCAATAATATCCAATGGATCAAATAATGGAAAAGCCAATTAAACAACCAACACATTTTCCTCTTTTATAAACCCACACACATCCATGAAGAATTAAATGTTTGTTTTTAACAATACAAATTCTAATTTGTCAGCAACAACCCACAACTGCCAGCCCTGCACACCCAACTAATTAGAGATTGGCACAGCATCCCAGACTTTTGGAGTTTATATCTGTCCTATCTGTCCTAAGTCTGGAAACCTACTGTGGTTTGTTTTCCAGGCAACATTATATCAGTTGAGTTTACGACCAAGAATAAATGAAAGACAGCTGGCTAGCTCTGCATGATTAGGCTCACTTAGTTCACTTCTTGAGCTCTTCCTATTATTACAGAATACTGTTAGAAAAATATATAACATAGTTGCTGAATCAGCTTGAAGAGAAATTCCAGTAAACTTTCTAATTTTCTCTATAATTCAGTGTAAACAGGGACATCCTGAATCATATGATGTGAAAGGTTTAAGCCTAATATTTCATGAAACTGACAGACTTTACAGTGATGGTGATGTTGACACAGCGACCCTGCTTCCCAAAACAAATATAACCACTTTATAGACCTTATAAGCCAAAACATTAAGACACACTACCATACATCAATGTGTCAGACATCAGGCAGCATATTCATATTACATGTAATAACTTTCTGTGAGGGAGCTTTTAGAGTAATTTAACTCTTCAGACATCTGGTTCCATTTATTATTTCACATCGAACCACATGAATGACTTTGTTTACATCTACACTATTTTATTAAGTAGAAAAAGATAGAGTTAATAAGACCATGGACATTAATCAAGCATCATTATTAGTATACCCAGTGCCTTTGTGCTATACTGGGGCATAATACAATATATTATCATTATTATTATTATTATTATTAATAATAATAATAATAATAATAATAATAATAATAATAATAATAATAATAATATTATTATTATTCTTTCAGACGTTCCACTTGTGAGAGGTTAGGGTTAAAACCAAAAGTCATTTCCAAATGTATATATTAGTTGTGTATCATGCACTTTCTTCCATACTTATAACGAAAATTAATGTAAAGTTTACACAGTAAAGTTTACACAGTAAAGTTTACACAGTAAAGTTAAACGCACAGTCTCGCTGTCAACCGTCTGACAGCTTCAAAGTGAGTCACTTGCAGCGTGAGACGCAAAAACGAACACTGTCAGAACATACTTAACTTTCTGACAGAGAGAAAAGTACAATTTACCTCATAAAACACATATGTTACCCCAAAAACACTTTAAGGACGAGCTGGGAAGCATTATTTGTTAGCTGGTATCTTACAGTCGAACGCTGTCAAATCTCGACGAAGACTGAAGAGCTAAACTAGGAGGTAAAACGGATACATGTGTATAAAATGTGTCTATTTGTTTTTACTTTTATGCCCCCTCTCTCATTTGTAACGTATTGTTCGGTTTTAATTTAGCTCAGAAAGTGTAAAGTATAAGGTTAGCTTTGCGCAAATTAGCAACTGTAGCTAACGTCAATAGCTAGCTAACTATTTAACCTGGCTTTCTGTTACACCAACACAAAACAGTCCGTTAAAGCGCCATTAAACCCCGAATTAAAACTTATATAAACACATATCTGCTAATGAATCCCAAGTTACATTATTAGAACTACAATTAGCATCGCTGCTGGCTATCTTAGCCTTAGCTTAGCTTTGGATTACACACAAACTCTCGCTGGACTGGACTGTGCAGAGTTAGCTGGTCACGGTACTCGTAATCGTTGTAAACTGCTTGTCGAGCTGTACAAAATGTCTCAGAATACTGAAACTCAATAACATGACTTACCTGGACTGTTCGTTGTTTGAGTATCGAGCCCGTTAGCCAGTCAGGTATAGCCGAGCTGCTCGGTTCACAGCAGAGCAGCAAACGCGCCGCTCAAACTTCAGCCCGAGTAGCTGTTCGGCGAGTTTGTGCGATGTGGGAGCCGCAGAATATCAAGAAACATACATTACAACCGGGCAGAAGATCTGCCTGAATCCACAGAAATCACACGAATACAGCGTTCAGTGAGAAGGCGAATACGAGCGCAGCTCCAAACAAAAATAAACAGTGGAGACTCGGTCCGCAGGCACCATCTTAATGCCCCGCAGCAGCTGCCCTGATTTCGTAGCGATATGGCGAACGACGCATGCGCAGAGAGAAAAGAAGGAACGGGCTGCGATCCAATCTGAGTACTTGTGTCCTACCACCCTACTCTAGAACACCACTTGGGAAATATTTGTAATAATTCTTTATATATACTAAGGCCACAAATTACTATATTAAGTCCACAAATTACTATACGGAGGCAAAAAATGACCATATTGAGCCAATTCTGAGTTAATTTACTAATATTTGCAAATTACTTAGGCCTCAAATTATGATAAGGCCACAAATTACCATAACCATAACTAGGTATTTTGAGGGCACAAATTATTATACAGAGACTACTAATTACTGTGTTGAGCCAACAGTTTATTATATTTCCTCATAATTACAATTTGCTAAGGCCACACATTATAATACTGAGCCAAACAAATTATATACTGAGACCTGAAATTACTATATTTAGGCAATAGTTTACTATACTGAGACCACAAATGATCATACTGACCCAACAATTATTATAGAACAGTTATAATGCTAAGTTAACAATGTACTATATTAACTAATATATATCCACTGATACTAATGTATCTCCATTTTTGTCTATTTTGAGTTTTCTACATCATTTGAACATGCCAATGGTCATTTACATTGTGTGAAACTTCCATGATGAATGCACCAATAGAAATGCTCAAAAATAGCTTGGAAAGAATTCTGGTCTCATTGACTTACATTAAAAGTAAAGTATGTTTTTGTACTCTCCTGTAAAGTTGCAATTTTTGAAATTCTTGTTTTTCTTTGGACAGTGACAATTTGCAGTTAGCTAATTTACTATTAATTTACTATTTTGGCACAAATTATTCCAGCTCTCTATAGATACTCACACTGTGCCAATTCTCTGGAAAATATCTGTAATTATTCTGGTCCCAAATATAGTCAGCCCTCGGAAGAATAATGACTATAGACCGGTGACACTCACCTCAAATGTTTTTAAATCATTTGAAAGGCTGATGCTTGAAAAGCTTTGAATACATACATAATAGCTAATAAATTCCAGTTTGCTTATACAAAAAATCGAAGCACAAGTGACGCAATAGCAACATTAATGCATCTTATTTTTAAGCATATTGAATGTTCAAATGCATATGCTCAACTACTGTTTATTGATTTTAGTTCAGCCTTTAACTTAATACAGCCACATCTGCTCCTTAGTAAGCTAGCCCATGCTGATGTAAACCCATTTGTAATTAAGTGGTGTTACTCTTTCCTGTCTAATAGGCCACAACAAGTAAAGTTGAACTCTGCTCTGTCGGATATAACAGTATGTAGTACTGGTGCCCCCCAGGGGAGTGTCAGTTCACCTTTTCTGTTTACCTTCTACACGAATGATTGTGTTAGTATGGAGGAAAACCAGCACCTGATTAAATTTTCTGATGATACAGTTTTACTCAGTTTGTTAACAAAAACCTCTAATCCATATAGTTATCATATAGCTGTAGAAAACCTGGTGGCCTGGTGTGAGGCACATGAACTGCAGATTAACACAAGCAAGACAGTAGAAATGCTGGTGGACCCTCGAGCAGTTGGAAATTCTGTGTCTATTCATGGCCAAACCATTGAGCAGGTGAGCTTATTTAAATATCGTTATATAGACTGTGATCTAAGCTGAAAAACACAGGTGACCAAGGTGTCTCCGATTATTTGGTGTATGTAAAGATATTATGCTAATTTTCTACAGAGCAGCTATTGAATCAATTTTAAGATATGATATTACAAGTTGGTTTGGCAATTTAACAGTTAAATTGAAGACACAAATAAATAACATCGTTAAGACAGCAGGGAAAATTATGGGCATTCCTGCCCCTTCTGGCCCGCAGGGGTTGTGGCAGCAGGCTATAGGTAGGCAGGTTAGGAATATTGTATCTGATAGTACACATGTGCTCTATCAGGAGTACCAGCTCATGAACTCAGGCAGGAGATACAGGGTTCCTTTGTGCAGGCCCAATAGGTTTAAACATTCTTTTGTACCACTGTCAATTAAGATCCTAAATAATAATGAAATTTGACAGTATGATGGTGGTATAGGGGCTGTGGGGTTGTGTAAAGGTATAAAAATGTAATACACTTTAAATCTTCAATGTATTGTTACGATATGGTTTTTGGGTCACATGATGTTTTGTTATGTCTGCTTGTTTTCTGTTGTAGTGCAGCATGCCCTAATTCCAAAATCTCTCCTCTGGGAGACAAATAAAGGAACTATGACTATGACTATTAAGGCCACAAGGGTTACATTACTACAGTGAGGCAACACTTTACTATATTGAGGCCACAAATTATTATATTGAAGCTACAAATTAATATTTTGGTGCCCCAATTTGATATATTGAAGCTAATAATTAATATATTATAGTCACACATTATTATACTGAGACCATTAATTACAGTATTGAGGCAACAAATTATCATATTAAGGCGGCAAATTAATATACTGATGCCACAATTTGATATATTGAGGCCAAAAATTATTATATTAAGGTAAAAATGTACTATACTAAGGCCACAAATGACTGTGCTGAGACAACAATTTATTATAATGTGACCATTATCATAATTTGAATTAATTATTTGAATTAAACATTATTTGCATCTAAGGGCAGCCTAAGATTTAGCCAAAAATAAACATAAAAAGAATTATTTTTAAAAGAAAACCTGGAACAGTGCTTGGAACAGTTGAAGGTAAAAGAGGAAGAGCAACAAGACAAATGGACATAATAAGAGATTATATGCAGGAGCCGAAAACACTTTAGAAATAAAAAGTAATAAGGAAGCAAATAAGATTTGAATAAATAAATATATATACAAAACAAGGAATTATATGATACAGTTGGACTCACACAACAACTGTGCAGTTGTTGAGAGGTTAAGAAAGTATTTAAGATTTTGGAATTGTTCTTTACAGAAAATTATTCGTTCAGAAATTTTTTTTACTCAAGACACTTTTGTGAATCTGACTAAATGGGAATAGGCAGAATTCTACACACTACTGTTCTAGTTAGAACACAAAAGTGCAAATTGGAACACATCCAAAAACAAGGTCCAGAGAGATCCTGCAATTAATGGCCACTAGAGGGCATTCGTGTGGTCCAGAATTAAAAGGAGTTAGTGGTCTTTGCTAGAGGGTCTCTATTGCAATGTGGCCCATGATGCATGGGGCTGCCTAGAATCTTCACTGAGCTGCTCATATCAGTTTATGTCTCTGTTTATTCACAACAGTTCTCATTAATTTTTAAACGAATCCTCCACATCCTGCAATATGATTTATTCATTAATCATATAGAATTCTTAGAAGAACCCTGACTGTTAAGACATACAGACCAAAATATGCTGCAAATGCCCAACACTATTCAAATATTAAGGCTGTCCAAAAAAACAAATACAGCAGGTACCATTTTCATGATGAATGGACCAATAGAAATGCTCTGAAATAACTTAGCAATTCTGGTTTCATTGGTTTGCATTAAAAGTAAAGTAAGTTGTTGTAAAGCTGCCATTTTGGAGATATTGTTTTTTCCTTGGACAGCGACAATTTGTTGTATAAACTAATCGAAACATGAAATTCTTTTCATTTTTGTTGCTGCATCAAATGGTTGCTCTTCCCTCTCTCTCTATCTCTCTCTCTCTCTCTCTGTCTGTTGTCCACTGAGCGATAAGCAGTGAGCTAAATATCTCCTTTAACTCTAATGTATCATTCAGCCTTCCAGATTTATCTAGAACACTCAACAGAACAGTTTTACTGATTGTCTTGTTTTCTGTTAGACTAACAGCACTAAAGCCATATAACATCATCAGTGACAATGGTGGCCTACTAATAGAGGGCTTTTGCCTAATTGGCCTGTTTGTTAAAATAATAAATCTAACATTCCTGTTTGGCAAATATGTCATATTTAATAGTTTTGGACATGAACAGTGTTTGAAGTTTGGTAAAATCATATGTCATTTCAACTGGATTTTCACTGTTACGCGAACAATTTTACTTTTTTTTTTTACATTAGGACCAAATCCATTATAAACCCACCGCTTAGTCACTTGGAAACTTGCCTGAAATCAAAAAATGGATGCAACTTCCTTATGCCTTATTGGAACAACAGTAGCTCTTAATAAAAAAAACTCCCTCACAGTTGATGATGTAACTGTGTACCCTTGTTGGAAATCTTGTTTCATTCTTTATTTGAGTCTGTCATTTGATGCTCATGTAAGATCTGTTCGACCTCTTTTGTCCACTTGCACATTATTACCAAAACCAGACCATGACTTTTCCTGTTCTATGTATTCATACGATTGTAAGCATCTTTGGGTTCTTTGGTGCATTGTAAGTACCATAGATTATCCATCCATCCATCCATACATCTATTATCTACCCCTTTATCCCATTGGTCAGGGTCACGAGGGGGCTGGAGTCAATCCCAGCGTCATGGGGCGAAGGCTGGGTACACCATGGACAGTTACCATAGATTATATTTATTATTATTACTATTATTATTATTATTCCCTTAAATAGGTAGTTAAACTCAATGTAACATTTAGGTGCACCCATTAGATGGTAATGGCCGACAGCATCAACTTGCCTGAGATTAAACGATAGCAGTTTACATTCTCAATTTTTCATCAATTGAAAGTAACGTTCCTAATGATCCTACTTACGTCACTGGAAAGATTGTAGGATTTGCTGATCCCGCTGTCCTACTCTTCTTCCCTGCATTTCCAGGCACTTCACCTTCATGTCCACAGGCACATGTTTTCCTGTCACAGGGTGGGAAGACCTACGTGCTGACTATGGGTTCTCTGAAATTCTGCCCTTAATAAAAAGATTTGAGTGTTTACATGTTTAAAGTTAATTCCAGTCTTTTTGAGTTTCACAATAATGTATGGATTTGACAGAACTGCTGTTGTTTTCCTGAACCGGAACAGAAGAATTTTCTAACAGCAGAACATCACACCTCTCGTGTTTGTGGTTCTTTCTGCAGAATCGATTTTAAACCCTGAACCCTTCTAAAAAATGTAAGAGCTTATTTTATTGATGATACATCGTATCTCAGAGGCTTCAGGAAGCCAAGCATTTAGTTGGAAAAGGGTTGAAAGGCATGGATTGTACAATTCAAGGTAGAAAGATCTTTATTACCATTTGAACAAAGATTTGCTAGGCAGGTCAATATTTTGCCTATGCTCACCATCAGCACCCGTAACCACATTCAGTGAAGAGAAAGGGTCAGAACATTGGGTCAGCCTTACTATAGCACGTTATGAAATGCCTTACTCAAGAGCATTAGGTCTGGTAAGTAGAGTTGGCTGGTGCTGGGTGACTTTGGAGAAAGGTGGGAGGTTGGGGTGTGGAAGGCAGGCCCTGCAGAGGTCAGAGATGAGGATTTAGAAGAGGAAGGGCCTGAAGGTGTGAGCATCAGGGTAAAATGAATTGCTGGAGCTCTGGAATCTGACAGCTCTCTTTCCCAGCTGCACCCCACTTGGAATGAGGTCTCATCCTGAGTGATGGCCTGTAAGCTTCCCAGCTCTGACACCTCCTTATCACGGCTGTGTGGAAGAGAGTGTGGCAGTGGCACGCATGGCATGTGGCGCTTAGTGACCATGGAGGGCCAGGGGTAGATTACGCCCAATCAGAGGAACTGGTGAGAGATGAGAACTTGAGGACCCATTCAGCTTTATTGTTCTGCACTCTGCAGGTACACTCTTTGTGAAACTGCTTCAGACCTTACACCAAGGTCAAAGTAACATCAGTTATCAAGCAAGATACAATTACTCAAGATACCAGCGACTGTCATTTTGGTGGATTGTTTGAGCATACTATAAGAGTGGATTGGTGATTGGGAATCTCCTTAATCGTCTCTGGTTTGCTTCAGTAACATTTTCAACTTACTTTCCTTTGAGTTTTTGCTAACCTATGAAGGTGAATCATCTTGTTTGTAAATATCCTATGCAAGAAGTTCTGAAAAATGGAAATTAAATAAACTAAGAGGAGTGTTTGACTTTTGCCTTTTGCAGAGTATTAAGTGTGAACAGTTGAAGGTCAGGCAATACATTCAATGACTTCTGTTAAAATCGAATTCTTTGGAATGAGCATAATTACACTCCAGGTTTCCAAGTATATTTTAGTCCTCCTGTCTTTTTTAACTGTACCTTGTTGACCTATTGACCAGCTGCACATTACCTCAAAGTAGCAATTTGAAAGATAAAGTAAATTTATTCTCCAAACCTTCAGGGGCACCATGTCATCGTACCTGGACTTATACCACCAATGTCAAGCGCTGGTTAACATGTGCATGGGTTGCACTATTACCCGGTAGCTCATGGTTAAGAGAGACAGCTAAACCATGCTGTAACCACCACAGTGCTCTGTGAGGAAAGCAACTAGGATGGAGATTCAGATTTTACAACAACTTGACTACCTGTCATTTAATTATATAACTGGGAGCAAGACCTTCAATATGAGTGACGATACATTAGAATACATCGTCGGGGCAGCAGTGCTACTTCCTCATCCTCTGATGTTGGACTTGAGGTACAGAGTTGTATTACTGGAGCTAGCCCATTAGCAATGCTAACTTGGATATTACTGTAACACAATGCATAGAAGTTTTTGACAAACCAGCAAAACTGTTATTCTTCACATTCTATTAATAATAATTAGTTAATGTCAAAATGTTTCAAAATAAAGATCTTCGGCCAATTGGACCTTAAAGCCATACCAGTGTTTCAAAAGTAGATGTTTTAGATAAACAGCATCTTGATTGAAACAATTTATTCTATTGTGGTATTTCTACTACTTGACTAAAATATTTTTGTATCTATTATTGTGCTACTGGTAATCCATGTAAGTGAGGGTTGTTGGTATCTTGAGATTGTATTGGAAAGCACTATTTTCTAACTTATACAATAGAAAAAGCACTCATTTACGTATAGCAGATCCATAACCTCCTCTTGCATTTTGATCATTCCTTGACAGTGTTTGGATATTTCATATAGCAGCATGCTTTAGTGCTACTGAACATCTTTTTTATTATACTTTTAGTTAGAGTTGCTAGATAACTTGTTAATTATCACACAAAGGCAACATCATTGTTTGTTATGGTGCGATGTTCTTTCAACATGCACCATTCACTTAAACTTATCACTTGATCTCAACTTTTTTCACATTGTTTGATTCAGGAGAGAGTTCATGTGTCCTTGGTACCGAAATTATCTGCAACCACACTCTGCCACAACCATGCCCTCGTATTTGTGCTGAAAAATAACGTGACCGTTTTCATTTATGTACAGGAGGGAGATGGGTTCCAGCTTGGTTGGCACACAGCAAGTTTGCGAGACCTTCTGAGGGCTTTTCAAATTGACCAGTGTTTGGATTATAGCATGCTTGGTGGGCGTGACTTGTGGAGGCAGGGGATAAGTGCACGTCCCATGGCATGTGTAGGCCTCGAAGCCAGTTGGGGCCAGAATCCAAGAGTCCCAGCCTATGTCTTTAAATTCCACAAAGAGCGAAGTCCTCTTGCAGTGGCTTCCTTTGGCATTGCGGCGGGTTCTGGGGGAGCCATCGTAGATCACATTGGACCGCATTTGCATTAAAAGACCCTCGTCCTGTTGTTTCTCATCCTCGTCTTTTTCATCTACCCGCAGTCCATTAGGATTCGCTGGGTTATTATGCCCCTCTGTGATCCTCTTCCCGGTGTGCCTTGGCTCATCCTGACGGGTTTCACTCTCTGTGTCTGAGAAGACGATTAGCACTGGTTCATGCTTTCCTTCTGGGCTCTTGTCAATGTCCAGCTCAATTAAAGTCGTGCCATCTCTCTCATCTTCATTCTTCAACTGGCTCTCAATGGCTGCATTATTCACGCTTTCAACATGGAGCTCTAGCCAGTGGCTCGTGCTCTCCGACTTCCTCCAGTGCTGAACGGCATCTGTCAAAACAAACACCTCCCATCCGCTGTCTTTGCGCCGGCCATGCCTTGCCACTAGCTCATCCGTCTCCCTCTTCCCCACATCCCTATCTTCATCCTGCATCTCAAAAACAGTGACCTTCCAGTCAACACCATCATAGCGATGAGGATCTCGATGGACCAGCATGTAGAGGCGGAGCTCAGCTGCAACAATACGCTCGTGACGTGGGACAGAGACGTTAAACATAAGGGGGTATGTCCTCACACCTCGACCTGTCACACTGTGGGGGGAGGTGTCTGTAAAACAAATACCAACAGGGTATTTCTACATGATTTACATCACAATATACAGTTCTGGCTTATAACAGAGATCAGAAATGCAATGCTCTTTTCGTGCAAAGACATGCAAGGCCAAGAATGAAACAGAAAATGATTTCTTGTGAAAGAAAATTGATGCTGTAACAAGAAAATTACACCTTCAAGCAGTAATTATTCAATCTCAAAAGCAAATGAATTAAGTGTTTAATAGAATGTGCTGAGGAATTTCAGTGACATTAAACAAGGATGGTGCAACTAAGCGCTGCGAGCATTGCATCAGTGTGATTAATGCCACTCAAGTCTATGTCTGAAAAAAAGCTTCATTGGGAAACATTGCCTAACTACTAATAATGCTGCATTGTTTAGGCTAACATTGAGTACATTCATTCAACACCTATATCAAATATACATTTTTCTGATAATATCTCTCTGTCAATAATAACCAAAGCAGTTTAGAGGCGTTTAATAATATTATTAATATGCATTTATCAGTCTAGTTGAGTATGCTTTGGAGTTTTTTTTCAAAATCTCTTCATAATTCAATGGTAGTCCTTCATAGCAGTTGGAAATGAAATGGTGTATGATGGAAATACTTTTCTGAATTTCTTTACAGTGAAGGTGACACGAACCAGAGGTCGTGGAAATACAGCTAAAGCAACCAGTGAACCAGTGAAGTCTTAATATTTTATTTAAAATAGAATTAAATCTTAATATCCAACATTTTATTTGTATACCGTTTTGCCGTACAACACATTGCGTGTACCAATCCACCATGAAGGAGTTTAAAAATAGCCTAAAGGCCAAAATCTTGCCATATCGTGTTGATCGTAAAAGAAGTCTCCAGCATCAGAAGATGTAATCATTTCATGTAATACATTTCTGTGATGTAGCTTATATGGGCAGTAAGTGCTTCAGACATCTGATTCCTATCACCAGCACTTTGATCAGTTAGGACTCACGTCAGACCACCTTATCTTAACCATTTGATCATGCAGTCCAATTTTAAGAAATTGTTGAGTAGATGTTAAAAGCAGGTTAACATGACAGAAAAAGGTGAGAGTGTACCTTCGTTCTTGAAACTGCGTGCGATATTAGCCGCAGGCATGGTGCTGCGGTCATTAGCATAGTGGTTGTACAGTTCCAGCATGTACTCTGGTGGCTCAACGTGAGCAGCCCGGGGCCTCTGTGCTGGCCCTCGCTCTGTTAAATTTAACATGTAGAGGAACTGGCCCAGCAGTGCCTGAACATCCACATTATCATCCTGGTCCAGCAGAGACGGATCCACTGCCCCGACGGCTCCTGAAAATGACCAGGGCTCCTCGAGGGATGGAATTGGACTCGCCTGACCCCGACGAAGCAGCAGCGAGATACAGAGGACTATGGTCTGAACATACCCAAGTGTGGCCCACTCTGTGACAGCCATTGGGTGAGATAAAACCTCCTCTGCAAGAAGGTTTGAAGGAGGAATAATGGAGATAGGACAAGCAACAGCAGGCTCCAGACACCTATGACGGTCTTGTGAATATGTTCTGCAATTTCTCGCCTTTTGGGGCAGCCAGATCGATCTGGTTGAAGTGGGGGGCGGGGGAGGTGTGGAGAGGAACAAACAGCCTTGTCCTTGTTGATCTTGTGATCCAGCACAGAGGGCAGGACTCTATGCTGTCAACCTCATCGTGCTGACAAGTTTGGAGATGTTGCCACTCGGTTGGTCCTGGGCCCTGTTGTAGTGTGGCTGGTGACAGCCATGGAGTTCACCACTCATCCTGTATCTTCTTTCCATGCATGCCTCGCTCTGTGACTTCCAGTTCATTCCTGAGTTCCCACCAGAAAAAGACAAACTAATACATTGCCTAATTGTTCTATATTGGGATTCCTTCATCTGTAGCCTCATCTCATATCAGTCTTCAATGTCTTTTATGTCATGTTATTTAATTTGGCTTTCCTTTGCAATCTGAATTCTTTTATATATTACAAGAGAAAGTTGTTTCCTACCATGACTTGGAGCAATACATGGAAAGTAGACAGAATAATAGATTTTTGTGTAATTTCTAGCATCAGCTTAAGAGTCCATCCGCAAGAGGGCAGAATAAAAGCTGATAAGTAAGTATGTTCACATAACAGTATGACAGCACATGTTATAGCATTATATATTTTTAAAGTACACTCCAAAATAAAGTATTTGACCATCGCTACATCTGTTGTAAACATGCTTACTTACACTCTCCAACAGTATGTCTGGTCTCAGCATTAGTAGTACCTTATCAGCTGTGTCAAGTTCTAGACATAAGCAAATTTTTAGGCATTAGTACTTTTACTTATTAAATTTCAAATGAGATATCGGGAATTTTTCACTCACTATATTTTATATACAGGCTGTTTTTTTTTAGTTTTTAGCAATTTGAAAACTAAAAAAAAAGAATAATTATGATTTTTCTTAATCAGGCAATTCTGTTGCAAACCAGTGCTTAATACAGATGGCACATGAATAAAAACAAAAAAACCATGGCCTTAATTTAGTGGTACATTTAGTGAACTCCCAGTTTTCCTCAATTTTCCTCAACAGCCAGAGGAAACCATCTTGAATGTATTTCATTTAATTTTGAGTAGCTACCAATTATAGTGATGTGAGAAAAGTTCAGGTTTATTTCACCTGTAAGACAATGAAGTGTGCTGTACAGAGAACATCATCACCGTACTCAGAATAATTTGCGAAAAATCTTTAAAATATAAAACAGATGTTATTATCTTCTTTTTTCTAAGAGACTGTTGGCTTGGTATTAACAGCTTTTGTATTCGACCTTTCCGGTAGTGGTTATGCAGTGGTTACCATAATGGCCACTTGTGGAGGGGAATTTATCTATAAGACGCTGCCAAAAAGGGAGCAGATCTCTGTTACGTCCTCTTTTTTGTAATGTTCTATGGAACGCTGTTTTTAGCTTTCATTCCGTGTTGTGCTTTTTTATTGAGACTAAATTAACTGCAACATAAATAAAAATAATTTCATGAAAAAAAAATGTAGAGCTGCCATGCAGGATGTATAGAAAATGTTTTTATGAGTCAGGACAGGCTTTTTCCTGCTTTACACTCACCTCAGTCAAACAACCAATTATGATAAAAATAAAAAAGCATGTAGAAGAGTTGACAATCATTTAGACTCCTTTAGTTACTGGCCAGGGTTTGACCCCTTCATTCTGGAGTCAAAGAATGGAATCTTTAGGAAACCTTTACTACCTTACCCAGAGGAATGATTTGATCTTGTGGTGTCAACAAACATATCCTGGAGAATCAGACTGGGGTGATCTGCATAGGTGGCACTTAAGTCAGTCACAGGTTTTAAGGCATATGATTTAATTTTATGATGGGAATATAGATTTTCAAAAGTTCAGTATTGACTACTAAAATAACAGTTTTTCATTGTAGCGATTAGATTTTTCGGCATGATGCATGCAGTCCTGGGATAAACAATTATGTATGCAGAGTTTTATGGCTGTGCAACCCTGAACCTTAATAAAAGATTTTGTTTTAAAGAGTGAATTAAAACTGATTTTACTGTATTCCTTTTAAATACATTACAAACCACATAAATCTACTTAGGTCGTACTTTAACCTTTACTTGACTACTTTTTGTATTAGTTTAGTAGTACTTTTACTTATGTCAGGGACTTCTGAATGTCTGCCCCTTACTCACCCTCCCCCAACAACATTTGAGAAAACAAATAACAGTAGAGCCTGCATGAAGCCCCCTCCCCAGCTAGCCTGCCTCAATTGGTTGACTTGGAATGATTGGAATTGCTAAATATGACTTCATTCTAAAGAATGAGTTTGTTCAAATATTAGTAGGATCAACGCTGACCCCCCAAAATGTTGGTAAGGATATGTCCCTACTATCCATATGCAATGAGATATATGAGATATTCTGGCTTTAATATTAGGAAAGCCCCATTCTTATGATTTTTCTTGAAGGTGGGAGGAACTGTTGAGAAACTGCAGTTGCTTTAAGGTGGATTTGTGGAGGTGGGGTGATTAAAATATTTAGATTTAGTTGGTAATTGCAGAATGAAGACCAAATATGCAGAATGTTACCAAATATCTTATCACAGATGTATGACTGTAATGACTCAAGAGCTTGGAATAATGATGACTCATCAGATGAGGAGGGCGACGAGCTAACAGCTACAAAGTGATCTCTCCAGTCGGAATGGAAAAATTTATTAGCGTAGTGCGTGCTGGTTATTGTGATGAGAAAACATTGTTAAAAACATGACAATGAAACAAAACATGAATTCTATCTAACCAATGAGGCTGAGGGATATAATGCTGAGCTACTGTATACTGCATAAAACAATAAATACAGCAACCCTCTAAATTCCATTCAGTGTCTTATATGCGTATCAAGTTTGTTACCCTTCATGTTACCCTTCATGTTACCCGGCATGTTACCCTTCATGCCAAGTCGTATGTACTTTCATGGCGGTCGTTCACGTTCATTTGAATTTTTGTGTCTGCTTTTGGCTCTGCATGTCAACTGAGAGCAGCCTCAAATCTCTTTTTCATCACCATTCTTTGTTTGCTCTGCTCCACGTTTGCTCACAAGCCAGGGATATTTGCTGTTCCATCATAATAAGTTCAGTTCTAGTAGCGGCTACATTTTTTAAGAAGATCCAAATCCTAATAACAGCCAAAGAGATGAATGAAGATATATAAATTTCAATTATCTCTGTAGTGCAGCCACTTTAGAGACACTCGGCTATTGCATTGATAGCAGAGCACACTTTACACTGACCTCAACTCAATACAACTCACAGATGCTCTCTAATCATGGCCTGTTCTATACCAGGGATTCCTATTGAGCTGATATCAGCAGAAGATGCTGGATTGGATATCAGAGGAAACAAAGTCAATCTGATGCAATCCTGTAAATCTTTCCTGAAACAGCATGTACTCATAATGTATGATGCCATGTTGTTAGCTGTGTGTTTTCGTCCTGCAGGGTAGTCAGGGATGGGTCACTGGTGCATTGGTGCTCGCTGACTGTCAGCAGCTCTGAAGGGGCCTCAAACCACAAAGGTCCAGGGGGGCTCAAACGCTTGGGACATTCTACTACCGATGCAAACATCCCTTAAACAAATAGCTCCTGAATATCATTGCTGTCCAAAGAATAACAAGTATCTGTTTTTTAAAAAACTGTTTTGTTTTCAGGTGTGGTTTCTACTTCCAATTATACTGACATGAGCAAAAGTGTCAAGTATTCACATTCATTACTCAGGTAGAAGTATAGATACTAGGGTTTAAACATACTTCTGTAGTTTTTTCTTCAGTAAAAGTGTAAAAGTACTGCTTTCAAAGCTACTTAAAATCTAAAAGTAAACAAACATTAAGAACAAAAGCTTAGGCCGCACCACAGGGGTCTATAGAGCACTAGCCTACCTCCCCAAAAAAAAACATTCTTCTAAAAGCCATAATGACTATAATGTTATATTAAAATGGCAATGTTAATAAATTTGGGATGCGCTAGGCTTCCTGTTTCAGCCGCATATACGCCCATTGAACATGAATGTAGTTTAGTAAAATGTAAATAAATTAAAGAAGCATATCTGTATATTACTGAACATTAACATGTGTTTCATGGAGCAGAAGATATGATGACTAGTTGTCTATAAGTTTTGTAATGGTGTAAAAAGTCAAACTTCAAAGGCATCTTATCAATAATCTTTACTGGAATGTAAATGTACATGAATGAAAACAAGCTGTAAATGTAATAGGTGTAACGAGACTATGTTTAAAATGTAAGGAGTAGAAAGTACTGATAATGGAGTGTAAAGGTAAGGAGTAGATAGTACTGATAATGGAGTGTAAATGTAAGGAGTAGAAAGTACAGATAATGGAGTGTAAATAAGAAGTAGAAAGTACAGGTAATGGAGTGTAAATGTAAGGAGTAGAAAGTGCAGATAATGGAGTGTAAATGTAAGGAGTACTGATAATGGAGTGTAAATGTAAGGAGTAGAAAGTATTGATAATGGAGTGTAAATGTAAGGAGTAGAAAGTACAGATAATGGAGTGTAAATGTAAGGAGTAGAAAGTATTGATAATGGAGTGTAAATGTAAGTAGTAGAAAGTACAGATAATGGAGTGTAAATGTAAAGAGTAGAAAGTACAGATAATGGAGTGTAAATGTAAGGAGTAGAAAGTATTGATAATGGAGTGTAAATGTAAGGAGTACAAAGTACAGATAATGGAGTGTAAATGTAAGGAGTAGAAAGTATTGATAATGGAGTGTAAATGTAAGTAGTAGAAAGTACTGATAATGGAGTGTAAAGGTAAGGAGTAGATAGTACTGATAATGGAGTGTAAATGTAAGGAGTAGAAAGTACAGATAATGGAGTGTAAATAAGAAGTAGAAAGTACAGGTAATGGAGTGTAAATGTAAGGAGTAGAAAGTGCAGATAATGGAGTGTAAATGTAAGGAGTACTGATAATGGAGTGTAAATGTAAGGAGTAGAAAGTACTGATAATGGAGTGTAAATGTAAGGAGTAGAAAGTACAGATAATGGAGTGTAAATGTAAGGAGTAGAAAGTATTGATAATGGAGTGTAAATGTAAGTAGTAGAAAGTACAGATAATGGAGTGTAAATGTAAAGAGTAGAAAGTACAGATAATGGAGTGTAAATGTACGGAATAGAAAGTACAGATAATGGAGTGTAAATGTAAGGAGTAGAAAGTACTGATAATGGAGTGTAAATGTACGGAGTAGAAAGTACTGATAATGGAGTGTAAATGTAAGGAGTAGAAAGTACTGATAATGGAGTGTAAATGTAAGGAGTAGAAAGTACAGATAATGGAGTGTAAATGTAAGGAGTAGAAAGTACACATAATGGAGTTTAAATGTAAGGAGTAGAAAGTACTGATAATGGAGTGTAAATGTAAGGAGTAGAAAGTACAGATAATGGAGTGTGAATGTAAGGAGTAGAAAGTACTGATAATGGAGTGTAAATGTAAGGAGTAGAAAGTACAGATAATGGAGTGTAAATAAGAAGTAGAAAGTACAGATAATGGAGTGTAAATAAGAAGTAGAAAGTACAGATAATGGAGTGAAAATATAAGGAATAGAAAGTACTGATAATGGAGTGTAAATGTACGGAGTAGAAAGTACAGATAATGGAGTGTAAATGTAAGGAGTAGAAAGTACAGATAATGGAGTGTAAATGTAAGAAGTAGAAAGTATTGATAATGGAGTGTAAATGTAAGGAGTAGAAAGTACAGATAATGGAGTGTAAATAAGAAGTAGAAAGTACAGATAATGGAGTGAAAATGTAAGGAGTAGAAAGTACAGATAATAGAGTGTAAATGTACGGAGTAGAAAGTACAGATAATGGTGTGTAAATGTAAGGAGTAGGAAGTACTGATAATGGAGTGTAAATGTACGGAGTAGATAGTACAGATAATGGAGTGTAAATGTAAGGAGTAGAAAGTACAGATAATGGAGTGTAAATGTAAGGAGTAGAAAGTATTGATAATGGAGTGTAAATGTAAGGAGTAGAAAGTACTGATAATGGAGTGTAAATGTAAGGAGTAGAAAGTACAGATAATGGAGTGTAAATGTACGGAATAGAAAGTACAGATAATGGAGTGTAAATGTAAGGAGTAGAAAGTACTGATAATGGAGTGTAAATGTAAGGAGTAGAAAGTACAGATAATGGAGTGTAAATAAGAAGTAGAAAGTACAGATAATGGAGTGTAAATGTAAGGAATAGAAAGTACTGATAATGGTGAGTAAATGTAAGGAGTAGGAAGTACTGATAATAGAGTGTAAATGTACGGAGTAGAAAGTACTGATAATGGAGTGTAAATGTAGGGAGTAGAAAGTACTGATAATGGAGTGTAAATGTAGGGAGTAGAAAGTACTGATAATGGAGTGTAAATGTAAGGAGTAGAAAGTACTGATAATGGAGTGTAAATGTACGGAGTAGAAAGTACTGATAATGGAGTGTAAATGTACGGAGTAGAAAGTACTGATAATGGAGTGTAAATGTAAGGAGTAGAAAGTACTGATAATGGTGTGTAAATGTAAGGAGTAGAAAGTACAGATAATGGAGTGTAAATGTAAGGAGTAGAAAGTACTGATAATGGAGTGTAAATGTAAGGAGTAGAAAGTACTGATAATGGAGTGTAAATGTAAGGAGTAGAAAGTACTGATAATGGAGTGTAAATGTAAGAAGTAAAAAGTACTAATAATGGAGTGTAAATGTAAGGAGTAGAAAGTACTAATAATGGAGTGTAAATGTAAGGAGTAGAAAGTACTGATAATGGAGTGTAAATGTAAGGAGTAGAAAGTACAGATAATGGAGAGTAAATGTAAGGAGTAAAAAGTACTGATAATGGAGTGTAAATGTAAGGAGTAGAAAGTACTGATAATGGAGTGTAAATGTAAGGAGTAGAAAGTACTGATAATGGAGTGTAAATGTAAGAAGTAGAAAGTACTAATAATAGAGTGTAAATGTAAGGAGTAGAAAGTACTAATAATAGAATGTAAATGTAAGGAGTAGAAAGTACTGATAATGGAGTGTAAATGTAAGGAGTAGAAAGTACTGATAATGGAGTGTAAATGTAAGGAGTAGATAGTACTGATAATGGAGTGTAAATGTAAGAAGTAGAAAGTACTAATAATGGAGTGTAAATGTAAGGAGTAGAAAGTACAGATAATGGAGTGTAAATGTAAGGAGTAGAAAGTACTGATAATGGAGTGTAAATGTAAGGAGTAGAAAGTACTGATAATGGAGTGTAAATGTAAGGAGTAGAAAGTACTGATAATGGAGTGTAAATGTAAGGAGTAGAAAGTACTGATAATGGAGTGTAAATGTAAGAAGTAGAAAGTACTAATAATGGAGTGTAAATGTAAGGAGTAGAAAGTACTGATAATGGAGTGTAAATGTAAGGAGTAGAAAGTACTGATAATGGAGTGTAAATGTAAGGAGTAGAAAGTACAGATAACGGAGTGTAAATGTAAGGAGTAGAAAGTACTGATAATGGAGTGTAAATGTAAGGAGTAGAAAGTACTGATAATGGAGTGTAAATGTAAGAAGTAGAAAGTACTAATAATGGAGTGTAAATGTAAGGAGTAGAAAGTACTGATAATGGAGTGTAAATGTAAGGAGTAGAAAGTACTGATAATGGAGTGTAAATGTAAGGAGTAGAAAGTACAGATAACGGAGTGTAAATGTAAGGAGTAGAAAGTACTGATAATGGAGTGTAAATGTAAGGAGTAGAAAGTACTGATAATGGAGTGTAAATGTAAGGAGTAGAAAGTACTGATAATGGAGTGTAAATGTAAGGAGTAGAAAGTACAGATAATGGAGTGTAAATAAGAAGTAGAAAGTACAGATAATGGAGTGAAAATGTAAGGAGTAGAAAGTACAGATAATGGAGTGTAAATGTAAGGAATAGAAAATACTGATAATGGTGTGTAAATGTAAGGAGTAGGAAGTACTGATAATGGAGTGTAAATGTACGGAGTAGAAAGTACAGATAATGGAGTGTAAATGTAAGGAGTAGAAAGTACAGATAATGGAGTGTAAATGTAAGGAGTAGAAAGTATTGATAATGGAGTGTAAATGTAAGGAGTAGAAAGTACAGATAATGGAGTGTAAATAAGAAGTAGAAAGTACAGATAATGGAGTGAAAATGTACGGAGTAGAAAGTACAGATAATGGTGTGTAAATGTAAGGAGTAGGAAGTACTGATAATGGAGTGTAAATGTACGGAGTAGAAAGTACAGATAATGGAGTGTAAATGTAAGGAGTAGAAAGTACTGATAATGGAGTGTAAATGTAAGGAGTAGAAAGTACAGATAACGGAGTGTAAATGTAAGGAGTAGAAAGTACTGATAATGGAGTGTAAATGTAAGGAGTAGAAAGTACTGATAATGGAGTGTAAATGTAAGGAGTAGAAAGTACAGATAATGGAGTGTAAATAAGAAGTAGAAAGTACAGGTAATGGAGTGTAAATGTAAGGAGTAGAAAGTGCAGATAATGGAGTGTAAATGTAAGGAGTAGAAAGTACAGATAATGGAGTGTAAATGTAAGGAGTAGAAAGTATTGATAATGGAGTGTAAATGTAAGTAGTAGAAAGTACTGATAATGGAGTGTAAATGTAAAGAGTAGAAAGTACAGATAATGGAGTGTAAATGTACGGAATAGAAAGTACAGATAATGGAGTGTAAATGTAAGGAGTAGAAAGTACTGATAATGGAGTGTAAATGTACGGAGTAGAAAGTACTGATAATGGAGTGTAAATGTAAGGAGTAGAAAGTACTGATAATGGAGTGTAAATGTAAGGAGTAGAAAGTACAGATAATGGAGTGTAAATGTAAGGAGTAGAAAGTACAGATAATGGAGTTTAAATGTAAGGAGTAGAAAGTACTGATAATGTAGTGTAAATGTAAGGAGTAGAAAGTACAGATAATGGAGTGTGAATGTAAGGAGTAGAAAGTACTGATAATGGAGTGTAAATGTAAGGAGTAGAAAGTACTGATAATGGAGTGTAAATGTAAGGAGTAGAAAGTACAGATAATGGAGTGTAAATAAGAAGTAGAAAGTACAGATAATTGAGTGAAAATGTAAGGAGTAGAAAGTACAGATAATGGAGTGTAAATGTAAGGAATAGAAAATACTGATAATGGTGTGTAAATGTAAGGAGTAGGAAGTACTGATAATGGAGTGTAAATGTACGGAGTAGAAAGTACAGATAATGGAGTGTAAATGTAAGGAGTAGAAAGTACAGATAATGGAGTTTAAATGTAAGGAGTAGAAAGTATTGATAATGGAGTGTAAATGTAAGGAGTAGAAAGTACAGATAATGGAGTGTAAATAAGAAGTAGAAAGTACAGATAATGGAGTGAAAATGTAAGGAGTAGAAAGTACAGATAATGGGGTGTAAATGTACGGAGTAGAAAGTACAGATAATGGTGTGTAAATGTAAGGAGTAGGAAGTACTGATAATGGAGTGTAAATGTACGGAGTAGAAAGTACAGATAATGGAGTGTAAATGTAAGGAGTAGAAAGTATTGATAATGGAGTGTAAATGTAAGGAGTAGAAAGTACTTATAATGGAGTGTAAATGTACGGAATAGAAAGTACAGATAATGGAGTGTAAATGTAAGGAGTAGAAAGTACAGATAATGGAGTGTAAATGTAAGGAGTAGAAAGTATTGATAATGGAGTGTAAATGTACGGAATAGAAAGTACAGATAATGGAGTGTAAATGTAAGGAGTAGAAAGTACTGATAATGGAGTGTAAATGTAAGGAGTAGAAAGTACTGATAATGGAGTGTAAATGTAAGGAGTAGAAAGTACTGATAATGGAGTGTAAATGTAAGAAGTAGAAAGTACTAATAATGGAGTGTAAATGTAAGGAGTAGAAAGTACTAATAATAGAGTGTAAATGTAAGGAGTAGAAAGTACAGATAATGGAGTGTAAATGTAAGGAGTAGAAAGTACTGATAATGGAGTGTAAATGTAAGGAGTAGATAGTACTGATAATGGAGTGTAAATGTAAGAAGTAGAAAGTACTAATAATGGAGTGTAAATGTAAGGAGTAGAAAGTACTAATAATAGAGTGTAACTGTAAGGAGTAGAAAGTACTGATAATGGAGTGTAAATGTAAGGAGTAGAAAGTACTGATAATGGAGTGTAAATGTAAGGAGTAGATAGTACTGATAATGGAGTGTAAATGTAAGGAGTAGAAAGTACTGATAATGGAGTGTAAATGTAAGGAGTAGAAAGTACTGATAATGGAGTGTAAATGTAAGGAGTAGATAGTACTGATAATGGAGTGTAAATGTAAGGAGTAGAAAGTACTGATAATGGAGTGTAAATGTAAGGAGTAGAAAGTACTGATAATGGAGTGTAAATGTAAGAAGTAGAAAGTACTGATAATGGAGTGTAAATGTAAGGAGTAGAAAGTACTGATAATGGAGTGTAAATGTAAGGAGTAGAAAGTACTGATAATGGAGTGTAAATGTAAGGAGTAGAAAGTACTGATAATGGAGTGTAAATGTGAGGAGTAGAAAGTACTGATAATGGAGTGTAAATGTAAGGAGTAGAAAGTACTGATAATGGAGTGTAAATGTAAGGAGTAGAAAGTACTGATAATGGAGTGTAAATGTAAGGAGTAGAAAGTACTGATAATGGAGTGTAAATGTAAGGAGTAGAAAGTACTGATAATGGAGCGTAAATGTAAGGAGTTGAAATAAAAAGTCAGCTTAAAAAAATTAAAAAAGACCAACGTGCTGCTATGAATGACATGCCATGGGGTCCAAGAGTGAAGCTGCTTTTATTTTGCATTCTTTTCTCATTGAATAAATTTTGTAGTTCAGAAATATCCTGCAGTCAGCAGCTTCACTGAGCCGAGCTCTCACCTCGCTGGAGTGTCAGGTATCTCGCGCCAGATTTAATCGGGAGGTCAGTGATGAAAGCAATAAATATCAACGATGACCATATACACTGCAATAAAACTGGTTTACAATATAACGTGTTGTTATGGTAACAGACTAGGAGGGTTTGGGTTAGCTAACGTTTATATTAACTTTCGTTAAAAAGCACTCTGAAACGTAAAGTTACATTACTCTCTGGCCACCCACAAACTGCAGACTGCTACTACACCACATACGTAAAAAATATATATAATAAATGTGTAATGTTCCAGAGGATGCTGTTTGGGACACGGTCTTACTGTCTAACATTGATGTTAGTCTTGTCTAGTCAGGAAACCTTAACCTTATTTATTGGTCGTTTTATTTAAGCATTATGCCTCCAAAGAAAATAATCTATTTTTGGTTATATATGTATATAATCAAGACATTGCATGCATAATTTAAAAGCTTTCTGACAACAGTAGCATGTAATGTGGAGTATCTAGTTTAGTTTGTAAAGTGATCTTTAATTAGATTAATCTAATAATTAACAGAAGTACAGATAATGTTGTATTTTGTTTATTTATTTGTAATTTACTGTAATTCCACAAATGTTGTTCTACGTCACTATACACACACTGATTTACTACCTTACCTTCAGTGGAATCAGCTTATAGGCAATAATTTAGGGGATCGGGTGGGCTTTGATTCATATTAACAAATGTGCCCCCAATGTCAAACGTGCATGGATACTGTCAGCACTTAAAAACCCTGGAAGAACACAAACTTCATGTTTTATTACAAGAAGAGCATAATTAACATTGCAAAGTTGCATTTAGTATAACATTGTTTGTACTACATTTAACAAATATCAGTCTATTCATAGTTTTTCATAGTTTTCATAGTGGTTTGGTTCCAACTTCAGCAAACCTCAGTGAAAATGCTGTGATGCTACATTTTTGCCATATTTTCCATCTCAAACTGAAATATTACATTTCCAACACCTGCTGTGTTTCCTTTTTCAGTGCCTGATTCTAGAACAAAATATACCCCAATAATAACAGCTTCAGATTCAGAGCAATAGACCAGCGATTTGGCCATCGCAGAGTATTTGTCACAGATATGTTCACATCTTTGGCCACCGAAGGGAAAGCAGCATGAAAAAAAACTAATAAAAAACAGCTAAATGAAAAATGCCTAATAGAATTCATATGTTTAAAGAGCTGTGACGACCTTCAGCCCCAAAGACGGAAATGTGAAATACAGTGGATATAAAAAGTCTACACGCCCCTGTTCAAATGCCAGGTTTGTGTGATGTAAAAAACACAAATAATTGCACAACTTTTTCCACCTTTAATGTGACCTTTAACCTGTACAATGCAATTGAAAAACAAACAGAAATCTCAGGGAGGTGAAGTAAAAATAAACAACTGAGATAATGTGGTTGCATAAGTATGCACACCCTTTTATAACTGGGGCTATGGCTGTTTTCAGATTTAACCAGTTACATTCAAACTCATGTTTAATTGGAGTCAGCACACACCTCTGACCCATTAAAGTGCCTCTGATCAACCCCAAATAAAGTTCAGCTGTTCTAGCAGCCTTGTCCTGACATTTGTGTAGCCACATCTTCCAGCACAAGCCATGGCCCACAAAGAGCTTCCAGAGCATCCGAGGGATCTCATCATTTAAAGATATTAGTCAGGTGAAGGCTACATAAGAATTTCCAATTCATTAAATATACCATGGAACACAGTGAAGACTGTCTCTGGTCTTCTTCATACGTCATATATGAGGTAGGGTGGCAAGACGGAAGCCTTATCTTTCAAAGAAAAACATCCAAGCCCGGCTTAATTTTAGTTTGAAATCTTCCAAACGCATGAGGCAAAATGTGCTATGGTCTAATGAAACCAAGGTTGAACTTTTTGGACATAATTCCAAAAACACTGCTCATCACCAAAAGAACACCATACCTACAGTGAAGCATGGTGGTGGCAGCATCATGCTTTGGGGCTGTTTTTCTTCAACTGGAACTAAGGGTCAGGGAGGACGGAATTATGAACAGTTCCAAATACCAGTCAGTGTTGGCACAGAACCTTCGGCCTTTAGAAAGCTGAAGAGGAACTTCATCTTTTAGCACGACGATGAACCAAAGCACACTAAATCAACAAAAGCATGGCTTCACCGGAATAAGATTAAGGCTTTGGAATGGCCCAGCCTGGAGAGGGCTGTGCACAGGAGATGCCCTCGCCGGAGCGGTTTTGCAAAGAAGAGTGGGCAAATATTGCCACATCAAGATGTACCACACCGATAGGCTCCTACCCAAAAAGACTGAGTGCTGTAATAAAAACCAAAGGTGCTGCAACAAAGTATTAGTTTAAGGGGGTGCATATTTATGCAACCAGGTTATTTAACGTTTTTTATTTTATATTTTTCCGCTGGAAAGGTTTCTGTTTGTCACAATAGGTCACATTAAAGGTAGAAAAAGTTAAAATTATGAAATTATTTGTCCTGCTGTCATTTTTTACATCACATGGGTGTGAAGACCTTTTACATCCACTGTAAGTTATTGTCTTCATTATAGTAACAGCACTGACATTGCCAGAACATCACTGGCTCCTCACACAGTTTCCAGCTGTGCTTCTTCCTCTCAGCCCCGCAGGCAGTGCTATTTAGGAACAGAGCTCAGCATCAACTGGGAAGCACTTCTGGTCCCAACACCAACAAAACGAGCCATAGATAGAAACCACTCCAGGGCAGGAGGGTGTAATAAGGTGCACATCATGTTTTCAGGCATTAAAATGATGATTTCAATGTCAGCAAACAGAATGACATTGTGCCGCGCCGGCCTTTTGTGTTTTCTCGGCACATACGGAAACGTGTTATTATGGCTTTGTCTGTCCTTTCTGCATCTGTATAAGCTCTGTTATTATTTCGTCAGTTCACCTGCCGTGGAGATGCAGCAGATGAATGCTCTGTGAGCCTCTAGTGGACGTGAAAAACAACGGTCCAATTGGCGCGTACACTTTGGCCATCACGTAATTGTACCTGTTTGATTTGAGCAATCATATGATTGCAGCCGTTGGAGTTCATCAGTCTCAAGGATCGTGCCTTTGCTATTACTCGAGAGTGTACAGTCATTTCTTTGTATGTTCACTTGAATAGAATGGTGGTCACGCAACTTAGAGTAAACAAATCTCTCCACGATTAGGAAAGCAGCATGCAGTGGGGTCCAAGAGCGAAGCATTCTTTTATTTTGCATTCTTTTCTAATTGAATACATTTTGTCATTACAATTTCTATTATCAGCACAACAATCTGAGTAACAAAAAGTGGAATCATTGAAATTTTAACTGCGTTTGCTTCCCTTTGCTTTAACGTCAGCGTGTGCTCCAGCTGGCAGGGTCTCTGATCACACCCAGCAACAAAAGCCTCTGATAAGCGGATCAAATCCCTCCCAGAGTCGTCTAAACGTGTGCTTCGATAGAGGCCTGAACATGGTGTTGCACATTTGCCTAAATTTGAATTCAGGATTATGTGAAAAGAACCCATTTTCAACGGGGTCTCAAACTTTTGGACCCTTCAGTGCATTTGAATCAGATTAATTTCAGATTTTAACAGATTTGTCTGAACTGTAGAGCTTCTTCAGGCCTGTAAACGCAAATCTGCATCTAGACATGATAATAAGACTAATATAAATTGCTGTTATTTTAGTTTATTTAACCAGTTTTTGGGCACTGCATGATAAATATAATAAAAATAAATTCAATTCTTCTATGAGTAGGTGTGGGAAGACTGGGAAGGGAAAAATTGGGGGTCCCCCTTAGAAACAGTGCAACATATACTCTTAAAATATATCTACACAGTAATTCAATGTATGGCTGTAATGTTTAACCTTGACTGTAGTAAGTGCTGCCAAGTCAAAGTCAAACACTACTTTATACAGAACATGTTTTGTGTTATAATGTATTAAAGAAGCAGTTTGGAAGCAGTTTGGCAGAAACTGAATATAATATACAAAACTATATATTTTTGATGTATAAATTACCTGTAAATACAAAGTGTTGTGTTTTTGTTTTCGTCCAGGACAGTCAAACCCACAGTGGCTGTAGAGAGCTCCTTTCACATTTCACATTTGTGCTTTTACATTGAAGTGGCAGCTTGAACTTGGTAGTGTTTTAGCACCAGTTGAAAGATGCAGAAAAAAGAATGTCCTACTGTAGCAGATATTTATCAGTAGCTCCATCCATAAAAACTTCAGTTAGGTACAGTTATTGTTCCTAAAAATAATACCATCACTAAAAATACTAAAGCCATCTTCTTGTTTACCAGTTTCTGACTCCTGAATTTCCACCATAGTGCAGCACTTATACGAGGGCAGATGATCTAGAAGTGATAGGCTAAGTCTGTATTAACTAGAGATGGACCGATCGGCGTTTTGCAGGCCGATTCCGATTGCCGATCACCTTTCAGCACGATCGGCTGATAGCCAATAACGATAGAGGGCGGGGCTATATGCCACGGCAGGGCTACATGTAGTTGTTAGCGCAAGCTAGTCATGAAACATTGTCTAAACTGGTTTATTACCATTTTTAACGAGCTCATGTGAAACAGCATCATATTTTTAACTAAATTATCAGTAAATAAACAAAGTAAATCAAACAAATATCCCAATACTGCAATCATTACATTTAGACCCTTAATTTAAAACCAAAAAAGCTAATTATGCTTTCCTTCCCACCATCTGACACTCAGGTTTGCAGTCGTATCTTTGCATGTCTGACCGACATCTCTTCATGGATGACAGCTCATCATCTGAAGCTCAATCCCAGCAAGACTGAGCTGCTGTTCATCCCTGGAATTACAGGTCCTCAGCAGGATCTTGCCATCTCATTCGAGAACTCTTTGATTTCTCGAGGTGACTCTGGATGACCAGTTATCGTTCTCAGCCCATATTACGAACCTGACTCGGTCATGCAGATACATTCTCCACAACATCAGACGCATCCAACCCTTCCTCTCTCAGGAGGCCTCCCAGGTGCTCGTCCAGTCTCTTGTCATTTCAAGGCTGGACTACTGCAACTCACTCCTGGCTGGTCTTCCTCTGCAGGCCATCAGGCCCTTACAACTGATCCAGAATGCAGCAGCATGGCTCGTCTTCAATCTTCCCAAGTTCACTCATGTCACACCACTGCTGTGCTCCCTTCACTGGCTTCCTGTAGCTGCTCGCATTTAGTTTAAAGTTCTGATGCCTACAAAGCCAAGAATGGACCAGCTCCTCCTGACCTTATGACAATGGTCAAAAGTCGAACCGCACCTCGAGCCCTTCGCGCTTCAAGTACGGCTCGGCTTGACCCGCCATCACTCAAGATTCATGGAGGACACGCAACAAAACGCTTCTCTGTCCGACACCCAGATGGTGGAACGAACTTCCACTGGCTGTCTGAACAGTGAACTCTCTCGCGGTCTTCAAACGCAGACTGAAGACCTATCTCTTTGTAAAGCACTTATAAATACTGATCTATTGAAGTACTGGTATAAACTGTAATTGCACTTTATCTTCTAGGAGCTCTGGCTAAGTACTGCACTTGTACTGTATGTAGTCTTATATTTGTTCTCTTCTCTGTAGGTGTTCCAGTCTTGCTAGGTATTGCATTGTCTTTTTTCTAGGTATCAGCACTGGCCCTGTGTTTATGGCAGTGTTTGGACTTAAACCTGTTTGTACTAGATAGAGATTCATACTCTAACCAACACTAAGCACTTTTGTAAGTCGCTCTGGATAAGAGCGTCTGCTAAATACCGTAAATGTAAATGTAAATGTAAATGTAAATGTAAATGTAAATGTAATCAAATAAATGCAGTAAAAACTGCAGTCATTAAATGTAGATCTTGAATTGCTGCTGCTGTTCTGTTTGTACCGGTCAGATCTGGTCTGTAGGTGTTCTGGGTTATTTGTTTTGTGCTAGCTGTGCGTGCTAGCTCTGCTGTTTACTGATACTCACTATTCAGCCGTGTGGTGTCTCTGAAGTGTCGTATCAGATTAGTAGAGTTAAATGTCTTTGTCTTGGTTCCCCAATGAGACTTTTTTACTAATTTTAAAAATGTCCTGGATGAGTCTGCGTCACATACGGTAAAACACTGCCAGATGGACGACATGCTTTTCTCGCGACGCCGCTGCTTTAGTCAGTCTGTGGAAAATTAAAGGGTATGTATTTCCACCTAGTGGTTCAGATAGGAATTGCAGGGACCTGCCTGGAGGGGGTTTCACGAAGGGCTTCTCTTCCTGGATGAAACGCTAGCTGGAAATACAGAATCGGCTCTCAGGATAGGCTCTAAATTGGAGAAATATCGGCCGATCACGATCACATATTTTGACAAAAAATCGCCCGATACTGATACATAGCCGATCGTTCCATCTCTAGAATTAACATTAAAACCATAATAAAACATTCTGAACTGATAAGTGCAACAGACCGAGAAGTGCACATGAACGTAATTATGGTGAACTACAAAAAACCATACTCTTCCGCACTGCTGATGATAATCTCATCGTCTCACTAACTATGCTAATGCAATTCATCAAGTAAAACTACAGAGAACAGTTCCACGACATTCTAATGAAAATCTCACCCACTCTTCTTTTTTTCTGGCCCTGCCTGTCCTCGCCTGTCTGTTTACGTCTCGTCATTCCCTCGTGTTAGCCATGTGGCTCTGTTTGTCTTTGTAATGTGCCCTTGCTCCGCCTCCCTCACCTGCGTCTCGTTTGTAATTAGTTCTGTCAGTTGTTTCCCTCGCATTATCATGTGTATTAAGTCTTCCTGTTTTGCCCTCTCTCCTGTGCTTCATTTATTAAATATTTTGTAAAGAGAAACCAAAGATAGATAACATACACCATAACATGGAGATAACATGTCACCACTTTCTTAAATCTGTTACAACAAACATCTCTGCTTAGGGTTGCAAAAAAGGGGTACTGCAGACTGCAGCTCCTAAATGCTGTTATTTGAAGTTAAGCAGAGCAAATGGACCTTCCTGTCCTACTGAGACTGTGTGTGTGTGCTCTAGTTAGACCACAGCAGCAACAGGCGGTGTGCTTCCTCACTGTGCTGTGGGCTGGAAAAGGAAGCAAATCTCAAAATCATCTCCACAATGGCCCAAGGTAAATGGCAGCCGCCTGTCACTCAGGCCTTCCCACAGGGCAATGACTCAATTCTATATTGTAATAAATGTGTATATATCCTCATAAGACCTGGTAATTAATTTTTGTCCTCTGGAGGGGACATGAGCCTCTAAAAGATACTCGAAATAAATACCTTGCTAAAACCTGTTGCAACATGTAGAGGACATCCTGGCCTTGGGGGTGTCATTCACAATAGAAGTTCTTTAAAAAAAAAAAGAAAAGAAATGGTTGTCGCTCAGTAACCACATTTTATGGGAGCAAGAGAGGCAAACTGTCAAATAATATGTATTTGTTATGTTTGTAAAGCCTAATATTGATCTGTTTTAGGTATAAAAATCTCAAAGCTATTTTAATTGATATGCAGAAATGTTTAACTACCTAATAGCATACTTTTGTTTTTTGATGTACTTTGTAGTGGACATTGGGACTTTCAAAATGAATGGTGTCACAGCTGACAGGAATTTGACGGAGGCAGAGATAATTTTGCAACTCAAACTAATTTATTTTTAATTAATGACTTATTACATTTATTTCTAATTCATTAAAAAACTGTTACAAAATGTACAAATTTAAAAAAGAACATTAAAATAAAATGGATCATAAGAGAAGTTTGAGGAAACTGAGGAAACTTTGAAACTTTGGCTCAAGGCTTGGAGTGATTAATACAGGTTTAGCTAGTGTGCTTAAAAACGGTTCAAACCTATTTTTTATATGAATCAAAGTAACAGTAATTTTTGAATGGGTTATTATTTTTTCCTGTTTATGTTAATATACAGTACATTTGAAATATTTCTTATACTGACAAAAGTAAAAATGGTTTTAAAAAAGGTAAACAATGTTTGTGTACTGTATTATTTTATATGATTAAGTTGTTGCTGATGTTGTACAAGGGTTTTTGGACTGATGCAGAACAGGAAACAAGAAATATGACATCAACAATGTTCTGTTTTCCACTATAAAGGACATTAGTAATAATAAAATAATAAGTTTAATTTTTATAGTGCCTTTCTCATACCCAAGGAAGCTTTACGTCGAGAGAAAAAAAGTCAGTACTGAGAAAAGAGGTAAGTTTTAAGTTGAGCTTTGAATGGGAAGAGTGACAGTCACGAAGAGAATGAGTTCCACAGTTTGGGGCCATGACGTTGAAAGCTCTCCCCCCAACAGTGACCAGTCTGAATTTTGGACAGGCAACCTGCTTTAAAGGACCTAAGAGTTTGGACAGGGCAGTACGGGTGCAGGAGCTCAGCTAAGTAGGCAGGAGCTAAACCATGAAGAGATTTGTATGTTAGAGGAGGAGTTTAAACTTGATCTGAAGCTTGACAGGTAGCCAGTGTAACTGTAATAGAACTGGGGTGATATGAACTGATGGTTTAGAACGAGTGAGTGAGGATTCTAGCTGCTGAGTTTTGTAAGTGTTGAAGGGGATGGATAGCTTTGTTTGGAATGCCAATAAGTAGAGAGTTACAGTAGTCTAATCCGGATGATACTAACACATGGACCAGAGTTTCAGTATCTTTTATGGAGAGCTAGGGTCTAAGACGAGATGGAAAAAAGCTGATTTTACCAGAGCCTTAATGTGTGATTCGAAAGAAAGGACAGAGTCGAAGAGTACACCTAAGTTACAGACAACCAAGTCTGTGGTTTTACAGTCAAACCAAAGTCTGTGGTTTTACAGTCAAATCAAAGTCTGTGGTTTTACAGCCAAACCAAAGTTAAGAGAGAAGTCAGTGAGATGAGAAACCACAGACTTGGGGCCAACAAATAAGATTTCAGTTTTATCAGTGTTTAGTTTTAGAAAATTTCTCGTCATCCAGTGTCTGAGGTCTTGGATACAAGACATTAAGGCAGGTAGTAGACTTATTTTATGTGGAAATTACTGAAATTCTCAAACTTACATTTTTCTGGGTCTCAGGAGGACATAACACCTGACATCAATTTAGGCAGATCTGACAAACATGACTAAACCCGTGACATGAGAGATAGATAAGCATTTATTCAATAATCCTGACTGCACAACAATTAAACAGTGTACATTATTATTATTATTATTATTATTATTATTATTTTATTTCAGAGAGATGAAAACCATAAGCACGCGACTGCCTTTATAATGTCAAATATCACACAAAGCTGCAAGGTAATTCACAAATATATATATAAAAAGAACTTATTGGAAATGACATTAGAGATAGTTTAGTCAAAGCTCCATGGTTACAGGTTCACATTCACTATGATACCTATATAATAACATATTAGAGGTGATTTGGCAAACATACATGACATAACATGATACACCAAGACTTTTTTATGATAAACAACATGTATCACGATATTAAAATAGTTTTGTTAAGACAAAAATATTCAAACAAAATGTCCTGCGTGCTACATTTAAAACATGCTATCAACTTCCAGGCAAACCGGTCATTAAAGGAGCAGTATACGATTTCAGTTCATTACACTTTTCATCAAATTCATTGGATGTTTTTATCGCTGTCCACTAGCTGTGTGTGCCAGAAAGATTCCAATGTTGGTACACAGTCCTGGATCTGTAAATGGGAGATAAAAAAAAGTGGCTTGGGTTGAGCCCCACAACATTGTTTCTGCCAATCAGCGGGGAGGAGGGGCTACATGCTGAACTGCAGGAGAGATGACTATAAGTATTTAAAGAGTTAAAATATCAGTGGTTGGTCTACAGACTTGTATACTGCACCTTTAAGTACCTTTAAGTTGTATCCAGAAAACATGCATTTAATAGAACATTTCGCACAAGCTTCCAACACAAAGTGTAGAGATCCACAAGAGATAAGGTAATTCACCTGCATAAGGAAGTGGAAACACGAAGTAAAATAAGTGCAGGGATGTTTCCAACCTCGAGTTTATAAATTAATAAAAGCTACAGAGAAAATGTGGCTTCTAAGAACAGTAAAACATAACGCGTGGGCATGTTGATAGTCATATTTTTAAAGCCAGAAATAAATTCAGGGCTTGATTAGTGCATGAATAATGACAGCAGATCTAATGATACTGGCTTAAATGAATATATGAGGAAAAGAAATAAAAATGCTGCATGTGCCTTCAAACTTAGAAACATCAGTCACCTAATGACTGAAGAGTACTGAAGAGTGCTTATGCAAATAAAAAAAAGATGATGCAGTTGTGATTAATTTCAATAATCCCCCTTAATTCATTTAGCATTACACTGATAGAACAACTCTGTTTCATGAAAAGCTTTAGTACAACTTTAAATCAAAGCTGACAAAAGTATCTAGACACAGGCTGAGACTTTAATACTTAGAAGTGGAAACAGGAATAAGTGAGAATAATAAGTGAGAATACTAATATGATTAGGAAATTACAATATAAGCCAATCAGATATAAGCAAGGACAAATCTAGGGATGTTGCTTGCATTGCGATTGTGGGGGGAAAGACAAAATCTGGGGAGGAAATGAACCCCCTCAGCCACCCCCCAGTGCTGGCCCTGCCTAAATCACTGGTTTGGATATGAGAAGAAAAAAGTAGAATGTGATATGATGCACTTGCCTGAACTAGGGGTGTCTCGAGACCACTATTTTATGTCTAGTACAATTGGACACTCCAGGCTTGGTGGATTAAGAGAGTAAAACAATCAATTAAATCAATAGGTATTGAAAATGACAGATGCTCAAGTTTTGCAGTATCAGTATCGGACATAAAAATGTGGCTAGGTTCTGTTCATCTTTCCACTATGAGAGACAACTCAATGCTAAGGGTCTGAAAGGATGTGTGACTGTCTAGAAGAAAAGGGAACGAATCACACTAAAACACCAAAACTGGACATCTAAGCTCTGGAGTAAGATTTTATGGACGTTATGGGTCTATATTTGTAATGGGGACTACTTGGATTGTGAATGCTACCAACTTCTAGGACTGAGACAAAACTGAAAGCAAGTTATGAGTGAATGAATGAATAAATGAATGTCTTTATTGTCACACAGTCACAAGTACAAGTACTGGCAAAATTAGCTATCAACCAGTCCGTACATACAAGTACATGGGAATGGTTAGAGGTGGAAGAGGAGACAGGACAGGAAGACAGGGAATTAGAAAAAAATAAGAAGGTTACAGGGGGGAAAGGAGAGGGGAAAAACACATACCCCCAAACTGTGCTCCTAGAAAAAATGCTCTGGAAATGAATGGAAGGTGTGATACAGACAAAGAGTGGTCTCTTTAAATACTGAAAAAAAATAATTAATATTTAGATGTTAAGGCTTCTTAAATAATACACAAAGTTTTCTGACACTAAACAGTATTTAATGGCCGGTTTGACTGGAAACATTGGAACAATGCTGTGATTGGTCCATGTTCCTTAGGTCCCTATGATATTCACAGTGGCATACAGTGTATCAATGTACATAGTAACTAATCATGCTAAGATAAATTATAATTGTCATCTCGCCCACCCCATTACATATACCATCCTGCTAGTATGTAATCCAAATTGACATACAGATATAATGTAAAGCCATAAAGAAAAAGGTTACAACATTCGAGCCAAACAAATCACGTATCACACATCTCATATACTAGCACATGCAACTTTATCCGAATATTGCACCTTTAATAAAGACCTACAAGTTGTTAGGAGAGGAAAATGAGGCAGAGCTTTCCCTGCATAGTCACTAGCAATGTGTGACTAGGCTAACAAGGCCTTCACATCCATCATCATCTCAAGAGCAACAGTTTAGATTGTGATATTAGGTTCTATAATAAGAGCTATTTAATTAATGCTTTCACCTCTATGGGGATATTTTAACACCTGCCCTCGACGTCAGCCGGTCTATAACCCTTCTCCACAGCCTGCGTTGGAGGACAATCCAGGGACAAAGATATAATGAGGTACAGAAATAGGTTTGGTACCATTGTGCTACATAGGGGTCAAGATAAAATGCGCAAATACACAAAGAGCAAAATGACACAACAGCATAACCATCCGAGGCAACAGGGTCTCCTGAGCACTTCATCTCCGGCCTCTATCCTAAAGCTGATGCAACAGCAATGAAAAGTAACCCGGCTGAGCAGGGCAGTGTGTTCTCTACAGCTCTACAAGCACCTCCTCAGCAGCTAGTGCCGGGAAACTTTCGCCAACTTGCCCCAAAAACGGAAACATCTCCTGCAACTGTTTACTTAAACATGCTACATGTGATCAGGGTCCGCAAGTTGCCATAGACGAGAAGCACATGTGCGTTCCGGTCTCTCTCCGAGATCAACAATTTGGGCACGCTGATTAGACAGTCCTCTCATGAGCTGCCACTACGACTTTGCGCTTGGTGCTGGCTCCTTGTTGCAAGTTTGACAGCGGCGCGGCAAAAGTTACTAGTTTGGAAAATGAAAGCTGGCAGAGGCTAATGGAATGACAGCCCATGAGTAATGAGTCCTGAGAAAGTAAGCCTGAAACAAATGGCCGTCTTAGCAAAGTAAATACGCTCATTCTGTCCTCCTGTCACACAAGTCTGGACGACTCATTGCGCGTCCCCCTTTTGCACAGAGTTTGCAGAATATTTATAACACGGCAACTATGAAAACTTTCCAAGTCTTGGTAGAACTGACATTTCAGACTTAATGTCCAACTTCATACGCAAATCACTTGATAAATTACCTGCCTGCCTACGAAGCCGAGCAGTCGCAAGTTAGAACGAGTCTGTCATCTACTTATGAGACTTTCATGTAAAGGTCACCCAACCTATATACAACATCCATCCATCCATTATCTGCCGCTTAATTCCGCTAGTGGGGGGCACGGTGGGGGCTGGAGCCAATACCAGCATCATCAGGCGAAGGCGGGATACAACATGGACAGTTTGCAAGTCCATTGCATGGCCAACACTCACTCACGCCCTCACATCTATGGGCAATTTAGAGTGACCAATCAACCTATCATGCATGTGTTTGGACTGTGGGAGGAAGCTGGAGTACCCAAACTCCACACAGAAAGGCCCAGACCAGGAATCCAACCTGGATCGTCTTGCTGTGAGGCGACAGTACTAACCACTACACCAGTTTCGTTGAGACAAAAAAAAAATTCAAACAAAATGTCCTGGCAGTGTTACATTTAAAACATGCTTTCAACTTCCAGGCAAAACAATCATTAAAGGAGCAGTATACGATTTCAATTTAATACACTTTTTGTCCAATCAAGTGAATGTTTTTTTCGCTCTCCGCAAGCTGTGTGTGCCAGAAAGATTCCAGTGTTGGTACACAGTCCTGGATCTGTAAATGGGAGATAAAAAATTGGCTTGGGTTGAGCCGCACAACATTGTTTCTGCCAATGAGCAATAGGGAGGAGGGGCTACATGCTGAACTGCAGGAGAGATTACCATAAACTGCCACAGACTGTTGAGTTTGAATATTAACTGTTGGTCTCCAGACTTGTATACTGCACCTTTAAGTACAAGTTGTATCCAGAAAACATACATTTAATAGAACATTTCACACAAGCTTTCAACACAAAGTGTAGAGATTAACAAGAGATATAAGGTAATTCACCTGCATAAGGAAGTGGAACATGAAAGAAAATAAGTGCAGGGATGTTTCCAAGCTTGAGTTTATAATTTAATAAAAGCCTCAACAACCACCAACAAGACATGGTAGACTAGAGATCGACCCATATGGGTTTTTCTATAGCTGATGCTGATGACGATGTTTAGTGGTCAAGGTTAGCCGATGGCCGATATGTGCTGCCGATTTTTTGGCCCGATTTTTAGGGATGATGTCTAGAAGTTTTCTGCTTTATTTGCTGCTTAAATATCACACTAGTAAAAACAAGTGGACGCACACCAATTCTAAATTTAACATCATGTATGTCAACAAGCAAAACATACATCTCTTTATACCAATTACAAACAAAGTTATTAAGAAGTGCACTGAAAAATAGAAAGTGCTTCACTTCACGGTTGGGTTTTTATTGCGTTGTAGGAAACTTGCTGTTCTTTGAGGAGGGTGAGGTGCTCGGAGAGAGCGAGAGATACAGCGCACGACCTGAGAGAGAGAAAGAGAACGAGAATGAGCGTGCAGCGTGAAAAAAGAGAGAAAACAGCACCTGAAACCCACGATAGACACAGAGACGCTAATATACTGTAATGATTGTTAACACAGCTGAATACTATCTGGGAGACTCTGGCTGCTCCGGTGAGAGACTGTGTGTAACAGTACCGTGTTAATGTGTGTATTACACTAGAGCAGTTAGCTTTAGCCCCGAAGCTAAAAGAGTAAAACATGCGCTCTGGTTCACGTCTATGGCAGAACTAGAAACACGTAACCGCATCATTAAAAACATCACTGTTCATTATAAATTATTAATTTTTACTTAATCGGCCGGAAAGTTTCGTCCACTGTTTCCAACTCCTCAGTGAGGCAAGTCGCCAAATGAGGTAATAGCCTAATTTGCATAATGGTCTATTTGCGTGTATTTGAAGGAATAATGTTGTGGGAGAGACAAAAAGTGAGTAAAAACACCCGAAATATGTCATAACTACAAATTAACTCTGAATAATTGAACTTTTTCTGTGGAATCTTTTTTGTTGCCGTTGAAATCTGCCGTGTCACACTGAAGAATTTCCCTCTGAGATCAATAAAGTATCTATCTATCTAATCAATAAATAATCAATAAAGTATCTATCTATCTAACACACATTTATATTTACTATAGATGGGGGCGGGGTCAGCGGCGGCTTTGGGCATGCGCAATGAGTGTAGTGGGTGGTGGAGTGGTGAGGGTCTGCTCTGACTGTGAGACTGAGCACTGTGAGTGTAGTGGGTGGTGGAGTGGTGAGGGTCTGCTCTGACTGTGAGACTGAGCACTGTGAGTGTAGTGGGTGGTGGAGTGGTGAGGGTCTGCTCTGACTGTGAGACTGAGCACTGTGAGTGTAGTGGGTCGTGGAGTGGTGAGGGTCTGCTCTGACTGTGAGACTGAGCACTGTGAGTGTAGTCGGTCGTGGTGTGGTGAGGGTCTGCTCTGACTGTGAGACTGAGCACTGTGAGTGTAGTGGGTCGTGGAGGGGTGAGGGTCTGCTCTGACTGTGAGACTGAGCACTGTGAGTGTAGTGGGTCGTGGAGGGGTGAGGGTCTGCTCTGACTGTGAGACTGAGCACTGTGAGTGTAGTGGGTCGTGGAGTGGTGAGGGTCTGCTCTGACTGTGAGACTGAGCACTGTGAGTGTAGTGGGTCGTGGAGTGGTGAGGGTCTGCTCTGACTGTGAGACTGAGCACTGGGAGTGTAGTGGGTCGTGGAGTGGTGAGGGTCTGCTCTGACTGTGAGACTGAGCACTGTGAGTGTAGTGGGTCGTGGAGTGGTGAGGGTCTGCTCTGACTGTGAGACTGAGCACTGTGAGTGTAGTGGGTCGTGGAGTGGTGAGGGTCTGCTCTGACTGTGAGACTGAGCACTGTGAGTGTAGTGGGTCGTGGAGTGGTGAGGGTCTGCTCTGACTGTGAGACTGAGCACTGTGAGTGTAGTGGGTGGTGGAGTGGTGAGGGTCTGCTCTGACTGTGAGACTGAGCACTGTGAGTGTAGTGGGTGGTGGAGTGGTGAGGGTCTGCTCTGACTGTGAGACTGAGCACTAGGAGTGTAGTGGGTCGTGGAGTGGTGAGGGTCTGCTCTGACTGTGAGACTGAGCACTGTGAGTGTAGTGGGTCGTGGAGTGGTGAGGGTCTGCTCTGACTGTGAGACTGAGCACTGTGAGTGTTAGGGGTCGTGGAGTGGTGAGGGTCTGCTCTGACTGTGAGACTGAGCACTGTGAGTGTAGTGGGTGGTGGAGTGGTGAGGGTCTGCTCTGACTGTGAGACTGAGCACTGGGAGTGTAGTGGGTCGTGGAGTGGTAAGGGGGTCTGCTCTGACTGTGAGACTCAGCACTGTGAGTGTAGTGGGTCGTGGAGTGGTGAGGGTCTGCTCTGACTGTGAGACTGAGCACTGTGAGTGTAGTGGGTCGTGGAGTGGTGAGGGTCTGCTCTGACTGTGAGACTGAGCACTGTGAGTGTTAGGGGTCGTGGAGTGGTAAGGGGGTCTGCTCTGACTGTGAGACTGAGCACTGTGAGTATAGTGGGTGGTGGAGTGGTGAGGGTCTGCTCTGACTGTGAGACTGAGCACTGTGAGTGTAGTGGGTCGTGGAGTGGTGAGGGTCTGCTCTGACTGTGAGACTGAGCACTGTGAGTGTAGTGGGTCGTGGAGGGGTGAGGGTCTGCTCTGACTGTGAGACTGAGCACTGTGAGTGTAGTGGGTGGTGGAGTGGTGAGGGTCTGCTCTGACTGTGAGACTGAGCACTGTGAGTGTAGTGGGTCGTGGAGGGGTGAGGGTCTGCTCTGACTGTGAGACTGAGCACTGTGAGTGTAGTGGGTCGTGGAGTGGCGAGGGTCTGCTCTGACTGTGAGACTGAGCACTGTGAGTGTTAGGGGTCGTGGAGTGGTGAGGGTCTGCTCTGACTGTGAGACTGAGCACTGTGAGTGTTAGGGGTCGTGGAGTGGTGAGGGTCTGCTCTGACTGTGAGACTGAGCACTGTGAGTGTAGTGGGCGGGGCTCACGGCAGCCCCTGCTGCTCGTTGATGACAGTAACTGAAGATCATGTGTGTTCACCTCAGAGTCTCCAAAAGTCTCCATTAACACCAGAAACAGTCGCTAGATTTGTCGCTAGTTGCCAGAGGGTCTGAAAAGTCGCTAAATATTGGCATCACTGGTTTCATCTTGGGGTCTTTCACATTCGGCAGCAGCACGTTCCACAGCACCAACAACACGGGCTGCCCGCTGACGCCTGACTTTAAATCAGCGCAACCAAACACTGATATCAGCCGATATATTAAAAAATGGCAAATATCGGTCCAATATATCGGTCGATCTCCATGGTAGACCACCACAACTGTAGGACTGACATTTCGTGTTGCTAATGTCCAAATTCATACGCAAATCACTTGACAAATTACCTGCCTACCTACGAGGCTGAGCAGTCGTAGGACGGGTCTGTTATCTGCTTTGACAGTATGGGAAATTCATGTAAAGGTCACCCAGAAAATTCAGACTATTTTCTCCTCACCTTGTGGGTGCCATCACTTTTCACTTTAGCGTGCACTCTTTTTTTCTCCTCGCTGACATTCACAGCACTGCCTGCAGCAATATAGCATCAGTTCACATAACCTCACTGAGCACTCTATTGGGCACACATCCTTCTATCTATACTCTTCAGCCCCACTTCCCATATAGGAGCACTTTGTATTTCTACAATTACACCTGTTCCTCTGTACATACTGTTACCCTGTCCCCCACAGGCCCAGCACAGAGCAGGTACTATTAGGGAGGTGGATCATTCTCAGTACTGCAGTGACACTGACAACAAGGTGGTGGTGTGTTAGTATATGTTGTGCTGGTGTAAGCGGATTAGATACATCCAGTAGCGGAGCTAGACTTTTATCATTGGGGTGGCCAGAGGGTGGCCAAAGCTATGTTAGGGGGTGCACAGATTACGACAATATATATTCAATATTTAATGAAACACAATCAACTGCAATCAAAATCTGTAAATAATATACTGTTTACATAAAGTACATCTTGAGCACACAGGAGATACGATCTGTGTATTTAATTGCAGTTTATTAACAATGTACAAAATGTATAAAATGTAAATGTAAAAACACAGACATGCAAATACCCACACAATCTGTCTGTTTAAAAAAAAAACTATCAATGATGCCATCTTAACATGAACATAGTGCAGAGCTTAACCAAGCAAGCACCAAGACTAAGACTTGTGCCAATCTAATGCTTAGTTCAGGAGAGCATAAGTAATTGTAAGTATAAGTAATTGTACTTGTACCTAGGGCTGTGTATTGGCAAGAACCTGGCGATACGATACATATCGTGATACAGCGCTCACGATTCAGTGTATTGTGATACATTGCAATATTGGAAGCTAAGTGATGTATTATGATTTTTTAATCCTACTATTAAAACACACCACTATATGAACAGGTTTGCCAATGCTTACAATAGCATTGCGCCCTTGCGCTGCTTGTTTCTGTTGGAGTGGAACTAGAAATAGATTACAACTCTGCCAACTAGTGGTAAACACAACACACAATAATTCAGTGTCTGCCAGGAATCTTTGCATGTAAACTGTTAATTAATAATCGATACTGAGTTTTTGAGAATCGATACAGTATCACTAAATATAATATTGCAATATTCGATATTTTGATATTTTCTTACACCCTTACTTGTACCTGAGTACAGATTTTCAGTAACTTACTCTACCCATCACTGATACTGTGTCACACAATCCTAAGTTAGGGCAAAGAGACCACTGTAGATATAAGTTTAATATTCAAACTTTTCAGCTAGTTGACACATTTGACACAACCTTCATGCTACATTTTATTTAAGCCAACAGTGCATGAATCAGCTAAATCAGCTAACGTAGCTAACAACATTCCTCTAAAATCACTGGAGAGACACAGAATGAAAGGCCACCACAGAGTCGAGGCTTAACACAGTCTGCCCAGTTCAAAATGACGCCAAGATTGAAACGTATGTTAACGTGAAGTACGTGTTGGAAGCTGATACTAGTCATTTGTAGGCGCCATGAGATGTAACGTAATGTTAATGTATCTTGACACTCCTGGATGAACGGGCATATCACATATCACATGTAACATCAGCGAACTTAAATTACAGAAAACGATCTCCTCTATCTCTATTTCTATCTCAGGGGTATTTAATTAAGAGTTCAGTACCAAGGTCCGGACCCTCATCATTTCTAACTTGTGTTATGATTCAGTGGTGTGTCCTGTTTACTGAAGTAGTCTAGTATCAACCTCTTATAGCATCAGCTACTGAAACACCAACACATCACACCTACCGTTCAGTATATTTCAGTGTATTTACTGTTTAAATGCTGAACTGAATTCATTATTTATAAACTTCTAATAAATGTTTTTAACTCACTTCATGTAAAACAAGGGCTACATTAAAAATAACAGAATGCTTTTGAAAATAGTGCATCTTGAAGTGTTTATTTATAGAAAGAGTGAATAAAGCAGTGTATTTTTGTTAACTCAGTTTCACAGATTGACCTGTTGGTTTTCTCTAAAACTAAGTAAGCGAGTTTTGGTCCGTTCCTGGTTACACAGTCAGTTTTCTTTGTTGACTTTTCTTTTTTAGAGCACGTTATTCTCTCTGACTTGCTTTATTTATCGCTTCATACCTCGCCTGTGTACTCGCTGCACTTCAAAATCTGCACAAATCTGATTGGCTGAGGAGCGCCTTTGGTGATCTTACAAGGCACGTGTCAGGCTTGAGCTAAACCTTTAATGAAAACGGGAATTCAATAAACAAACAAACGAACAAACAGGCATGTACAAAAATCAGATAACCATACAATGACTGGCTAAGACTGAGGGCAGACAGAGGGTATAAATAACAAAGGCTAACAAGAAGGAACAGGTGACGGGACTAAACACTAGAGATGGACCGATCAGCATTTTCAAGGCCGATTCCGATCACCGATCACCTTTCAGTGTGATCGGCCGATAGCCGATACCGATCGAGGGTGGGGCTATATGCCACAGCAGGGCTACATATTATTAGCACAAGCAAGTCATGAAACATGGTCTAAACTGGTTTATTACCATTTTTAACGAGCTAATATAAAACAGTATAATATTTGTAACTAAATTAGAAGCTGGTCTATGTGGGAGTAAACCGCTTGATACAGCTCCAGAAGAGCCACATCTGAAAAGTATCTCTACTAGGAACAGCAGAGCGTGGATCCAGGTGGAATATTAAGCAGCAGAATGAACGTCTTCTACAGCCGAGAAGAGCTGCTTATCTAGAACTATAAACTCAATCATCTGGTTGTGGTTCTTTAGCTCTCTGGCTGCTTCTGCTGCTGTTCTGTTCGTACCGGTCAGATCTGGTCTGTACAGTGCTCTGGGTTATTTGTTTGGTGCTAGCTGCGCGTGTTAGCTCTGCTGTTTGCTGATACTCACTGTATTCAGCTGTGTGGTGTCTCTGAAGTGTGTATCTGATTAGTAGTGTTAAATGTCTTTATCTTGGTTCTCCCGCGAGAGACACTGATTTTACTAGTTTTACAGATGTTACAAACTGTCCTTGACTTGCGAAGCCCCTGCTTTAGTCAGTCTGTTGAAAATGAAAGGGTTTGTATTTCCACCTAGTGGTTCAGATAGGAATTGCAGTGAGCTGCCCAGAGGGGGTTTAACGCAGGGCTCCTCTTCCTGGATGAAACACTAGCTGTAAATCAGAAATTAGGCTAATGTGTTTAAAGCCATCGATCGGCTCTCGAGATCGGGCGATCACATTTTTTGATCAAAAATCGGCCGATACCGATACATGGCCAATCGATCCTTCCATCTCTACTAAACACTAATGGAAAACAGGTGTGACAATAGGGGCGAGGGCGGAGACAAGGAGCACATGATCAAAACAAACACCACGCGGACATGACAGGATGTAAACAGAAGCACTTGCAACAGACAAGACGTAAACAGGCAGACGAGGACAGGCAGGACATGACAGCGGGCGATTGGTCTCTGAGTTGAGTGACCAATTAGGCTGCTGTTCTTCTCTCTGCTACGATATCTTTTGTGAGCTTTTGTTTGACTCTCTTCATTCTTCCTTCTCTTTTCAGGGGGGTCCAGTGCCTCTCTGGCCCCTGCTTTGGCTTCACCCATGGATACAGCAGTGCTTTAATGTGTTCAAACACCTCAGTGTCACTGCTGGACTGAGAATAGTCCACCAACTAAACACATCCAGCCAAAAGCGTCCTGTGACCACTGATGAAGGACGAGAGGATGACCACCTCAAACTGTGCCTCAGTAGATGAGCTCTCATCTTTGATTAAGGAAGGAACAGGGAGAAAGGATAAAACAAATCAAGTAGCGAGATAGATGGACTACAGTCTGTAACTGTAGAACTACAAATGGGTCCTATATTGTGTCTGGAGTTAATAAGATGGACAGTGAGTGTAGATACACGATAGGTGATGTGGGGATTTCCAATGATTTACACAGTGCATGCTGGGTACTGTATTGAGAGAATGCAGTTAGAGAAAACTGTGAATTCTGTCGAACCGATGAGGCTGAAGGATTCAGTGCTACACTACCTAACAAATAACATGCTAAATGCTAGTTTTAAGTCGTTTAAATTTAACCAGGGTCTGGAAAATCAACCCCCGTTTGCTGAACGTGCCTTGCTGTAAGAGACCAATTCAAAGCTCCCATGCTTGATAAACAGTAGCTCCCGTGGAGGAGATCCTCTCAATGTTTTCCAGAAGCTCTCTTTTGATTAACGTTCCCCCGTTTCCTCCTTCAGCGCCCGAGCTTCTTATCTCCATAGACGCTCTCCTGTGCTCCATCTCAAGACGAACGCAACCGGTTAAGTCGCTGTCCGTGTAGACTCTGTTTCTCAACCCCAAGCTAAGAGGGTTGGAGTTGATGGCTTTATCCAAGTGAGCGCAAGCCTTAGTGCCTCTTTTAGACCTTCTGAAACGAAGCCTCCCTCTGCTGCAGCAGGATGTTTGCTGACAGGCAGCCCGAAATCCTCTCTTGAAGTTCTCGTTGAAGTACCCGTATATAATGGGATTGACGCTGGAGTTGGCGAAGGCCAGCCAGTGGGAGAAGGGGAAAATGTAGCCTGTCAGGAGCTCCAGCTGCTCTCCTTCAGGTTGTTCATAATCAGTCAACAGCATGAGAGTCCACAAGGGCAGCCAAGATAGCATGAAAAGGAGGGCCACGACAATCAACATCTTGATCACTTTAATCTTCCTCTGCGATATAGGGGACTTGCCTTGAGGGACAGCATCTGATTGGTCCATGTTGACCAGCACGGTGGTGGAGTAGAGTTTGGCTCCGATGCGGCCGTACATGAGGACGATGAGGACGAGGGGAACCAGGTATATGTGGGCAAACAGGACCGTGGTGTACACCTTCCGCATCCGCGGCTCCGGCCAGCTCTCGTAGCAAGAGTAAAGTGGGTAGGTCAGGTTGTAGTTGTTGTTGTGAACCATAAAGTGGCCTCTCTCTCGCTCAACCGTCAGCATGAGGGCTGAGGGAAACATGATGACCAGAGCCAAGAGCCATATCAGTCCGATGGTTGCCTTAGCAACAAAGAGTGTAAGTTTGGGCTTAAAAGGGTAAACAATGCAGCGGAACCTTAGGTTGGAAAAATAAGGGAGAGAAAAGAGAGAGAACTCGAATTAGTGTCAAGTCATATATAAATCTAGAACCTACAAATCTAGAAGCTACAGTGACGCTTAAACGTTTGTAAACCCTGTTAGAACTTCTTTTTTCAAGTGTTTCTCTATAAATATGACATAAACATCATCAGATTTTCTACCAAAATTCTTCAAAAGTATATAAAATGATGAAACAAGTGATTCAGTATTTTCTATATGTGAGTGGCAAAAACATGTGAACCTCTAGGAATAGCAGGAAATTTGAAGGTCAATGAAATTAGCATCTGATGTTTTCAGTCAATGGGATGATAATGTGAGTTGGGTATCATAGAACAAGGGAGATATCTGGGGACCTTAGAAAACAAGCCACTGATGCTCATCAGGCTGCGAAGGCATCTAAAACCTTCTCTTAAGAGTTTGGACTTCACCATCCACAGGCGTTGCATGGTGTTCAAATAGAGGAAATTCAAGACCATTGTTTGGGGCACACGGTCACAAAGAACCCTATGTTAATGTTTGTGTGTCCACTATCAAAAGAACACAAAAAATCAATGGTGTGCATGACAGGGCTGCTCTCCAAAAAGAACTCTGCTATCCATCAGCTGATATCTAAAGATCAAGAACCAGAAGGCCACTGGAAAAATGTTTGTACATGAATGCAAACAAAACAGAAGTTGTTTGGTTTAAATGAGAAGCGTCAGGAAAAAGGAAAACTTTATGGCATCTATGAAAACTGTTGTGGTAGCATCATGGTTTGGGCCTGTTTTGCTGTGTCTGGGCCAGGGCGGCTTGCCATCATTGGTGGGACTAAGAATTTGGATTATACCAGAGGATTTTAAAGAAAATACTAGGATATATGTCTGTGAACTGAACCTGAGAGAATGTGGGTCATGCAGGAGGACAACAAGCACAAGTTAGGGAAGAATACAGTTAATATTCTGGAACGGCCAAGTCCAAGTCCTGACCTCAATCTTATAGCAGTTCTATAGCGAGCAGGTCATGTAAGGAAATCACCAGTATCTCAGAGCTGAGGCTGTTCTATACACAGCAATGGGCAAAAAGTCCTCTAAGACGATACAGGAGTGATCAACAGTTACTGTGCAAGGGGGTCACATCACATACTAAAAGCAAAGGTTCACAAAGTTTCCCACCCAGAAAGATTTAATATTGGATCATTTTCTTCAATTGAGAACATCTGATGGTTTAGGTCATATTTATGTAAAAATATGTTCACAAATGTTCAAGCACCACTACATATGCTAGTGGCTCTCAGTTCTGGTCCTGCAGACCGCTGCTCTGCACATGTTAAGATTTTCCATGCTCTAACTCGCCCACTTCAGTCCAGGAATGGCTTGTTAATTAGATCTTAAGTGTGTTTGAGCAGGACAAATGTCAATATACAGGGAAGGGGTACTATAGGACCATAGGTGAGTAATATTATGCTAAAGCTGATATACAGCACTGTGCCAAAGTCAGAAACCACTATTCCTTTAATTTCTAAGAAAATGGCCATTAAGAATAAGTTATTAATTTTTCTAGAAATACATTTAACAAAAAAATTCTACACTAAAGCCTCTAATCAACTGGATATAGTTTTGCCAGTATTTAGCATGTCCAGTCTTCCGGTTATATCTGGTTTACACTACACGACTGTTTGAGGGGTCAGGTTTTTGTGTCGTTCACACTACGCTGTAATTATGAGTCTTTCAGTTGTTGTGGCTTTCACACTACATGACCGACATGATCGCCGACACGGGGTCACCAATTACACGATTTTCACTCTGGGGCATCACCCATTCACTCTGGCTGCTGTCCAAAAATACGAGAACACACAAGCACTAAACTCTCCTGAAAACTAAATACATGTGCGAACTAGCGGCACCACATAGAACATACATTATTTCCTAAACGGATGTCAACAAACAAGCGGAACAGGTTGTTACTGCGCTGATTTGCAGTGATGAAAGAAAGAAGAAAAAGGAACGAATATGGATGACAAGATGGATAAAGGCACAGGGCCAGCAGGGACTGTCTGTTCTGCAAAGATCGTTGGAGGTGTTGACCAGTTAACGGTAATGCGGTTCGCTCTCTAGGTGATCCCATTGGCTGCTGTTGTCTCACGTTCGCCGACTGGCCGAGACATTAAACATGGCAGATGTTTGCCGCGTGTCTGTGATTAGTCGGCGACCACTGGGTGATGGCTCGATTGTCCTCTGAGCAGAGGTTTTTGTCGGTGGTCTACAGAAAACAGTCGGCGACTGAACATCGTGTAGTGTGAACTAGACATTAGTTGCAGGGATACATTTTTACCATTCAGTCTCAGAAGTTGGTCTGGACTAACCAGCAGCTGTTTTGGTTTGTAAATGTTCATCTATTTCTTTTTCTCAGCAACCCCTTCCTGACAGCTTCACATGGGCCTCATTTTAAATTGAATGAAAGCTGAATAAACGATGAGTGGTCCCTGACTTTTGCACAGTACTGTAGATTAGATACTTTATTGATCCCAGAGTGAAATTCAAGGTCTCTGCATTGAACCTATCCGTGCAGTGAAACACTCACATATACACACACACACACTAGTGGGCAGTAAGTACACTTGCCCGGAGTGGTGGACAGCCCTACCATAGCGCCCGGGGAGCATTTAGGGGTTAGGTGCCTTGCTCAAGGGCACTTCGGTCGTGTTCTGTCTGTTCATGGGATCGAACCAATGACCTTCCGGACACAAGGCTGGTTCCCTAACCTCCAGCCCACAACTGCAATTCGTTGCTAATTCCCTATTGTTAAGAGATCATCAGGTCAGGACCCAGGTCCTGATACTGTCCCATCAATGGCAAGGCTTGGGTTACTTGCTCCTTTGAATGGGTTATAAACAAGATTATAACATGTTCATTAAACATAAAAACCCTTTCGGAGGTTTAAAGTTTAGGCACAACAGCGAAGAAACACCAACAGCTTTCAGACATTGTTTGCTGTGCACTGTCAGGAGGTTCATTCATTAGATTTTAACCTCACTGTTAAAAACCTTGCTGCATGTGAATACAAATAAATAAGAAACCAAAACACTGTAAGGCTATTTGTACAAGGCTGTGTGGAGCTGTCCCGGGTACTGAACAGAGTGAGAGAGAGACTAAGCACATCACTTCGGTTCAGCCTTGCTTGCTTTGTGTGGCTGAATATATAACTAATTTAGTTTTTCTGCATTGTAGCAACCCACAGAATGGAAAGGACAAGGAAGGGAGGAGTACAGGGGGAGGGCAGAGAGAGAGAAAGCTGCATGGCAGAAGGACAGAGAACACAATTAGATCTTTTGTTTAATTTCATGACCCTGACCCTTTATTCCGTGGATATTAGCAGTCATCTGTTGGTGTTCAGGAATTCTAACATGTTCTGTATAGGCCTCAGTTCTGAGTACTCTGATTCTCTGAATCAGGCAAGCATGCACAGGTTAATAGCTGTTTCAGCCCTACTGTGAAATTAATGGACTACTTTTTTGAAAAAGAGAGAAAAAAAACCCTTACTGTTTTATTACCGAAACAGATTCGCCAGGCCAATATATTTACCTGCCAACTCCTGACGCCAGGTCTTGTTTACATAAAGGAAGGCGCTGAAGCTGTTCAGGCTTCTTTACAATAATCCTGTGCACACACAGGTGTGTTCCACTGTATTCCCACATCTAATATTGCTATGTATGTGTGTGCTTGTGCTCCACTTTCATGTCCTGTTTGATAAGTAATGCAGCTGATTCAGTCCATGAAGGCTTTTGAAAGAGCATATTGGGACCTTTTTCCCTTTAAAATGTCCACTTTTTAGAAGTTATATGTTTTGTTTTGTTTTTTTTGTGTGAAATGCATGCTTTTAAATGTAGTAGCCCTCGTGCCGCAAAGCACAGAACAAGACTACAAAATTGCTGGGAGAAATTATTCCACTCATGTCGTGATACAAAATTATCCAACAATTGTGCAATTATTCCTATCTTATGGTGAAAGCTTATTAAGGACAGAACATTTTGTACTGCGCAAGGGGCTATTTAACTGCTTTACACTTGGTGTTATCTGTTGGGATAGTTTCACCATCACTAGCCACGTGTCTCCCTCTCACTGGACCTTAACATTAGATTGTAAGGGGGAAGGTTGATTGATTGAGTGGACAGAACTTTGAGAATTTGGGCTGGAGTTCTGTGTGGCCTGTCTGCAGTGAGAAGGCCAGACTTCCTTCTTATAACTGAACAATATGCAGTGATATACAGAGGTGTCAAGTAACAAAGCGCAAATACTTTGTTACCTTACTTAAGTAGCAATTTTGGTATTTATTTTTCAGCTAACTTTTTACTTCTACTCCTTACATTTACACTCCATTATTAGTACTTTCTACTTCTTACATTTACACTCCATTATTAGTACTTTCTACTTCTTACATTTACACTCCATTATCAGTACTTTCTACTTCTTACATTTACACTCCATTATCAGTACTTTCTACTCCTTACATTTACACTCCATTATCTGTACTTTCTACTCCTTACATTTACACTCCATAATCTGTACTTTCTACTTCTTACATTTAAACTCCATTATCAGTACTTTATACTCCTTACATTTACACTCCATTATCTGTACTTTCTACTTCTTACATTTACACTCCATTATCAGTACTTTCTACTTCTTACATTTACACTCCATTATCAGTACTTTCTACTCCTTATATTTACACTCCATTATCTGTACTTTCTACTCCTTACATTTACACTCCATTATCAGTACTTTCTACTCCTTACATTTACACTCCATTATCTGTACTTTCTACTCCTTGCATTTACACTCCATTATCTGTACTTTCTACTCCTTACATTTACACTCCATTATCTGTACTTTCTACTTCTTACATTTACACTCTATTATCTGTACTTTCTACTCCTTACATTTACACTCCATTATCAGTACTTTCTACTCCTTACATTTACACTCCATTATCTGTACTTTCTACTTCTTACATTTACACTCCATTATCTGTACTTTCTACTTCTTACATTTACACTCCATTATCTGTACTTTCTACTCCTTACATTTACACTCCATTATCAGTACTTTCTACTCCTTACATTTACACTCCATTATCTGTACTTTCTACTCCTTACATTTACACTCCATTATCTGTACTTTCTACTCCTTACATTTACACTCCATTATCTGTACTTTCTACTTCTTACATTTACACTCCATTATCTGTACTTTCTACTCCTTACATTTACACTCCATTATCTGTACTTTCTACTCCTTACATTTACACTCCATTATCAGTACTTTCTACTCCTTACATTTACACTCCATTATCTGTACTTTCTACTCCTTACATTTACACTCCATTATCTGTACTTTCTACTCCTTACATTTACACTCCATTATCTGTACTTTCTACTTCTTACATTTACACTCTATTATCTGTACTTTCTACTCCTTACATTTACACTCCATTATCTGTACTTTCTACTTCTTACATTTACACTCTATTATCTGTACTTTCTACTTCTTACATTTAAACTCCATTATCAGTACTTTATACTCCTTACATTTACACTCCATTATCTGTACTTTCTACTTCTTACATTTACACTCCATTATCAGTACTTTCTACTTCTTACATTTACACTCCATTATCAGTACTTTCTACTCCTTATATTTACACTCCATTATCTGTACTTTCTACTCCTTACATTTACACTCCATTATCAGTACTTTCTACTCCTTACATTTACACTCCATTATCTGTACTTTCTACTCCTTACATTTACACTCCATTATCTGTACTTTCTACTCCTTACATTTACACTCCATTATCTGTACTTTCTACTTCTTACATTTACACTCTATTATCTGTACTTTCTACTCCTTACATTTACACTCCATTATCAGTACTTTCTACTCCTTACATTTACACTCCATTATCTGTACTTTCTACTTCTTACATTTACACTCCATTATCTGTACTTTCTACTTCTTACATTTACACTCCATTATCAGAACTTTCTACTCCTTACATTTACACTCCATTATCAGTACTTTCTACTTCTTACATTTATACTCCATTATCAGTACTTTCTACTTCTTACATTTACACTCCATTATCAGTACTTTCTACTTCTTACATTTATACTCCATTATCAGTACTTTCTACTTCTTACATTTACACTCCATTATTAGTACTTTCTACTTCTTACATTTACACTCCATTATCAGTACTTTCTACTTCTTACATTTACACTCCATTATCAGTACTTTCTACTTCTTACATTTACACTCCATTATCTGTACTTTCTACTCCTTACATTTACACTCCATTATCAGTACTTTCTACTCCTTACATTTACACTCCATTATCAGTACTTTCTACTCCTTACATTTACACTCCATTATCTGTACTTTCTACTCCTTACATTTACACTCCATTATCTGTACTTTCTACTTCTTACATTTACACTCCATTATCTGTACTTTCTACTTCTTACATTTACACTCCATTATCTGTACTTTCTACTTCTTACATTTATACTCCATTATCAGTACTTTCTACTCCTTACATTTACACTCCACTGTCTGTACTTTCTACTTCTTACATTTACACTCCATTATCTGTACTTTCTACTCCTTACATTTACACTCCATTATCTGTACTTTCTACTCCTTACATTTACACTCCATTATCTGTACTTTCTACTTCTTACATTTACACTCCATTATCTGTACTTTCTACTCCTTACATTTACACTCCATTATCAGTACTTTCTACTACTTACATTTACACTCCATTATCTGTACTTTCTACTCCTTACATTTACACTCCATTATCTGTACTTTCTACTTCTTACATTTACACTCCATTATCAGTACTTTCTACTCCTTACATTTACACTCCATTATCTGTACTTTCTACTCCTTACATTTACACTCCATTATCTGTACTTTCTACTTCTTACATTTACACTCCATTATCAGTACTTTCTACTCCTTACATTTACACTCCATTATCAGTATTTTCAACTCCTTAAATTTACACTCCATTATCAGTACTTTCCACTCCTTACATTTACACTCCATTATCAGTACTTTCAACTCCTTAAATTTACACTCCATTATCAGTACTTTCTACTCCTTACATTTACACTCCATTATCTGTACTTTCTACTCCTTACATTTACACTCCATTATCTGTACTTTCTACTCCTTACATTTACACTCCATTATCAGTACTTTCTACTCCTTACATTTACATTCCATTATCAGTACTTTCTACTCCTTACATTTACACTCCATTATCTGTACTTTCTACTTCTTACATTTACACTCCATTATCAGTACTTTCTACTCCTTACATTTACACTCCATTATCAGTACTTTCTACTTCTTACATTTACACTCCATTATCAGTACTTTCTACTCCTTACATTTACACTCCATTATCTGTACTTTCTACTTCTTACATTTTAAACATAGTCTCGTTACTCCTATTTCATTTACAGCTTGTTTTCATTCATCTACATTTACATTCCAGTAAAGATTATTGATAACATGCCTTTGAAGTTTGACTTTTTGCACCATTACAATACTTATAGACAACTAGTCATCATATCTTCTGCTCCATGAAACACATGTTAATGTTCAGTAGTAACAGATATGCTTCTTTAATATATTTACATTGTACTAAACTACATTCATGTTCAATGGGCTATATGCGGTCTAAAACAGGAAGCCTAGCACATCCCAAATTTATCAACATTAACATTTTAATATAACATTATAGTCATTATGACTTTTAGAAGAATGTTTTTGGGGAGGTGGGCTAGTGCTCTATAGACCCCTGTGGTGCAACATAAGCTTTTGTCCTTAATGGCGTTTATTTACATTACTTATACTTTTATACTTTAAGTAGGTTTGAAAGCAGTACTTTTACACTTTTACTGTAAAAAGTAAAAAGTAAAAAGCTTGAGTTGATACTTCAACTTCTACAGAAGTATTTTTAAACCCTAGTATCTGTACTTCTACCTGAGTAATGAATGTGAATACTTTTGACACCTTTGGTGATATATGATGGAGGAACTGCGAAAACCCTGTAAGGCCAGAAATCAATGATGTCGCTAATGCTGTGGGAGTGTTCAACACTGCTGTTGTTCCATGTGGGCATGTATGCTAACTGGTGAAGTAGGCCTTTATTAAGTTCAAAATAAAGTACGTTTAGAATAAATACAAACACAATAAGTAGTGGTCTTAGCCACTTTTTGTGAAAGCCCATACTGGTTCAGTTAACAATTACTTAATTATATCATCTCAGGTGTGCTGCTCATGTCCAGCAGAAATCTGGAAACTTAATCCAGTGTTAATTTCGTTGACTATTTTCATAGTCATAGTTTTCGTCCACAAACCTTTTTTTCAAGACGATAACTAAATAAAAGCTACATAAAAGGATAAAAACTTTGACGAAATTGATTGACACTTTAGTCAACAAATAAAAACGAGATAAAAATGTTGGCAGGGATGACATCCAATCAGAGCTGATTTAGTTTTGTGAAAGGCGGGGACAAGTTAGAAAAACATCCAATCACAACTACTTCGGCGTACATAGAGAGGCGGGACAAGCCGGGTAGCCGTCAATCAAACGCCCCCTTTTGGTTTAATTTGGTTTAAACCCGGGAAGACCATACGAGCCTGTGACCTGTCGTTACTCATGTTAGAACTAAGTTATCTAGACAGTGTCAGCAGAGAGAAAGAGAGTTTAGCGTTTGTGTTTAGAGAAAATCACCACCGCGCTGGACATCAGCCCTCCAGCACCACCGATAGCTAGTCTTACCACTGTTAACGCTAGCTTAGCCTTGCTTAATCCTAGTCCTGAAAGCACACTGTTCTGTACAGTTTAGAGCGTGTCCTGCTGTAAACACTGTATTAGCTCAGTAAGGTGGTGTTAATGATCAGATTAGTTGGACTCCAACCATCTGCGTTTGATTATCATGTCTCAAATCTCCGTACACACTAGAAAATGCACTAAACAGTTCAGGTAGTTTTATTCACAATTTATTAGGGCACGTAATATGCACTAGAGATGTGGCAGTTTTTCATTCATTAATTTACTGTCATGCTAAAATTTATTTGAATTGCACAATTAAAAACATTTTTATAGCAAAAAGTGATAAATACAATTAATGTAGATTAGTTAACCACAGAGCATATAATTTAATTAGATTGACAGCACTAGTAACAATGATCAAATAAACAAGAGATAAATAAATAAAAAGGTGATACAAGGATTAAATAACAGTTTTCTCTGATTCACTTTGCAGTTAGGGAAGACCTCAGATGTTGTTTGTTAAATCTGTTTGTTTGTGTATTGGTCTTTCAAACATGAATAATATTCCATTACTGTTTCATTTCATATAAGTATATATAATGACTTAAATAATTGAAGGGAACTGAAGAAAAAGCATTACATTTTACACCCTTTATATTTTAGTCGACTGAATCGTCTGTAGACTTAGTCTAGAGTATATTCTTATGATAATTAGCTGACTAAAACTAGACTAAAACTAAAAACAATTCAGATGACTAAATTATGATGAAAACTAAATGATATTTTAGTAAAAATACTACGACTAAAACTAAATCAAAATTTGCTGTCAAAATTAACACTGATTAACACTGCACATTTTTTAAATGAGAAATTACAAAATTTATGTTACTATATTTATGTTTATTTACTTTATTTTAATATTACAAGCATACACTTATTTCGCATAGGTACAGGACCTTAGCACTTAATATGCACCGCTTAGGGATACATATCACTGAACTGGTGCCCCAAAAAGTCATACTCACATCACTGGTCCCACAGCACCTCTCAGTGCCCTGGAGAGCACTGGGCAGTTGATGCTCCGCAGTAGTACCTATTTTGTCTGTGGTAGCTCCCCTTAGTTACTTCTCCAGTGGTGTCTGACCATGTTACGTGCAGGTCTGGTACTGTTAGGGTGCTAGATATGTTCTCTGTGTGTGTGCATGTGTTTCTGAAGGTTGATGGTCTCATGGGAGTAGCAATGGGCTATAACAACTGCAGTCGCCACCAAGATGGCGGCCAGACCACACACAGAAAGTGGGGCCTATGCTGTATGGGTATCTGTTATCCTGCCATGTGTCTATCTAGTCTGTTTCTATGTAGACTGTTTTTGGGTTCCCAGCCCAATTTTTGTACTTAGACCACTGTCTGTAGACATCCAACCCTATACCAAACTGAGGAGTCCAACAGGTAAGATTGAGAAACCTCATATATAACATCACCTAGCAATCTGTGTGTATAGGTACACCAGGTTAGAAGGCAGGTGCCCTGTGTGTATTTATGTTTGTTAAAGTACGTAGGTTTTAGCTTTCTTTGTTCTTTTGTTTAGAGTAAACATAGTTTAGATTAATGTTTTGTTTTGATTTTTGTTTTATTTTTTTTGCACAGTCACCGTTGGCTCCTCCTGGGCCTCGAAAATACCTGGGCCTTGTTGGTTTGGATGGTTTTTGTTTTAAAGTAATAAATATGCTCTGGTTAAAAAAGCTACAATTCTGGCCTGGCCCCTTCTCTTCTCTGGCGTACCCTTATGTGTTTGAACCACATTTTAAATTCTAGGTTGTAACATATCGGGGGCTCATCTGGGATATGTATACATGTGTGTGTGTGTTTGTGTGTGTGTATGTATATACACACTTTTTTTGAACGGATAGTCGTGAATAAACAAGTGCTGGATACTTGGGGTGGTAGCAGTAGTGGTTAGTGTTTTTGGCAGTGGTTTGTTGGGATGGTTTGTCTGGGAGTCTGATTACTTTTGTTCAAGCTCCTTCAGTAGACTTACTGAATATTCGTAGCAAAGATGTTTTGTTGGAGATAGCGTTTGTTGGAGTTTGGTTAAAAGGGAAATTAAACAGATGGTTATGAAAGGTTTGGTGGACCTAGGTGTTCTTCTTCTAGTGCAGTTCTGGTGCAGTTATTGATAGTATGGTAGCAAGTGCTACAGCCGCTTCTGTTACTCCTGCCTCGCCTGTATTGGCTCCCAAAATGACTCCTTTTCTTTCAGCGCCTCTTCCACATCCCGTTTCAATGCTGGCCTTCCAGAGTCCCACTCCAGTGCCAGCCTCCCAGTGTCCTGTTCCACCCCCTGTTCTGGTGCAGGCTCCATGCTCAGTTCTACACACTGTTCCAGTGCCAGTAACATACACTGTTCTACTTGTTTTTCAGTCTCTTATGTTTATCGGTTTCCTTCATGTTTCTTAGTCTTTTATTATCTTTCAGATTAAGCATGTTGATTTATATCGTCTATTCTTTGGTTTGTTGTTTTTCCGGCTTTCATGGATTTCCATTGTTCTCCCATTATGGATCAAAATAAAACCCTGGATTTCCATTTGCATTCTGCCTCTTTGTCGTACTCTACGTTACAGACATTTGTTGAACAATGGCTTGAAAAATCACGCTGTGTTCAGTTACAGTGCTGTGAATAATGTATTTGCTCCAATTTCTTCTATTTTTTTGCTCATTTGAGATATTTAAGTCTTTCAGATCATCAAATAATTTTATTATAAAATAAAGACAACAAATAGAAACACTAAATGCAGCTTTTAAATGACCATTCCATTTATTGAAGATTTATTTGAAACCTATATCCGTCACGCGGGTGCGAGGAGCAGACGAGAGTGGACGCAAATGCAAGCTTTAACAAGTATTTAATTAAAAAACAGAATATAAAGACCACAAATAAAACGCAAATAACTATACAAACTAAATAAACGGGCACACGGGCGAAATACTGAATCAGGAAACACGGAAATCACACATACACATGATAACGAGAGGGAAACAGCTCAAAGAACTTATGCACATGAGGAACAGGTGGGACAGTTGGGGCTGGGGCGGAGACACAGAGCACATGACAAAAACAAACAGATCCACATGGCCAACATGAGGGAATGACAGGACGTAAACAGAGAGGCGAGGACAGGCAGGGCAGGGAGTGACAATATCACCCATGCAATCAAACATTTGCAATGAGTCGTTTACATCACTGTGGAAGAATTCTGGCCCACTATTACTCACAGAGCTGTTTAAACGCGGCTGTAAGTCAGGACTTTAACTCGGCCAGTCCAAAACCTTAATTTATTTTACGCAAACAAGTGGTGGACTTGTTTTTGAGGTGGATCATTGTGCTGCTGCAAAAGCCAACTTCACACGTTGAGCTACAGGTCACAAACTACTGGGCAGATATTCTCCTTCAGGATTTTCTCAGAGAGCAGAATTCATGGTTTTATCCACATTTATGACAGGTCGTCCAGCTCCTGCAGCCCCAAATCATCATACTACCACCACCATGTTTCACTGTTGGTATAATGCTCTTATAGATATGGTGTTAGCTTTATGCCAAATGTAACAGTTCCACCTTTGACTCATCAGTCCAGGTTCTTTTGTGACCTCTTAGATAAGTCAACAATGGGCTCTTGGTAAAATCTTAATAGGCAAGACACTCAAGTTTCCTGCGGTTTGGTTTAGAGATGGCTTTGTAATCCTTTCCAGACAACAGCATGTTGTTTAGTTCAGGAAATGGAATCATAATGTAAACACAGAATTTTGGGTTTACTTGGATTATTTCATTTTAAAAGTGGTTCCATGACCTGAAACATGGAAGCATGACAAATATGTACTGTATTTAGTAGCCATGTAGACCAACCATGTAACTATGTAATCATGAAGACTACTGCAAGATGAGATCCACGGAAAACCCATGTACAGTCAGGTCTATAAGTGTTTGAACTGTAATTTGGCCTCTGTATACAGCCACAACGCACTGAAAATTAAATTAATGGAGGAACTGTGTTAAAAAAATGGCTGTATTTTATAAACAGTCAACACACTATTTCTGTTAAACCTCCTGAACTAAAGCTAAAAGTCTACACTGCCGTCACTTCTTAACTGCTTTATTTCAAATCCACAGTATGTAGAGGCAAAATCACAAAAATCATGACACTGTTCAAGTACTTAGGGCCCTAATTGTACATGTCCTATATATATATATATATATATATATATATATATATATATATATATATATATATATATATATATATATATATTCTGTGCAGCTCTATTAACTGGTAAAAAGTGAGGGAAGGTTGTCTTATTGCTCATGCAATACTAATACACAGGTAATAATGGATTGTCTGTGTAGGGGTCTCTTCGAAATGGTGGGCCTGTAAATCCATCACATGCCATTTGCAAGTGAATCAGAAAGGCAATACATTTGTGATAGAAATTTGAATACGTAACCGATTCACTCACCTCCCGTGATTCAAAAACACTGAAGGAAAAAAAAAAATCAACATATCATTTCATCAAGACGGTGCAAATATAAACATGGATCACAGCTGGGGTCTGACAGCACCTTTAGATGGAGGGACAGGGTTACGGGTGCACCGAATAATGGCCCGTATAAGCCGTGTTGGTAAATACGATTCCATGGAACACTGCTTCAGCACAGCATTGGAAATGTGCCATGTGTGTATGTTCCAGTTCAGTCACTATTAATGATTCTTGCATGTATCAATAAGTCAATACACCGTTTTCATTTCTATCTAATTTTGGTACTTTATTCCACCTGCACAATTATAGTTTGCAGCACAGTCACTGTGCTAAGTGACATGCAAAGCAAGCGCTGGCCTATTAGAAGCTATTAGCCCTAAGTGTTGGAAATTACAGGGCCAATCAAGCCTCCAAGTCTGTTTGCTCCTGGAAAGATCTGCCATTTGTCAGAAGATAATGCCACCAGAGGAAAAAAGGGGGTACAAACACTTACCTATCCACTGCAATGGCCACAAGTGTAAAGACCGAGGCGCAGACAGACATCCCTTGCACGAGGCCACTCAGTTTGCATATCACGTTGCTGAAGGGCCAACCTATGTATTGACAGAAACATTAGGAGTTCATTAGAAACGGACGATAATTCTGATCCACCAATTACTCCTGCCTTTGCGGACTGCGGCCTTTGCGGACTGCGGGGTTGTGTAACGCCGTTTCACCACCGTTACGTCAACGTCTGCGTACTGAAGAGGAATGATGAGCACCATTACTGTTTCGCTGCACATGACAGCAGTGACATTCATTATATTTTCAGAAAACAAACTGATATAATCTCAGTAATGTGGGCCATTATTACACAGAGGCTGAAATACTGTGCATGAAATGTCTGCCTTGTGTAACAGATGTAGACTTCCAATATAAACTAGGATTTATCACTCTGAATAATGGCACTATGTAGATCTTTGATTATTTCGTTAAACGTGTCTAGTGCTCAGATATTCATCTCAAATACCACTGCCTTCCACACTCACGCAGGATGTGAAAAATGATTTTGTCAAGACGGTGAAAATGTAATATCTGGCACTTTAACAATATACGTCCAGCTGTATTAAAATCAAGATTTTTAAAAGATGTAATAATCTGCTTGGCTGTTTTTCTCTCAGCCTCCGAAACCTGCTTGCGGAAAACTACCATCCTGCAGTTCTATTCCAACTCCACATCTCCTCGTCACCACGACCAGCCATAACATTCTGTAACTCCTGAACATCTTCATGAGCTGGACCATCTGGTTTGCATTAGTTTAGGATGCAACCTCTACAAGGCTGAGCTCCCCTGATCTAAAACAAACACCTATGGTATGTTTCTCATAAAAGTGCTTACAATTGAAAGAAGTCACATCAGGAAAATTAATGGGCTGCTTTCACAGTATGTTTTGGGTGAACATCATCCATCGGTAGTGTGCTATCAGTTTTGCAGCATTTGACCACATTTGAGCAGAAAGTGTCCGCTTGTTAAGTCTTATCCAGGTCCAGACACACCGGCAAATTCCAAAATCAAACAACCTTGGTGGAACCTGTGAAGCTTATCATGGTGACTTGCTTCTGCAATGAGGCAACACTGAAGGTTAAAAGATTCTCTCAACTTCAGTTCGATTATTAAGATGTCCCGGTCCAAGCCTCTACTGTTTTTCTTCCACCTTTCTTTTTATAGTGTGTGTGTGTGTGGGGGTGGGGGGGGGGCTGCAGCTATCAATTATTTTAGTAATCGAGTATTCTATAGATTTTTGTATCGATTAATCGAGTATTTAATAGTAAATATATAAGATAAAATAAGACAGGTGTTTGAACAATTTATTGCCCAAATTGGATATAGCACAGTTTTAAAAAAAAACAACATTTTAATAATTACTATTACTGAAATGTATTACTACACCTATACATAATACTACAAGTTTACAAGACTGGCTACTGTAGTTACTATGCTGAAGCTTGTCCTACACTTGCTGACTCACTTACTGCAAACAAACTAAACTAAATATTCTGACTATATTAGATTTGGTGCATTTTAGGCTCCAAACTGCTACAAACACCACCTGATATTTAGTTTTTTAGTATTTTATGCATCACTGTGAGGTAAAAGGGTGTGTGAGGGGTGTATGTTCTTGTGAGTGTCTGTTTGTTTGTAACTATTATCAAAACGATAATGTAAATAAAGCTCAGGCTTTTAGTTTCTGCGGTTATGTTTTTAAGCAAAGCTTAGATCAATTATGGACATAACTCGCCATCACACTGACTTACTTTCTTAACTAGGCATTACATATAACCATAACTAACATACACGCTTTACTAGCCTTCATCTCAACTCTCCATCACACTGACTTACTTTGTTAACTAGTCATTACATATAACCATAACTAACATACATGTTTTACTAGCCTTCATCTCAACTCGCCATCACACTGACTTACTTTCTTAACTAGTCATTACATATAACCATAACTAACATACACGCTTTACTAGCCTTCATCTCAACTCACCATCACACTGACTTACATTCTTAACTAGTCATTACATATAACCATAACTAACATACACGCTTTACTAGCCTTTATCTTAACTCACCATCACACTCACTTACTTTCTTAACTAGTCATTACATATAACCATAACTAACATACACGCTTTACTAGCCTTCATCTCAACTCACCATCACACTGACTTACTTTCTTAACTAGTCATTACATATAACCATAACTAACATACACGCTTTACTAGCCTTCATCTCAACTCACCATCACACTGACTTACTTTCTTAACTAGCCATTACATATAACCATAACTAACATACACGCTTTACTAGCCTTCATCTCAACTCACCATCACACTGACTTACTTTCTTAACTAGCCATTACATATAACCATAACTAACATACACGCTTTACTAGCCTTCATCTCAACTCACCATCACACTGACTTACTTTCTTAACTAGTCATTACATATAACCATAACTAACATACACGCTTTACTAGCCTTCATCTCAACTCACCATCACACTGACTTACTTTCTTAACTAGTCATTACATATAACCATAACTAACATACACGCTTTACTAGCCTTCATCTCAACTCACCATCACACTGACTTACTTTCTTAACTAGTCATTACATATAACCATAACTAACATACACGCTTTACTAGCCTTCATCTCAACTCACCATCACACTGACTTACTTTCTTAACTAGTCATTACATATAACCATAACTAACATACACGCTTTACTAGCCTTCATCTCAACTCACCGTCACACTGACTTCAGCTAAATGTTATCGTTACTGTGTGTTGCTCCGCTCTATGGACTGGAAGTGTAGACTGAAACACTGATGTTGTGCTTGGCTAGGGGTCTATCAGTTTGCTGGGAGAGCTCAGTAGCTTGCTTGCTGAAGTTAGTTTCGTATAGATATTGACTGATATATCGGTCGGCCAATATCAGTGTTTTAGAGCACCGATTTAAAGTCAGGCATGTCAACGTGCTGCTGCCGCATGTGAAGGACCCCAAGCTCAATGATTGGTCCCTCGTTTCGGTTTTAAAGTTTTTCGGCCTGGACACTGTGTATTGTTTTCTCTGACCCGTCTCTTCTGTTATCCTCTCCTTATTTTCCCTCTCTTTCTCTCTCTCTCTATTTTGCAATCCGTGCCATCAAACCGCGGGTCTATCCGAAATTGCGTACTTCCATACTGAACAGTACGCAAAAGCAGAACGCGAGAAGTCCCTGGATGACGCACTGCACCGTAGGTAGACAGTTTTAAGTACGCAGCCCCAGCACACTCCATATGCACCACATCCTATCCCATGATTCCAGTGAAGGAATTCAAAGTTGAGGAAAAACGTTGGTACGTCAGTTATGTGACATAGCTACAGCTAGTAAACTGCCGCTACAGGAGTTAGCGCTGCTTCTGAGGTAAACAATGATTAAATTCCTCCTGATTGGTCTTCTTCAAGCTACAGCTCAACACCGTGCAAGTACATATTCAGACAAATACACAGATCAGTGTCACAAACATTACCTAAACTCATCAGTAAAGGGGGCTTTTAAATGAATAGTGGTGGTGGTCTGACGTCTTGCGTCACAGGACGTTGGTAAGATGGTGGATGTAGTGCGTCTGAGGTTACGTGGATACTAAACACTCGCACACTGAAAGAGCGTACTGCTTTAACGGCTCCAACTGAGTATGTACTGATCAAGTACGAGATTTCGGACGCACCCCATGTCTTCTTCGTGTCACCTGGCAACCCCCTAAGCTTGCACTGTGCAACAGTAAAAGCCATCCGTGCGAAACAGTCCGCTGTATATGGCTGTATAGGTTAAACAATGATTTTTTGTAATCAAATTACTCAAGATTCTCGAGGAATCGTTTCAGCCCTAGTGGGGGATTTATCTGTTAATTTAACAATTGGTCTGTAACCACAGTGCATCCACACCACTCACCAGTGGAAATGTTCATTGTGATGTGAAATTTAGGCTCGGATTGTGTAAATGCTGATGCTGTACTGTGTTGCCTGGGGCTCTCGTTTCTTTAACATGCCACAGTGGTGTGTTCCTAGATGCTGTGTTTCCTGACATTTAAATCCAAAAAATCTCAATCAATCTCAATAGTCATTCATTGTCTTCACTTGTGATGAGAAAGAGTAAAGGAAATGGAAAATCATTATCGTACCAGACACACATTTTTTTGTACTGATTGGGCTCTAATATTTAGCACACACGCTTATCCATGCCGACTTACCACAGAATGTGAATGTAGTGTTAGGAGCTCAAATCCTACAGCTGTAGCAGAATATTGGGTGTGTCTCAAAACCTAGTGAGCTGCCTACATAGACAGCATTTTACACTCATGTAGACTGTCCCAATTCTTAAAAACCTTAAACATGCTGTCTAATAAGGCACCTTGTTTCGACCTGATTTTAAGGAAGCTTTGAACGCTTCCTCAGCCGCTAAGGCAATCCCATGATGCAACTCAGGCAAATCCATGAGCAGTGAAGTGGTTTTAAAATGTGAGTTATTTTGATTCTCTCTGGTGTTTTAATGTGTTTCTGGTCATAAAATCACACAAAACTGTATTTTATTATCAATTCTGTACCGAGTCCTTCACCATTTAGCAGTTTTATACTCTAGCTATTAGCATTTATGCTAGCAGAATTTTAAGCCTTAGGCTATTGTTTTGAATGCCGGCCAGTATCTTAGCAACCAGCTAAACCACCGGTCGCCTGCTGCAGTGGGTGGGAACAAGCCGTGACGCAGTCTCTCTCTAACTAGAGCGTCTCAGTAATCTGTTTTATGAGGAGAGATGAGGAGAAAACGCTGCTACTTAAACAGCTGCCAACATAGACAGCCTACTTACACACTCACTAGGTTTTGAGACAGACCCAATATATCCAGCCCCAAATTTGCACCCCATACATCATTCTTGTGGGAAATAACATTGCAATATATAACAATATGCTTTTATACGCATATTTATATCGTCAGAAATTGAAGAACACTTCCCGTCTGCATGTTTGATTATATCGAGCAGAATTAGTTCTGTGTAACTGTATTTAGTGCAGTTCAGTATGTAACATGTTGAACACAAATCATCATATTTACAGTATTTTTAAAAATCTATTAGAACTTTCTAGATGCCAGGAAAAATATTTTGTGACATTTTGTTGAGCTAATGTGATATGACATCAACTTTAATCCATACACTCCTAACAATAAAAATTCGTTCATGTTTTTTGTTTGATAATAAGAAAAAACATGTAAAGGACGAGTTTGTTAGATGACGCATCCTGTCAATATCATACTCCAAACAAAGGAGTCGACATTTTACCAGAAGGTTGTGGCGTCCACCCTGATGGTAAATGCACAGTCCCTCCTCCTCCCACTTCACTTCTTACCAGTCTAGAAGAAATGTCACATGTTTAGCATCAGACTTTATTCTTTTACACAGCAAGAGGGTTCACTGCCCAGCTGTAGGTTTTATTTATCATTCCATTTCCTTTCACGGGCTGCCTAGGCTTAAATGATCAAACCGAGAGCAGCACCTTCAACATGATTGACAAGAGGTTAGAATATGCCATCTGGGCAGCAGCACTACTTCTTCATCCTCTCGTGTTGGACTAGTTTGACTCATCACTGACTCCCTATTACTTCTTCTGGTACAAAGTGGTACTTCAAGACAGGATGGGCCAGGGCTAGCTGTTTAGCATACTAACTTCAGTAGATAGTTCTGCAACATGACATATAGACCTTTAATGAAAATTCTACTGATAATGCTAGTAATTTTTTAAATGTTTAAAATTGAAAGTCTTACAAAATGCTCCTTTAATTTCCACAAAAACTTTACATAGTTTGGCCAAACGCCTTTATACTTCATTACTTCAGAACCAGCCAGCGTCACTGTGTCCAGCCAGTTTAGCTACTGGCCTACTTAAAAAACAACTACTAAACCTTGCATTTACCAGAATGCATCTGCTGAGCTTGAGCAGGGAAATCACCAGAGCTGGAGCTGCAGAGCCCTACCTTAAGGTACTAAAATCCCCTGTTTATTTATTTTTTTTGTATAATAATTTTTATTTGGAAATGTACAACATTACAAAATACAAGGTTAAGTCACAAGCAAATTTTTCCTTTTTATATTTATAAACAGGAACCCCTCCCCCTTTGTTACACTACGCCCACCCAACTACCTCCCTCAATCCGCCCCCCTCCCCACCCTCACCCCTCTCATCCCAACCACCTCCCTCAATCCAACACACTTAAGAGGTCCCCCTCCCCACCCAATCCCAACCCACCTTATCCCTCTATCCAACACACAGTACCCCTCAGCAGGTCACCCTCCCCTCCCCAACCCATACCACCCCACCACCTCCCTCAATCCGACAGAAAGTGCCACTTAACAAGTCTTCATCCCTACCCCAACCCACCCTAGAATTGTGGCTTTATTAAAATCCTCTATTTTTTTAAGACAAATTCTCCTTATTCTTATTTATTTTTCTGTGAAGAACAGTTGGTTATACTTCCTGTCGTTAAACCTGACTTCGTATTCAGAAGATGCCACTTGCCTGTGATGAGATTGTCCACTAAGGTCGTGGGGATGCAGAAGATGCCCACAAGCAGATCGCTGATAGAAAGGTTGAGGATGAAGGCGTTGGTGACCGTCCACATGCGCCGGTTCCTGAGGACTATCAGACACACCACGCCGTTTCCTATCATGCAGAGCATGAAAATGAAGAAGTAGGCCAGGATAAACACAGCTGCCATGCCCAGCGAGTGCTGGTAGTACGGAGAGTACAAGATCTCCTCCACCGGAGTCGAGTTAGTACAGTTGGTGATGTTAATGTCATAGGCTGAGATCACATAGAGTGTGGGCAGTTCCCAGGGTTCTCCATCCGTACCATCTCCATCTCTCTCAAACTGTTCCTCCATAGGCACGATCAGCAACCCTGAGGGCAAAACATGAGAGAGAGACAGTAAGAAACAGAGGAGAGTGTGGAGGAGAGAGAGAGACAGTAAGAAACAGAAGCGAGTGTGGAGGAGAGAGAGAGAGACAGTAAGAAACAGAGGAGAGTGTGACGAGGGAGAGAGAGACAGTAAGAAACAGAGGAGAGTGTGGAGGAGAGAGAGTGAGAAACAGAGGAGAGTGTGAAGGGGAGAGAGAAAGACAGTAAGAAAAAGAGGAGACAGTGGAGGAGAGAGAGTAAGAAACAGGAGAGTGTGGAGGAGAGAGACAGTAAGAAACAGAAGAGAGTGTTGAGGAGAGAGACAGTAATAAACAGAGGAGAGTGTGGAGGAGAGAGACAGTAATAAACAGAGGAGAGTGTGGAGGAGAGAGAGACAGTAAGAAACAGGGGAGAGTGTGGAGGAGAGAGAGAGAGTAAGAAACAGAGGAGAGTGTTGAGGAGAGAGACAGTAAGAAACAGAAGAGAGTGTTGAGGAGAGAGACAGTAATAAACAGAGGAGAGTGTGGAGGAGAGAGACAGTAAGAAACAGAGGAGAGTGTGGAGGAGAGAGAGACAGTAAGAAACAGGGGAGAGTGTGGAGGAGAGAGAGAGAGTAAGAAACAGAGGAGAGTGTGGAGAAGAGAGACAAAGAGAGAGACTGTAAGAAACAGAGGAGAGTTTGGAGAAGAGAGAGACTGTAAGAAACAGGGGAGAGTGTGGAGGAGAGAGAGACTCTAAGAAACAGAGGAGAGTGTGGAGGAGAGAGAGACTGTAAGAAACAGAGGAGAGTTTGGAGGAGAGAGAGACTCTAAGAAACAGAGGAGAGTGTGGAGGAGAGAGAGACAGTAAGAAACAAAGAAGAGTGTGGAGGAGAGAGAGACAGTAAGAAACAGAGGAGAGTGTGGAGGAGAGAGAGACAGTAAGAAACAGAAGAGAGTGTGGAGGAGAGAGACAGTAAGAAACAGAGGAGAGTGTGGAGGAGAGAGAGACAGTAAGAAACAGAGAAGAGTGTGGAGGAGAGAGACAGTAAGAAACAGAAGAGAGTGTGGAGGAGAGAGAGACAGTAAGAAACAGAAGAGAGTGTGGAGGAGAGAGAGAGACAGTAAGAAACAGAAGAGAGTGTGGAGGAGAGAGAGACAGTAAGAAACAGAAGAGAGTGTGGAGGAGAGAGACAGTAAGAAACAGAAGAGAGTGTGGAGGAGAGAGAGACAGTAAGAAACAGAAGAGAGTGTGGAGGAGAGAGAGAGTAAGAAACAGAAGAGAGTGTGGAGGAGAGAGACAGTAAGAAACAGAAGAGAGTGTGGAGGAGAGAGAGAGTAAGAAACAGAAGAGAGTGTGGAGGAGAGAGAGACAGTAAGAAACAGAAGAGAGTGTGGAGGAGAGAGACAGTAAGAAACAGAAGAGAGTGTGGAGGAGAGAGAGAGTAAGAAACAGAAGAGAGTGTGGAGGAGAGAGAGAGACAGTAAGAAACAGAAGAGAGTGTGGAGGAGAGAGACAGTAAGAAACAGAAGAGAGTGTGGAGGAGAGAGAGACAGTAAGAAACAGAAGAGAGTGTGGAGGAGAGAGAGACAGTAAGAAACAGAAGAGAGTGTGGAGGAGAGAGACTGTAAGAAACAGAAGAGAGTGTGGAGGAGAGAGACAGTAAGAAACAGAAGAGTGTGGAGGAGAGAGAGACAGTAAGAAACAGAAGAGAGTGTGGAGGAGAGAGAGAGACAGTAAGAAACAGAAGAGAGTGTGGAGGAGAGAGAGAGTAAGAAACAGAAGAGAGTGTGGAGGAGAGAGAGAGTAAGAAACAGAAGAGAGTGTGGAGGAGAGAGACAGTAAGAAACAGAAGAGAGTGTGGAGGAGAGAGACAGTAAGAAACAGAAGAGAGTGTGGAGGAGAGAGAGACAGTAAGAAACAGAAGAGAGTGTGGAGGAGAGAGAGAGACAGTAAGAAACAGAAGAGAGTGTGGAGGAGAGAGAGAGTAAGAAACAGAAGAGAGTGTGGAGGAGAGAGAGAGTAAGAAACAGAAGAGAGTGTGGAGGAGAGAGACAGTAAGAAACAGAAGAGAGTGTGGAGGAGAGAGACAGTAAGAAACAGAAGAGAGTGTGGAGGAGAGAGAGAGTAAGAAACAGAAGAGAGTGTGGAGGAGAGAGAGACAGTAAGAAACAGAAGAGAGTGTGGAGGAGAGAGACAGTAAGAAACAGAAGAGAGTGTGGAGGAGAGAGAGAGACAGTAAGAAACAGAAGAGAGTGTGGAGGAGAGAGAGAGTAAGAAACAGAAGAGAGTGTGGAGGAGAGAGAGACAGTAAGAAACAGAAGAGAGTGTGGAGGAGAGAGACAGTAAGAAACAGAAGAGAGTGTGGAGGAGAGAGAGACAGTAAGAAACAGAAGAGAGTGTGGAGGAGAGAGACTGTAAGAAACAGAAGAGAGTGTGGAGGAGAGAGAGAGACAGTAAGAAACAGAAGAGAGTGTGGAGGAGAGAGAGAGTAAGAAACAGAAGAGAGTGTGGAGGAGAGACAGTAAGAACAAAAGAGAGTGTGGAGGAGAGAGAGAGTAAGAAACAGAAGAGAGTGTGGAGGAGAGAGAGACAGTAAGAAACAGAGAAGAGTGTGGAGGAGAGAGAGACAGTAAGAAACAGAAGAGAGTGTGGAGGAGAGAGACAGTAAGAAACAGAAGAGAGTGTGGAGGAGAGAGACAGTAAGAAACAGAAGAGAGTGTGGAGGAGAGAGAGACAGTAAGAAACAGAAGAGAGTGTGGAGGAGAGAGAGAGACAGTAAGAAACAGAGAAGAGTGTGGAGGAGAGAGAGACAGTAAGAAACAGAAGAGAGTGTGGAGGAGAGAGAGACAGTAAGAAACAGAGAAGAGTGTGGAGGAGAGAGAGAGTAAGAAACAGAAGAGAGTGTGGAGGAGAGAGAGAGTAAGAAACAGAAGAGAGTGTGGAGGAGAGAGAGACAGTAAGAAACAGAAGAGAGTGTGGAGGAGAGAGAGACAGTAAGAAACAGAAGAGAGTGTGGAGGAGAGAGACAGTAAGAAACAGAAGAGAGTGTGGAGGAGAGAGACAGTAAGAAACAGAAGAGAGTGTGGAGGAGAGAGAGAGACAGTAAGAAACAGAAGAGAGTGTGGAGGAGAGAGAGACAGTAAGAAACAGAAGAGAGTGTGGAGGAGAGAGAGAGTAAGAAACAGAAGAGAGTGTGGAGGAGAGACAGTAAGAAACAGAAGAGAGTGTGGAGGAGAGAGAGAGACAGTAAGAAACAGAAGAGAGTGTGGAGGAGAGAGAGAGACAGTAAGAAACAGAAGAGAGTGTGGAGGAGAGAGAGACAGTAAGAAACAGAAGAGAGTGTGGAGGAGAGAGAGACAGTAAGAAACAGAAGAGAGTGTGGAGGAGAGAGAGAGTAAGAAACAGAAGAGAGTGTGGAGGAGAGAGAGACAGTAAGAAACAGAAGAGAGTGTGGAGGAGAGAGAGAGTAAGAAACAGAAGAGAGTGTGGAGAGAGAGACAGTAAGAAACAGAAGAGAGTGTGGAGGAGAGAGACAGTAAGAAACAGAAGAGAGTGTGGAGGAGAGAGAGAGACAGTAAGAAACAGAAGAGAATGTGGAGGAGAGACAGTTAGAACAGAAGAGAGTGTGGAGGAGAGAGAGAGTAAGAAACAGAAGAGAGTGTGGAGGAGAGAGAGACAGTAAGAAACAGAAGAGAGTGTGGAGGAGAGAGAGAGTAAGAAACAGAAGAGAGTGTGGAGAGAGAGACAGTAAGAAACAGAAGAGAGTGTGGAGGAGAGAGACAGTAAGAAACAGAAGAGAGTGTGGAGGAGAGAGAGAGACAGTAAGAAACAGAAGAGAATGTGGAGGAGAGACAGTTAGAACAGAAGAGAGTGTGGAGGAGAGAGAGAGACAGTAAGAAACAGAAGAGAGTGTGGAGGAGAGAGAGAGTAAGAAACAGAAGAGAGTGTGGAGGAGAGAGACAGTAAGAAACAGAAGAGAGTGTGGAGGAGAGAGAGACAGTAAGAAACAGAAGAGAGTGTGGAGGAGAGAGAGAGTAAGAAACAGAAGAGAGTGTGGAGGAGAGAGAGAGTAAGAAACAGAAGAGAGTGTGGAGGAGAGAGAGACAGTAAGAAACAGAAGAGAGTGTGGAGGAGAGAGAGAGACAGTAAGAAAAAGAAGAGAGTGTGGAGGAGAGAGAGAGACAGTAAGAAAAAGAAGAGAGTGTGGAGGAGAGAGAGACAGTAAGAAACAGAAGAGAGTGTGGAGGAGAGAGAGACAGTAAGAAACAGAAGAGAGTGTGGAGGAGAGAGAGACAGTAAGAAACAGAAGAGAGTGTGGAGGAGAGAGACAGTAAGAAACAGAAGAGAGTGTGGAGGAGAGAGAGACAGTAAGAAACAGAGAAGAGTGTGGAGGAGAGAGAGAGTAAGAAAAAGAAGAGAGTGTGGAGGAGAGAGACAGTAAGAAACAGAAGAGAGTGTGGAGGAGAGAGAGAGACAGTAAGAAACAGAAGAGAGTGTGGAGGAGAGAGAGACAGTAAGAAACAGAAGAGAGTGTGGAGGAGAGAGAGAGACAGTAAGAAACAGAAGAGAGTGTGGAGGAGAGAGACAGTAAGAAACAGAAGAGAGTGTGGAGGAGAGAGACAGTAAGAAACAGAAGAGAGTGTGGAGGAGAGAGAGACAGTAAGAAACAGAAGAGAGTGTGGAGGAGAGAGAGAGACAGTAAGAAACAGAAGAGAGTGTGGAGGAGAGAGACAGTAAGAAACAGAAGAGAGTGTGGAGGAGAGAGACAGTAAGAAACAGAAGAGAGTGTGGAGGAGAGAGAGTAAGAAACAGAAGAGAGTGTGGAGGAGAGAGACAGTAAGAAACAGAAGAGAGTGTGGAGGAGAGAGAGACAGTAAGAAACAGAAGAGAGTGTGGAGGAGAGAGACAGTAAGAAACAGAAGAGAGTGTGGAGGAGAGAGAGACAGTAAGAAACAGAAGAGAGTGTGGAGGAGAGAGAGAGACAGTAAGAAACAGAAGAGAGTGTGGAGGAGAGAGAGAGTAAGAAACAGAAGAGAGTGTGGAGGAGAGAGAGAGTAAGAAACAGAAGAGAGTGTGGAGGAGAGAGAGACAGTAAGAAACAGAAGAGAGTGTGGAGGAGACAGAGAGTAAGAAACAGAAGAGAGTGTGGAGGAGAGAGAGAGTAAGAAACAGAAGAGAGTGTGGAGGAGAGAGAGACAGTAAGAAACAGAAGAGAGTGTGGAGGAGAGAGAGAGACAGTAAGAAACAGAAGAGAGTGTGGAGGAGAGAGACAGTAACAAACAGAAGAGAGTGTGGAGGAGAGAGAGAGACAGTAAGAAACAGAAGAGAGTGTGGAGGAGAGAGAGAGTAAGAAACAGAAGAGAGTGTGGAGGAGAGAGAGACAGTAAGAAACAGAAGAGAGTGTGGAGGAGAGAGAGAGACAGTAAGAAACAGAAGAGAGTGTGGAGGAGAGAGAGAGTAAGAAACAGAAGAGAGTGTGGAGGAGAGAGAGACAGTAAGAAACAGAAGAGAGTGTGGAGGAGAGAGAGAGACAGTAAGAAACAGAAGAGAGTGTGGAGGAGAGAGAGAGTAAGAAACAGAAGAGAGTGTGGAGGAGAGAGAGACAGTAAGAAACAGAAGAGAGTGTGGAGGAGAGAGACAGTAAGAAACAGAAGAGAGTGTGGAGGAGAGAGACAGTAAGAAACAGAAGAGAGTGTGGAGGAGAGAGACAGTAAGAAACAGAAGAGAGTGTGGAGGAGAGAGAGAGTAAGAAACAGAAGAGAGTGTGGAGGAGAGAGACAGTAAGAAACAGAAGAGAGTGTGGAGGAGAGAGAGAGTAAGAAACAGAAGAGAGTGTGGAGGAGAGAGACTGTAAGAAACAGAAGAGAGTGTGGAGGAGAGAGAGACAGTAAGAAACAGAAGAGAGTGTGGAGGAGAGAGAGAGACAGTAAGAAACAGAAGAGAGTGTGGAGGAGAGAGAGACAGTAAGAAACAGAAGAGAGTGTTGAGGAGAGAGAGAGTAAGAAACAGAAGAGAGTGTGGAGGAGAGAGACAGTAAGAAACAGAAGAGAGTGTGGAGGAGAGAGAGAGTAAGAAACAGAAGAGAGTGTGGAGGAGAGAGAGAGTAAGAAACAGAAGAGAGTGTGGAGGAGAGAGAGAGTAAGAAACAGAAGAGAGTGTGGAGGAGAGAGACAGTAAGAAACAGAAGAGAGTGTTGAGGAGAGAGAGAGTAAGAAACAGAAGAGAGTGTGGAGGAGAGAGAGAATAAGAAACAGAAGAGAGTGTGGAGGAGAGAGAGAGTAAGAAACAGAAGAGAGTGTGGAGGAGAGAGACTGTAAGAAACAGAAGAGAGTGTGGAGGAGAGAGACAGTAAGAAACAGAAGAGAGTGTGGAGGAGAGAGAGAGTAAGAAACAGAAGAGAGTGTGGAGGAGAGAGAGAGTAAGAAACAGAAGAGAGTGTGGAGGAGAGAGAGAGTAAGAAACAGAAGAGAGTGTGGAGGAGAGAGACTGTAAGAAACAGAAGAGAGTGTGGAGGAGAGAGACAGTAAGAAACAGAAGAGAGTGTGGAGGAGAGAGACAGTAAGAAACAGAAGAGAGTGTGGAGGAGAGAGAGAGTAAGAAACAGAAGAGAGTGTGGAGGAGAGAGACAGTAAGAAACAGAAGAGAGTGTGGAGGAGAGAGACAGTAAGAAACAGAAGAGAGTGTGGAGGAGAGAGACAGTAAGAAACAGAAGAGAGTGTGGAGGAGAGAGACAGTAAGAAACAGAAGAGAGTGTGGAGGAGAGAGACAGTAAGAAACAGAAGAGAGTGTGGAGGAGAGAGACTGTAAGAAACAGAAGAGAGTGTGGAGGAGAGAGACAGTAAGAAACAGAAGAGAGTGTGGAGGAGAGAGAGACAGTAAGAAACAGAAGAGAGTGTGGAGGAGAGAGAGAGACAGTAAGAAAAAGAAGAGAGTGTGGAGGAGAGAGAGAGACAGTAAGAAACAGAAGAGAGTGTGGAGGAGAGAGACAGTAAGAAACAGAAGAGAGTGTGGAGGAGAGAGAGACAGTAAGAAACAGAAGAGAGTGTGGAGGAGAGAGAGAGAGACAGTAAGAAACAGAAGAGAGTGTGGAGGAGAGAGAGAGTAAGAAACAGAAGAGAGTGTGGAGGAGAGAGAGAGTAAGAAACAGAAGAGAGTGTGGAGGAGAGAGAGACAGTAAGAAACAGAAGAGAGTGTGGAGGAGAGAGAGAGACAGTAAGAAAAAGAAGAGAGTGTGGAGGAGAGAGAGAGACAGTAAGAAACAGAAGAGAGTGTGGAGGAGAGAGACAGTAAGAAACAGAAGAGAGTGTTGAGGAGAGAGAGAGTAAGAAACAGAAGAGAGTGTGGAGGAGAGAGACAGTAAGAAACAGAAGAGAGTGTGGAGGAGAGAGAGAGTAAGAAACAGAAGAGAGTGTGGAGGAGAGAGAGAGTAAGAAACAGAAGAGAGTGTGGAGGAGAGAGAGAGTAAGAAACAGAAGAGAGTGTTGAGGAGAGAGAGAGAGTAAGAAACAGAAGAGAGTGTGGAGGAGAGAGACAGTAAGAAACAGAAGAGAGTGTGGAGGAGAGAGACAGTAAGAAACAGAAGAGAGTGTGGAGGAGAGAGACAGTAAGAAACAGAAGAGAGTGTGGAGGAGAGAGACTGTAAGAAACAGAAGAGAGTGTGGAGGAGAGAGACAGTAAGAAACAGAAGAGAGTGTGGAGGAGAGAGAGAGTAAGAAACAGAAGAGAGTGTGGAGGAGAGAGAGAGTAAGAAACACAGAAGAGAGTGTGGAGGAGAGAGAGAGTAAGAAACAGAAGAGAGAGTGGAGGAGAGAGACAGTAAGAAACAGAAGAGAGTGTGGAGGAGAGAGACAGTAAGAAACAGAAGAGAGTGTGGAGGAGAGAGACAGTAAGAAACAGAAGAGAGTGTGGAGGAGAGAGAGAGTAAGAAACAGAAGAGAGTGTGGAGGAGAGAGACAGTAAGAAACAGAAGAGAGTGTGGAGGAGAGAGAGAGTAAGAAACAGAAGAGAGTGTTGAGGAGAGAGACAGTAAGAAACAGAAGAGAGTGTTGAGGAGAGAGAGAGTAAGAAACAGAAGAGTGTGTGGAGGAGAGAGAGAGTAAGAAACAGAAGAGAGTGTGGAGGAGAGAGAGAGTAAGAAACAGAAGAGAGTGTGGAGGAGAGAGAGAGTAAGAAACAGAAGAGTGTGTGGAGGAGAGAGAGAGTAAGAAACAGAAGAGAGTGTGGAGGAGAGACAGTAAGAAACAGAAGAGAGTGTGGAGGAGAGAGAGAGTAAGAAACAGAAGAGAGTGTGGAGGAGAGAGAGACAGTAAGAAACAGAAGAGAGTGTTGAGGAGAGAGAGACTGTAAGAAACAGAAGAGAGTGTGGAGGAGAGAGACAGTAAGAAACAGAAGAGAGTGTGGAGGAGAGAGACAGTAAGAAACAGAAGAGAGTGTTGAGGAGAGAGAGACAGTAAGAAACAGAAGAGAGTGTTGAGGAGAGAGAGACAGTAAGAAACAGAAGAGAGTGTTGAGGAGAGAGAGAGTAAGAAACAGAAGAGAGTGTGGAGGAGAGAGACAGTAAGAAACAGAAGAGAGTGTGGAGGAGAGAGACAGTAAGAAACAGAAGAGAGTGTGGAGGAGAGAGACAGTAAGAAACAGAAGAGAGTGTGGAGGAGAGAGACAGTAAGAAACAGAAGAGAGTGTGGAGGAGAGAGACAGTAAGAAACAGAAGAGAGTGTGGAAAAAAAAGAAAAGTCAACGGCGAAGAACAGTCCCAACAGAGATTCAGCCCAGGTTTAAAGTCCTGGTTGGAGAACTTCTCTCACTAAACAAGAGAAGGTGTGGAGGAATACAAGAGGAACATAAACTGTTAAGATGTGAAACTCAGTTAACAGAACTAAACATTTTATTTCCCTTTTTTATTATAAATAAACACTTTATGATGCACTTTGTTTCAAAAGCATTTTTAAAGTATCTCTTGTTTTTACTTAGAGTGATTAAAAAAACATTTATTCAGTTCAGCATTTAAACAGTAAATATACTGAAATATACTGAACGGTATGTGTGATGTGTTGGTGTTTCAGTAGCTGATGGTATAAGATGTTGATACTAGACTACTTCAGTAAACAGGACACACCACTGAATCATAAAGTTAGAAATTATGATGGTCTGAACATTGGCCTGAGAAAATCTCCTCTAGATGGACCTTACTGAAGTCCCCTGCACTAGAATGTCACTGCTACCCCATTTAAGGTGGAACCAATAAATTAACTTGGCCATCAATGACTGGGCCCGGGCTCAGTTTACTGGGCCAGGCCCGGATCACAGAGCTTAGTGTGAGTACGCCCTAGAACAGCAAAATTATAACAAGACGCTGGTTAAGTAGGCTGAGGTGCCAAAACATACCTGCTAGACCATTTAAGGTGGAACAGGGAAATTAGAACAAGAAAACTGGTCAGGTAGGTTGAGGCACTAGCATGTAACTGCTACCCTATTTAAGGTGGAACGGAAAAGTTAATACAAGAAGCAAGTTAGGTAGACTAAGACGCCAGAATGTAGCTGCTCCACCATTTAAGGTAGAACAGGGAAATTATAATAAGAAGCTGGTTAAGTAGGCTGAGGTGCCAGAACATACCTGCTGGTCCATTTAAGGTGGAACAGGAAAATTAGAACAAGAAGCAAGTCAGGTAGGCAGAGGCACCAGAACTTTTATGCACAAAAACTGAAAAGGTCAGCTTCTCATAATACAATAATACGTCCCTGTTATGCTCTTCAAATCTGGTTTCCAGGACCACTCATTCAATTTCTACCTCAGCCTCTCTAAAAGGGGACATTTCAAATTAAATAACTCTAAAAGACTCTGTTTACATTTTAAAGGTTTACTGATGCAGGAATTTTGGTTTCCTCTTTTATATATGTTGCTAAATGTATTAATGTTGTGTTGAGTATTATGCGGATCACCCTGTTCATAATGGTCCCCAGAGCAGGAGAACACCAGGCTGCATGCAGTCAGAGACATAATTACAATGCTATGCCAGATTCCTTATAATTGGGGGAAAAAAGCTCCATCAATTTGGTGATTCATGATGTCAGGATGCAAGCAAGGCAACCGTCAATGGAAACTTGGGCAGGTGATGCAGCACCAGAATACAGATACAGTCTACATAAAGCTGTAAAGCACTCCTTTTTTCACATACTTCTACACTACATTAATAAAAAATATTGTTTATATATATGCTTATATTGTTGGACAATGTTCTTAGCTGCCAGCAATGGCCTGTTATTTACTCCATTCATGTCTAGGTCTATAGTTACATCTCTATTACCCTCGTTATACCTACATTTACATATAATTATAGCGTAATCACATCCACAGGGCACCAAATTATGGCTATCTTAATTCAGACTATTGTTCATCCTTGCCTCAACAGATCAGTCTATGAACTTAAAGGGAGGTTACATATGAGCCCTATCATTAAGGTTTAATCATTAAGCAGGCTGCGTATTGTAAATCAGGAATTCTCAATGTGCTCAACAGATGGAGTGAGTTATCCATTATCCATTGTTTATTTTACCTTATATATTTTACCCTTTAATGGTCAGGACACCCACAAGAGCAGTATTATGAGGGCGGTGGATCATTCTCTGCAGTGTTATGCTGGTAAAAGTGGATCAAACAGCAGTGTTGCTGGAGGTTGTAAACCCCATGCCCACTCATGTCTACTTTATTAAGACACAACTCCACCGTGTAGCTGCAAAGTCTAAGACGATAGGTCATCTGTTGCTGCACAGTTTGTGTTCCACTAGTCCTTCATCAGTGGTCACAGGATGCTGCCAGCAGGGCGCTGTTGTCTGGATGTTTTTGGTTGGGGGATGATTCTCAGTCCAGCAGTCACACTGACTTGGTGGTAGCTTGTTAGTGTGTTTTGCACTGGTATGAGTGGATCAGAGAGGGGGTGCTGCGATTGATCCACCACCCAAATAGCATCTGCTCTGTGGTGGTCCTGACCACTAAAGAACAGGGTGAAAAGGGGGAAAACAAAGTAAGCAAAGAAACAGGCTACAGCCTATAGTAGTAGAAGCACCTATATGGAAACTGGTGGCTTTAAAATAGACCGGGAGTGGACCCAAAGAAGTATCCATATAGCAGGACACCTGATTGTTCAGGTAAAATAATGTATTTGAAGGGAAAACACACACACACACACACACACACACACACACACACACATATATATATATATATATATATATATATATATACACACACACACACACACATACATACATACATACACATACATATATGTATAAACACACACATACACACTATTTACTATATATATATATATATATATATATATATATATATATATATATATATATATATATATATATATATATATAGTAAATAGCTAACATTATATGTAGATTTTTTAATCACCACCTTTTAGTACGACTAAAATTATGAACAACCTAAAAAAAGACACTTTAATAAGAAAATGAGGGTCTTACCTTGAAGTAAAAGAGAAAAAAATAGTAGTTCAGTCCTTCGGGAAAGACGTCAGGAGATAAATAACGTCCATTAGCGACCGTTACCGTTAATATTCGTCTGTTTCCAGCGTTTTAATCTCCTCGGTTAGTTTTCTGAGCTCTTTGGTTTCTTTTCTTTTCCTGTTGTTCCTCCAGTCAGAGCCTTGCATGTTAGCGAGCAGCAGCTCAGCAGCTCAGCAGATGGAGCCAAACACAGTGACTAAACTCTCAGTGTCCGTCCAAACCAGCTCCACACGACCACCTTGACGACTGTAATTCATCACCACACACGAAGCTGAAGTCGGCTTCCCATTCGCCAGCGTCTTGTTCGAATTTTCCCGTTCCACCTTAAATGGTGCAGCCTCAGGCGCCAGAAAGCAACTGCTGCTCTGTTTAAGGTGGAACAGGAAATTTCGAATAAGAGAGCTAGCGAATAGTAACCTCGTTCACCAACAAAGTTTATGAGGCTATTAATTTACGACAAATTATTACATTTGTTTTAAAAAAGCAATAATAAACTGCTACACCATTTAAGGTGGAACGGAAAAATTCGAACAAGAAACCTGATGAAAGCTAGTAGCTTCATTTATCAACAAAGCTGGTGAAGCCATTCACTTAACATTCTAAATCACTGACTTTGGAAACCCTGAAGCTTATCGGAACTTGGAAAATATAATAATAAAGTGAATTTTCTTACTTTAAACCTTTAAACTTACCCCCCAAAAAAACCCAAAAACAAACAAACAAAAAAAAATTAAAAAAACAGGCAGCTACAGGCAGGAGGTTTAGCTTGCTCGCTGTTGGTTAACTTTAGCTTGTGCAATTTCTCTGAATCTGATCTGCGTGGGTGGGGCCAAATAAATCAGCCTTGTGATTGGTTAGGAAATGCTTACAGAAGCGTTTCCCAGGATTAGGACCGCCCAGTTTCCATGGACTAAAGAGAAATACGGTGAAATATAACAGATATTTCTTAGACTTTGAAAACTTTATTAGACATGAAAACACAAGTTTAGGTTCTGTGGGGCTTTAAATACATTCCAACTAAAAAACATGAATTAAAAAGATCCATTCATCGTCATTGGGCGAAGGCGGGGTACACCATGGACAGGTCGCCAGTCCATCACATGGCCAACACACATGCATGCACACACTCACACCTACAGGCATCATATGAGTGAGCAATCAACCTAACATGCATATGTTTTGACTGTGGGAGGAAACCCACTCAAGCACGGGGAGAACATGCCAACAGAAAAACCTGGACCGGGAATTCAACCTGGATTGTCTTGCTGTGAGGCGACAGTGCTAACCACTACACCATTGTGCCATCACCATTATAAATAGTTTTTAAATAAATAAAAATAAGCAAGGTCAATAATAAGCAATGGGCTCTGCAATCTGCTTGGTGGGAGTGAACCATTACAGGCCTAGCCTACTCATCATCTAAAAATGTACATATTAAAGGAAAAACAGTTATAGCATTGCATACATTTATTACCATAGATTTCAGATTGCAGTTCCACTGTTGCTTGATGATACCCTTACAATCTAGACAGAGACATGAAGAGTTTCTTCATGTAAAACACACAGACTTCATTAGTTAGTTTATTTATTGATTATGTAAGTTGTAATGTAACTTTATATATTATATAAGTTGTTGT